>JBAMJV010000721.1:0-29740 GCA_037951105.1 Echinarachnius parma | reverse complement strand
TTCGCCCCCCCCCCCCCCCCCAATAATTCCGAAAATGAGGAAGAAAACAAATCGAGTGATATAATGCCAAAGAGGAGTAAGACACATTTATCAATAATTAATCTTCAAAATAGCCGTTTTTTAGTTTGAAAAGGACTCTAAATCTCTTTTTTGCCGCGCGCTTCGCGCGCATACAGTTTCTCATATTGCAAGTTTCATTTGGGTTGCGGGAACTCACCTTTTGAAATGTGTTGGGCAGCGTAATTTCTCAAACGTACACCTCAAACAAAGTTTATTAAACCCTCATCTATAGCACACGGAAAATAAAATAATCTCGGTACATATGCGCTGAACGCAAATCAAATTGGAATATCATGTCCCCCCAAATTTGAAAAAGGAGCATATTGTCCCCCTCCTTATGTCATTACTTATGTTTGGTTCCTTACATATACTTCATATAACGTGAAATTTCTGTCTCAGGTGTGCACCAAATCGCACAGTTTCACGCCCAAAAATACAAAAGCTCCCTACTGTGGGAGGGGGACACCCCCTCCCACACCCTCCCCCGCTCGGTCGCTTCGCTTCCGTGCAATGTCTCCCCTACACTTTTGAGAAATTGTTGACGCCCTTGCTTAGTTTCATGGGAGCCCAATGCCCTAGACTATATCGATGGCTCTATAGTATACATGATCACGTGGATCCATCTCATGCAAGGCTCGGATTTTTCCTCGCTATGCCCTTTAAAAATATGTTATGAGTAGGTTCACTATTTTATACAATTTTAACACCCATGCTAGGAGCAAATGTCTGAAATATAAAAGCTTCCGGGGGCTCCGCCCCCTGGACCCCCATTATTGTCCCCAAATGTGGGTGCCCCCCAAAGTCAGGTCTTCGAGCCATCAAGACACTTTCAATGAGCGCATAATAAAACTTCCGGGCATGCCAAATGTGGGGATTTTAGCTCTCTCAGTGGTCACTCTGGAAATTTTTTTCAAATTTCGCCCCCCAATCTCAAAAACGGATCGACACCCCTGATATAATGAGGCAATTGGCGTAATCTATATAATATTCCAACACCTTTAGAAACCTGATTACAGACGACACCATTGTGTTCATGCCACGATAATGTATTGTCTATTGTAACCCCTAAGAATTTGAGAGCTGAAACGCATTTAATACTTTCATTTCCCAATTTGACTTCACAATCTATATTTATATGTCTCTTTGTGAATATCATATAATTAGTCTTCTTAACATTTAAAACTAATTTATTAGCAAATAACCACTGAGAAAGATTTACTAATTCAACATTAAATGTATTACATAGCGTACAAGGATCTTTACCGGACATGAACACACTGGTGTCATCTGCAAATTGAATAAAATGAAGATCATCAGAGACATTATAAATATCGTTCATATAAATTAAAAATAGCAAAGGGCCTAAAATAGAACCTTGGGGCACTCCACAACTAAAAGTCTTAATTTGAGATTCACATTTTCCAACCAAAACATATTGTTTGCGCTCAAATAAATGTGACTCATATTAATTTCCTGGATAATTCTTTTATTATTCTTTGTTTTTAAAGGGACTGTCCGCCTTTTACAAATATCGTCTGAACAGTTTCCAGTAGACGGATGGGGATGAATGTAACACACACAAAAAAAATCCAGATCGAAAAGCCCTGTAATTTAGATTCTACGAATGAAAAACGAATGCGTCCCTCCACCAATCTATCTCGGTCAATAAAGGCGTTTGACTGATTTAGCTAGGTATTACAACAATATTGTAGGCCTACTTATTCTTGTAAAGGTATTGTGAAGCCGACATGAAACTGGGGTGTCAAAAATGACGAATATACAATTACATGTAGTCAGATTTAGCGAGGTTTGCATACCGGTATTTTGTTTTGTATTCGCTTACGTCGTTGTTCGATCTGTGCGCGGGTCACGTAGCGCGGGTCTGTGCGCTGGTCACGTACGGGTCACGCGCAGCAACGTGGTAGTCCGTGGAATCCGTGTGCGAAATTTCGCACCGGGTGAATCCTCGTATAATGCACAATTAAACGCTGTCAGTCGTTTTTAAATATTATTTTGAGGTCTATAACTCCACGAAAAGGAGATTTCAAGCTCTAATTTTGTCAGGCATGCTTTTAAACTACATTTTCTTTCATATACGACAATAACTTCGCAACTTTTGAAATTTGGCCTACAAAAGGAGGACAGGCAAAATGGCGCAAAACAATTAAATTAATAAGAAGTGTAACTTATGATGTTTTGATGTATTTTTTATTTGTTATTATTTTTTTTTAAAACTGCTTATGGGGTTTCTCTTGATGTCTACAAGCATTTAGAAATGACAAATCTCACTTTGGTTGAGGTTAACAGGGTAAAAATTGAAGAAATTGCATACACATATTATCATGCACTGTAGTATGTTTGCTACCTCATCTGATGGTCACCTCCCAAATTACTTTGCGGACATAATGGCCCCTAAAACTCATCAAAAACCACAGCAATGCAATACTAAGCGCCCTCATATTGTGACCGGAGGAAATTTGTATGATTGCAATCTGTAGAGCATGAACTGCTTGGCATGTGTGCCAAATATAAAAGTGGTCGCTCCAATAATATATAAATTAGAGAGGGGGCCTTATGAGCCACCCCCCCCCCCCCTTGGGCCTGGGAACGCCAAAATAGTTTGGGCTTGATAGGGTTAAAGGGAAAGTTGAGTTTTGGTAGAGAGGGCGCTAGACTACTTAATTGGTTTGTGAGGTAATGAAAAACTGAGTGTAAAATTTGAAAGAGCATAATATTTAAACAATAAAATCATCTTTGTTTCATCAAAATCGGTTCAGAAACGGCTGAAATATCAATAAATATAACAATTTGTAATAAACCCGGGGCCCCGGGTTTATTAGAGAATTTTGAACCAGCCGTTAAAAATTCAAAAAAAATGCTTCCTCTTTTCAAAAAGTTACAAAATAGGTATTTAAATAGTTGTTGGTTATTTCTCTATCTAATCACTATTTCAACAAAGCATCACATGCACAATATTTTATTCAAAATGGTTAAAACCGATGAGTGTTTAGAGAGCGCCCTCTTACGTTTTAACGGCTCTTTTTGAACGATAACATGATCTTTACTACGTCATTTGTAATTTTGTGTTCCTTTCTAGTTATAACTATTAGTTTGTAATGTAATGATGCAGGTTTTGGTTACTAAAATTCAGTTTCACTAAAACTGTACTCTCCTTACCAGAACTCAACTATCCCTTTAAGTGAGACCATGTCACGTTCTCATTTTTGTAATTTTGTTACCAAGTCACTGCCTAATGACTCGCACTTCCTGCCCGTCATAGCATCGAGAAACTATGCCCATTTTCTCGACACACAGCTGAATGCACACTAACAATGGCGCGCGTATGACAGTAAGTTCGATTTATCAAGCACTGACTTGGTAAAAATTGACAAAAAAGGGAACCTGACATGGTGTCACTCATAGCGCCCTAAAAAAACTACACTACCAAATTGACTGATCTTGGTATCGTTTTTCTTGGGAAAAGACACACTATCCGATGGACATCATAATTTTTAAACTTTATTTTGGGAAGTGCCCCGTTCCGTTTTTTGGGCCACCCTGTATAGCCTTATTCTCCTTTTTGTAATGTGAAAGTTTCCACAAGCATTAATGTGGTTCGAATGAGGGCAAATAAAGGCAAATTTTAGAAACACAAACATAACAGTTAACAGCAAGAAGGATGGGGGCCAAAGGCTTACCCGGGAGGAGGCGGAGGGGGGGGGGGGGGGGGGGGGTTGCGGGGTTCAACCCCCCACTCGACAAATTTTCACCCCCTCTCGAAAAATCTTCATCGACACCCCCTCCCTCAAAAATCCTCACCGCTACCCCCCCCCCCCTCTTAAGAAATATTTTAACCCCCTTCGAAAAATCTTCACCGACCCCCCCCCCTTCGAAAAATCTTCACTGACATCCCCCTCCCTCGAAAAATACTCACCATGCCACCCTTCGAAAAATCTTCACCGACCACCCCCCCCCCCCTTGAAAAATCTTCACCAACACCCCCTCTTGAAAAATCTTCACCGACACCCCCCTCAACAAATCTTCACCGACACCCCCCTTGAAAAATCTTCACCAACACTCCCCTTGAAAAAATATATATAATATTAACAAGTAGGCTCCCCTGGGAGTTGAGATGGTGCGCAGGATACTTGTATGGGTTTCAAGATGACCAAGGGTAATGATACCCCTGTGAATAGGGCAACCAGATACATGGCGCTCTATGTTATTATTATTATTTTCTACCATGGTAGTAAAGGCTTTGAGGGACGATCCATTTCAAGAAAACATAAAACAAATTGTGGAATAGTTTCATATTCGAGTTGTTCTATTATTTTGTTGCGATATAACATAAATTAAGCAGTGAATCTAATTCTTAATTTTAAAATGAAAAACTATAATTCTGACTATAGACTATTCAAATCTGCTCAAAATTTCGCCGTAAGGTTTCGAAAATTGTTTTTGCACTTGTTTATAGAAAATGTTTATTTAAACATCATGCATACATGATACGGAGACGCAGTGACGTAGAGTTAGTTTTTAATAGGGGTTGGGTGAAGAAAGGTACAGTGAAAGTGATAGTTCAGTTTTGGCCCCCAAGATCTGGTAGCCCACAACGCCCGATTGCCGCGAAAATGTGCAAGCGTTTCAAGTAAATGCATACAAAAAAATAAAGGCATGAAAATATGATAATTTTGCCCATAAATTACATATTATCCTAAATTACCACACAGGCGTAGACCGGGGGGGGGGGGGGGGGGGGGGGTGTAGGGGATATAGCCCCCCCCCCCCCCCCCCCCCCCCCCCACACACACACACACACACACACACTTTTTAAAGTTATTTTTATTTCTCTCCAAATTATAAGCATATAACATTTACAATAAAACATGTCCAATGTTTACAATCTATAATAAGAGTATAACAATTTCAGTTTAATGAAAGATACGACAACACACACACACTCTTTGGTACGGGGGGGGGGGGGGGGGGGGTGGTGATAGTAATAATCAATATATTAAATAATAATTATATTAATCATACAATAACAATACATGTATATATAATAATAGCCATAAAGCGAAAGTGATATTTTGAAACACCTATTTCAAAATGTCTCCACCCACCCCCCCCAATATTGGTATTATTACTTTTACATATAGGTATGTGTATGTGTGTGTGTGTCTGTGTGTGTGTGGGGGGGGGGGGGTGGGGGGGAGGATAGAAGGGATTTTGTAATGTGTTCTTTAATTAATTTTTTTAAATCTTAGCTTAAAAACCTCCAATTCTCATTATTCGTATATGTAAATTGTTATGTATATGTAATTTACTTTCTGTAATGGAACATCCATGTACAATAAAATATATGATGCAAAATTGTATTTACGAAATTGTTATTGATGTTTTTGTTCTGTTTATTTTGAGGAATAAAAACATGAACCAAACAAAATATAGTGTGTGTACGTGTGTGGGTGAGGTGTAATTATGTGCGTGCATGAGCTTCAGCAGGAGTCTGTGGGGGCACATGTTGATCTCCACCCCCCCCCCCCCACCCTTTTCGCACATTATGTATGTTTGAATCATAGCTTGTACTAACTAGATTATAATAGACATTTCTGGCTCAAGTATGCAAAATATCGCACAATGTCAAGCCACAAAATCAGTTCCACTATGGTGGGAGGGGGACCCCTTCGCATCATTATGATGCGAAGGGGTCCCCCCTCCCACCATTGATGATACAATTCCCCGCTCGGTCACTCCGCTCCCTCACAATGCGCCCCCCCCCCCCCCCTCCCCCTCCCCCTCACCCACCATTTTTGAGAAAACTGTTGACGCCGTTGTGCACTGGCGTACCCAGAATTGTTGTCAAGGGGTGGGGGTGATTTTTTTTTTTTTTGGGGGGTGTCGGTTAAGATTTTTCGAGGGGGCAGGGGTGGGGGGTACTCACGTATATTGGGTATTTAAAGAAAGATCCTTAGACATGGGTCCCCTTTTCATTAAAACAATCCTTAGACATGGGTCCCATTAAAAAAAAAACACCCTTAGACATGGGTCCCTTTTTTCATTTATTCCTTTCCCCTCTATTCTCCCGTATTTTCTCCGGGATTTGGGGATTTGCCGATGTGAAATTGCAAACAATTTCAAGCTCGCTCGCTCGCATACATTATATTTCACAACCTCGGATTTTATATATAACGCCATATCATAAGTAATTAAACGAATGTACCCATACAATAATATTGAAACAAATGGCAATTTTCCGCCGTGAAATTGCTAACATTTTCAAGCTCGCTCCGCTCACTCGCATACATGATATTTCACAACCTCGGGTGTTTATATATTACCCTCCATAACGCCAAATCGTAAGTAATAAAAACGAATATACCCATACAATAATATTGAAACAAATGGCAATTTTCCGCTGTGAAATTGCTAAAATTGTCAAGCTCGCTCCGCTCGCTCGCATTATTCATATTTATGCAAATTACCGTACCATAATTGAAGACTATTCACTGTTTTCAATCATTTGAACATTTGAGAATTTCACCTCCTATATGCACCATATAGCTCCATTCTAGTGTGAAAATTGCTAAAGCTCCCTGGTGTTGGAGGGGGGACACCCCCTCCCACAACCTTACACACTCGGTCGCTTCGCTCCCTCAAAGTATACACTTTCGTCCTCCATACGAAAATATCCTGGCGCCGCCCCTATAGTATGATACAGTTCACTAATAAACAAATTTATCAAAAAAATGCAAAATGATTGGCCATTGTATTTCATTGCAGCTAAAAATATGTAATATGTATAGTTCGAAATCCTCAGACATGGGTCCATTTTTTACAAAAAATCCTTAGACATGGGTCCATTTTTCACAAAAAATCCTTAAAAATTAGTTCCTATTTACAGCAAAAGGACCCTTGGATGTGGGTATGGGTTCGGATGTCTCATCCGCACACCCCCGTCCGACTATAATCTGAGTACCCCCCCCCCCCCCCCGCCCAACCCGGGGCGTGTGTCAGTAAAGATTTTTCGAAGGGAGTGTACGTGAAGATTTTTCCAGGGGGGGTGGGGGGGTTTCCGTCTAGAATTTTCGAAGCCGAGGCCGAGACCGAGACCATTTGGATTTCAAGGGCCCGAGACCATTGTTTATGATGGTCGAGACCACTATGAAGTGGTCTTGAGACCACTTAAATTTTGTAAAGCGGGGGGGGGGGGTTGGACCCCCACAACGGCCCCTTTTCATCAAAGAGGGGGGGGGGGGTGAACACCCTTCGCCTATGCTGTATTGTGTATGTATTTCGGTCCAATCATGCTTCCTTAAAATCTAGTATACAGTATCGTAGTTGCTTCAAAGATATGCACTAGATTGCATATTCTGAGTGAAAATTGCAAAAGCTCCCTACACCCCCCTCTCTCTCCTCTTTCACGCCCTCGGACTTGATCGCTCTGCTCCCTCGCATCATCCCCACTTGTCCAAACAGATCTACGCCACAGTTCGTATATTATAATTGTTGCCCAGTTCTGCCTCTGAACAAAATAATGTACGTTACTTATATCAGACAAAGGGAGATATTTTATTTGCCCATATCTGAACAATCGATATGCCTTGACGTTAGGTCCAATGGGTGGACAATGAATCCTTTATTATTATTCTCTTTTAGAGTTTACACTCTAATGATGACATATACCTCACGAAAAGTACTTCTCAAAACGCCCTCCATGCTAAAATTGAACTGTGTGTTACTTAAATTCACTTGCTCCCAAAACCTACACCCCCACTTTTGCAAAATTGATAGACCCCCATATTCCCCCATACACAAAAGCGTGTACACACTACGGTATACCTGTCCGCCTAAGACACTGGCAAGTGTGTGTCAATATATTGGAGGGAACTGTGAGAATCGCCCAGAATTTGGCAATAACTTGCCAAAATTTTGGACAAATGTGTCTAATTTGGCTTAATATTTGGCCAAAATGTCCCTTCAATGCCACCATAGTGATGAGAACAAACGCCATCATCGACTGTACATCCGTAAATCCGTATATGAATATATTTTGTTTGTTTGTTGTTGTTTGGGGTTTATTGGCGGTTTATTCAATTTGAATATTTTCGCCAATATCTAAATATTATTTAATTTTCTCAGTATGTAATATAGTATGTAATGTAAATAGACTTACTTCAAGCACTTGAACTAATTATGTATTGATTTATAAGGAATTAATTTAATTAGTTATTATTGGATTAGGTTATTATTAAGATTGTTTTGATTACAATACTCATATGGAAATTAATATTTATACACAACATACATTTGTTTGGTCTTATATAATTTACTTTAGATAAACTTGTATGATTCTAAAGTTAAAGGGATAGTTGAGTTTTGGTATAGAGGGCGCTACACAACATATTTCTTTGTCGATAAAAATGAAAAATTGAGTGTCAAGTTTGAAAAAACATACAATCTTAATGAAAGAATAAACTTTATTTGATCCAAATCGGTTCAGAAATGGCTAAAATATCCATAAATATAACAATTTGTAATAATTGTAGGGCCCCAGATTGCTTCCTCTTTTCAAAATTTACAAAAGAGGTTTTTAAATAGTCACTATTTCAACAAAACATCACATGCACAATATTTTATTTAAAAAGGTTGGAACCAATGGCCCGAATCCTTATCATACCTCATATGACCTCTCGGGTGGTAGTAGCCAGAGGCGTAGTCTAGACAACGGGGGAGGGGGGGGGGGGGGGGGAGGTGCGGGGTATGCATCCCCCACCTCACAAGGTGGGGGATGACATGTACAATCATCCCCCCCCCCCCCCCCCTCCCCGGTTTTAGGAAAGTTTTGTTTTGTTTTTTGTATCTGTATACTAGTGGGCCAAAGAAGAAAAAGATATAAGCTAAGACTTGGTAATTCTCACGTTCATAAAGTAATTTGTTAAATTATTATGGGTGGGGGGGGGGGGGGTTGATCCGTCATGTTGACATCTTCGACGAGCAAAAGTGACCAGCGAAGTTTAATGTTAATTATTTGCTTCTGTTATTTTCAGCGCACATTGCAATAAAGTGCTTTGCCGGAACCTGAATCATTCACAAAAGTCCCACATTAGTTATTTAAATGGAGGTCGAGGGGAAGCTTTAGGATTTGTGTTACTTATGAACTCAAAATTGTGTATTGGACAAAATAGTAGGCTATTGACAGCTCAATTTTAAAGGGGTAGTTCAGTTTTGGTAGAGAGGGCACTGCATAACACAATTTGGTGTGAGGCAATGAAAACCGGAGTGTCGAAATTGAAAGAACATGCAATTTAAAGGGGTAGTTTAGTTTTGGTAGAGAGGGCGCTGCTCATCACAATTTTTTTTGTGAGGTAATGAAAAACTGAGTGTCGAATTTGAGAGAACATGCAATTTTAATGGCAGAATAAACTTTATTTGGTCAAAATCGACCCAGAAACGGCTGAAATATCAATACATATATCGGAACCTATAATTATTTGGGGCCCAAATAATTAAAGGGGTAGTTTAGTTTTGGTAGAGAGGGCGCTGCACATCACAAATTGTTTGTGAGGGTGTTTTAATGGCTCTTTCTGAATGATAACGGGCTTTTTACTTAGTCGTTTGTACTTTTGTATACCTTTCGAGCATGGTGGAGTTATAACTATTAGTTTATAATGTTACTGTCCATGTTTGGTTACTAAAGTTCAGCCTTACCAAAACTAAACTACCCCTTTAAGTGGTTTTTTCGAAAAAATAAAAAAATGCTAGCACTTTTTCAAAATATGTTCAAAAGCGTTTTTTAAATAGTTGTTGATGATCTCTCTATTTAATCATTGTTACAATAAAACATCACATGCATAATTTTGTATGAAAGATGGTTGAAACCAATGCCTTTTTAGAAAGCGCCCTCTTGTGTTTTAATGGCTCCTTTTGAATGACAACGGGCTTTTTACTTATAACATATAAAATAATAATAATAATAATATAGTTTCTTATATAGCGCTAAATACATACATTTTAAAGAGCGCTTTACACTATTATTACCCCGGTCATAGGATACAATGCAAATCAGCACACATTGTAAAAATTCAAACAAAATTAAAAGCGGAAAGTTGTTGATGATCTTTCTATTTTATCACAATTTCAACAACATATCACATGCATAATTTTGTATGAAAATGATTGAAATCATGTTTTTTTTAAAGAGCGCCCTCTTGTTTTTTAACGGCTCTTATTTTTTTTTTTATAACTTACAGGCTTTTTACTAAGTCGTTTGTAATGTTGTATATCTTTCGGGCAAGGAGTTATATTAGTTTGTAACGTTACTGTGCAGATTTTGGTTTCTAAAGTTCAGCCTTACCCCTACCCCTTTAATGTGCATAGCTAGAAATTCTGAATGAGTGGCTAGTACAGCCCCCCCCCCCCCCCCCCCACCCCACCCCCTCCCAAAGACTTTGGATTTGGGCAGTTAACTACCCTCATGATTGGTTTAAGGAATTAACTTTCACATAATGAATGAAAGAGCGTAATATCCCTTCCTTGTAATGTAATTTTTTTAGGGCGGGGGGGGGGGGGGATCAAGTGCAATACTAAGTATCTGTCTCCCTGGCTTCCTCTTTCAATGTTGGAGCTAGTGTCGCCAAAGCAATTATCACTGGAGTACTTGTAATTAAGCAATTGTCACAGGAGCAATTGAGGTCGGAGCAATTCCCGCTGGAGCAATTGAGGTCGGAGCAATTGTCGCCGGAGCAATTGTCACCGGAGCAATTTAGGTTCAGAGAAATTATCACCGGAGCAATTCAGGTCATCGCCAAAGCAATTGTCACTGGAGTATATGCAATTAAGGTCGGAGCAATTGTCACAGGAGCAATTGAGGTCGGAGCAATTGTCGCCGGAGCAATTGTCACCGGAGCAATTTAGGTTCAGAGAAATTATCACCGGAGCAATTAAGGTCGTCGCCAAAGCAATTATCACTGGAGTACATGCAATTAAGGTCGGAGCAATTCTCGCCAAATGTGTATAATTTGGCCAAATTTTGGCGAATATTTGGCCAAATTTTGGCCAAATGTGTATAATTTGGCCAAATTTCCCTATACGGAATAACACAAGTTCATGACCTTTTCTATAAAGGTTACCTGTTTATAGCGCCCACACTTCTTGTCTGCATTGGATGGTCACTATACACAGGTTTGACTAGGCCTATGATTTTTATGGAACCTGTCTATTAAAAGGTACCTGATTATAGCGCCCACAATCCTTGTTTCCTTCGGGTGGTCACTATACACTGTTTTATGGAAGTTGTCTATAAAGATCACCTGTTTATAGCGGCCACATTTATATTTTCCCTTGGGTGGTGACCATTGAAAGGTTTTACTGTATGTTATTTAATTAACTGGTCTATAAAGGTCACCTGTTTATGGTGGCCACTATTCTTGATTTCCTTAGTCATTATACACGTAGGTTTAACCGTAAACGGAATTTTCGGAACCTGTCTATAATGGTCACATGATTAAAGCGGCTAATTTTTCTTTTGTCTGTAGTGGTCATTATATCCAGGTTTTACTGTTGAACGATATTTTGGGACCTGTCTATAAATTTAAGGTAACCTGATTATAGCGGCCAATTTTCTTGTTAACCTATGGTGGTCATTATACACAGGTATGAATGTAAATTATATTTTGGGACCTGTCTATATAAAGGTCACCTGGTTATAGCGGCCAATTTTCTTGTTTCCCTATGGTGGTCATTATACCCAGGTTTGACTGTAAACTATATTTTGGGACCTCTTTATAAAGGTCACCTGATAATAGTGTGGCTAATATTTGTTTTCTCTTTCTTTAAGCTGAGGGGAGCTCGTAGAAGGGCGATATGAGAGCTGCTAGGGGGTGAATTGAACGGCGGCGAACTATACGCGTATCCCGGCCACATGGCTCGCATGGCTCGCAGTCAACGGGCTATGTACATATTACTACCCCCCACTGACAAAGA
This sequence comes from Echinarachnius parma, assembly GCA_037951105.1. NCBI lineage: Eukaryota > Metazoa > Echinodermata > Echinoidea > Clypeasteroida > Echinarachniidae > Echinarachnius > Echinarachnius parma. Next base: position 17,695 of record JBAMJV010000721.1, on the reverse strand, counting down.
AGGCATGGTCAATGTTATCACTAACGTAAACATCCAGGCAGGGAGAACTTCCTGCTTATCTCTGTTTGCCCCCCTGGCCAGCACAGAGACCCCTTTGTTTCTGCACTGTATTCAACTATAGGGCTGTATTAATCAGGCTGTATACTACAAGTAGGCCTATACAGGGAGTATGCATTTATACAGGGAATATAATATGTATCACATAATACACAAACTATTACCACTTTAAAATATAAGTGTAATTCTGCCGCAACATACATTAGCCACGGCGGTTTCATAGACGATACCTGTGGATAATGACCACCAAAGAGAAAACAATCAGGTGACCTTTATAGACAGTTTACAGTCAACTCCCGGGTATAAAAAAGAAAATTGGCCACTATAACCAGGTGACTTTTATAGACAGGTCCCAATATATCATTTACAGTCATACCTGTGTAATATAATGACTACCATAGGTTACAGTAACACACTGTTGCTCATGAATATTCATATATTAGACTCTATTGAGATTCCCTTTTTTTGGAAGAGTCAATTTATATGTGGGGGTGTTCAAATGTTTGCAGGTAAACTATGTTGAATATTTAGCAGATTCCTGTTAAATATTTTGTAAAAGACAAGATAATTTCAAAGAATCTTTCAAAACAGAGATGACAAATTGTACCTTGATATTTATTTCCTTCTTATAAGTTCTTTCATCGTAACCCTTACCCAAGGTTTTGTTGAATCCACCCCTTATTTTGGGAGATACCAAATCACGTAAGTTTCAGCTTGAGCTTTCACCAAGCATATTTTTGTCTCCACTCGCAGTTTTTCATCTCCAAAAAGAGCCTTGAATTTACATTTTCAAGGGTAGATTTAACCAAATTTGAACTTGTAAGAAGGAATAAACATATCAAGGTACAGTTTTTTGATCTCTGATTTGATTCATGTTTTGTTTTGTCTTTGTTTGTCTTCCGTTTGTCTTCGTTTGTTCACTACAGTCCCATGCATAGTGTTCCGTGTTTTGTTTTCTGTTAAGCACAACATTTTTTATAAATTTTGGATTGATCGGGGAAGGGCTCATAATTTCCTTAATGTGCTTCAGAGACTTCAGTAAATTGAAGTATATTTCATCGACCAAAATCTCTGGAAAAGAAGGATGTTTTTCTTACTCTCGGCACATTTTGACCATCCAAAAATCAAGAATTATACTATAAATTTTTTTTTTTTTCATGGAAAACTCGCCAAAGTTAGGGATGCGGTTTATACATCGGAGCGGGTAATACACCGACAAATACGGTAACAAGAAAATTGGCCGCTATAATCAGGTTACCTTTATAGACAGGTCCCAAAATATCGTTCAACAGTCAAACCGATGACCACTAAAGAGAAACGAAAAATTGGCCGCTTTAAACATGTGACCATTACAGACAGGTCCAAAAATATCGTTTACATTCATACCTGTGTATAATCACCACCATACGGAAAAAAGAAAATTGGCCGCTATAACCAGGTGACCTTTATAGACAGGTCCCAAATCAAACCTGTGTATAGTGATCATCCAATTCAGACAAGAAGTGTGGACGCTATAAACAGGTAACCTTAATAAACAAGTAGGCTACGTTATTAAAACTGTGTAATTCCGTATACACTACCAAGTAGCCGCCTATGTAACTGAAAATAGGTATGACGTTTTGAGCGAAATTTTGGCCAAATATTCGCCAAATTTTGGCCAAATATAAAAAAAATTGGCCAAAATTTGGCCAAATTTTGTGTTATTTGGCCAAATTTTGGCCAAGTATTCGCCAAATTTTGGCCAAATTTTGGCCAAAATTGGCCCAAATAACACAAAATTTGGCAAAATTTTGGCCAAATGTGTATAATTTGTCCAAATTTTGGCCAAATATGCATAACTTGGCCAAATTTTGGCCAATATTTGGCCAAAGTGTCTCTATAATGCCACCATAGCTTCTCGAACCCCCCTCTCGAACCATCTAGGTTCCTTGTCAAGGATCATAACATCTTTATCGTTGAATTCATGACCCGATGTATTCAGATGTGTGTATATGGCAGATTCGTTGCCTGCCGACCCAGATCGACGACGATTGGCACTGGACTGCATACACTATGTTGTTTTGCTTGTGTCTGGGTGTTTTATCTTTTGGGTGAACGAGACTTTGTTTGAGGGTATTGGCTGGTTTTAAGTAGACGGGGATGTTGTCGCTCCTACAGATACGCTGTATCTTTCAGACATATGGTACAGAGGTGCCTGAGCTCCTAGTTCAGTTTCCTTTGACATGTTTGACGAGGGGATGTACGACGCTCGATTGAACAGAGTCCTCACTACTCCAAAATTGTGGATGAGAGGATGGTGAGAGTCAAATAGAAGGTACTGATCAGTGTGGGTAGGTGTGTAGAGAATCGTCCTCTTCTATTATCACTAGACAGTCCAAGAAGGCTAGGTGCTGGTCTCCTCTAAGGTGAACTTGATATGTGGGTCGCATGCATTGATGTGGTTGAAGAAGCTGTTGAGTTCCGTTGATTTGATTTTAACCCATATGTGTCATCAAATAATCAGTACCAGTGGGTAGGAGGAGAACACGTGTGTGTGGTTAGCACCAGGTTCTCAAAGTATTCCATACACAAGTTCGCTAGTACTGGGGAGATTATTCTTATTATTTTATTAATTTTATTCCTGCATGTCCCACAGTAAACAATTGTGTACATACAAAAATAAACATCGAAATCGAAACACACAGAGGTTTGGCAATATAAGCTAGAAGCTTTAAGTGTTGCCATACCAAAGATTTGACAAGTTTTACATATTCTTAAAACATAGATAAACATAGATTAATACATACAAGAACAAAAGTAATACAAACAAATATAAAACATTATTTAGAGAGAAAGATGATAGTTAAGTCTCTACAGTATGTTCTAGAGCCCTAGAGCAGGAAGAAATCATAGCAGGCATGATAGAAAGGTACAGTCCATACTGGAAGAGAAATACGGGAAACAGAGAGAGGAAAGAAAAAAGTGGAGAGAGTTGAGAGGGGGAGAGAGGTGTGAATATGCCTTATGTAATTAATTAACAGTGACATGTCATGCCGAATTACACATACAAATATAAACTACTACAATACATGTTATCGTAGGAATTAACAAACCAACTGATTTAACAAAATATCTTACACAAAAACGTTTGTAATGAGCATGCGTTTGACTGCATTTTTAAAAGAGTAAATTGTCGGCAAATTACGTGTTTCAATTACCAAACAAATCCAAACGTCTGGTCCAGTATGTCTTACTGAGTTATGTACCAGTACTGTACGCGGATTAAACAAGTGCAAGTTTGCTACTTGTCTTGTCGAATAAGAGTGAAACGCATTGTTTTTCAAAAACAAAAACGAATAAACGAGGCAGGCAAAATGCTAGTATTATGACAATACATAAATAAAGAGGTTTGAAGAAAATTAATATCACCGACTTTAAGACATTTAAATCTAACAAAGGATCTGTGTGCTCACAATAAACAATTCCGGCACAAATTCTTAAAGCCTTTTTCTGTAACAAGTGAATGTCATCTGTTACACTCTTTGACACAGCCCACATAATATTACAATACGAAATGTAAGGCAAAATCAAGGAATTATAAATCATTAATAGTATTCTGTCGGACACAAGATATCTTACTCTATATAAAGTCCCAATACTCCGAGAAATTGGAGTCATTATACTATTCCGGTGGTCATCCTAGTCTAGCTTCTCATTAAAATGAACACCAAGGAACTTAGTATTTTCTCTCCAATACAACACCATTCAATCTAACAACTAATTGCTGCTCATTACAAATCTTTCTTCCTTTGAAATTAACATAGTTTGTTTTTGATACATTTAGAGCTAACATATTACTTCGAAACCATTGTGTTAAAGGGAAAGTTGAGTTCTGGTAAGGAGAGTACAGTTTTAGTAAAAATTGAATTTCAGTAACCAAAACCTGCACCATTACATTACAAACTAATAGTTATAACTCCACCATGCTCAAAAGGAATTTAAAAATTACAAATTACTAAGTTAATGCCTGTTATCATTCAAAAAGGGCTGTTTAAACTAAAGAGGGCGCTTTAAAGAAATGCATTTGTTTAAACCATTTAAATTAAAATATTGTGCATGTGATGTTTCGTTGAAATAGTGATTAAATAGAGAGATAATCAATAACTATCTAAACACCTATTTCGACAAATTTTGAAAACAGGAAGCATTTTAAAACCAATTTTAACGGCTGGTTCAAAATTATCGAATACTTGTGGGGCCCCACATTTATTACAAATGGATATGTTTATGGATATTTCAGCCGTTTTCTGCCATGAAAATAGTATGCTCATTCAAATTTGACACTCAGTTTTTCATTATATCACAAACAATATTTTGTGTAGCGCCCTCTCCTCCAAAACTCAACTATCCCTTTAACTTAGGAAGCTCAATATTAATTATAGTCTCGACTGTATGAATATCGCGATGAGAAAGGAAAATGCTTGTATCGTCTGCAAATAATATATATTGTAAGACTGTAGATGCATTACATATATCATTAACATAAATAAGAAACAACAGTGACCCTAGAATCTAACCTTGAGGGACACCACATTTTAAAGCAAGAATATCATAATTTACAGAATTATAACATGTAAACTGCCTTCTGTTAGATAAATAACTAGAAAACCATTCCAGAGCGATACCCCTCACTTCATAATGTTCAAATTTACACAACAAGATTGAGTGGTCAAGAGTGTCAAAAGCTTTACTCAAATCCATAAATACTCCAACCACATGCTGGCGATCAGCAAGGTTGGCTTGTGACACACGGTCATACAATTTTAGCAAGGCAAGGTCAGTTGAATGTGCTTTACGAAAGCCATACTGGTCTGGATTGAGCAACTCATGTTTGTCTAAGACCCTATAATCTAACCTTGAGGGACACCACATTTTAAAGCAAGAATATCATAATTTACAGAATTATAACATGTAAACTGCCTTCTGTTAGATAAATAACTAGAAAACCATTCCAGAGCGATACCCCTCACTTCATAATGTTCAAATTTACACAACAAGATTGAGTGGTCAAGAGTGTCAAAAGCTTTACTCAAATCCATAAATACTCCAACCACATGCTGGCGATCAGCAAGGTTGGCTTGTGACACACGGTCATACAATTTTAGCAAGGCAAGGTCAGTTGAATGTGCTTTACGAAAGCCATACTGGTCTGGATTGAGCAACTCATGTTTGTCTAAGAATGGGGGATCCCATTGCGAATCCATGCTTCTGCCTGTAGAAAGATCCATCGCAGACAAAGTATGCCGTTGAAAGGCAAATATCTAGGAGGTGACATATGGTTAGCAGCAGACGACCCCTCACTAAACAGGGGAGGGGTACTTCGCCACAATTTATCGTTGGTGCATCCGATAATCCACCAGCTTCTTCGACGTCTTGATAATCTTGACCAATATATAGAGAATCACTCAGCTCAGTGAATTTATCAGCTTTTCACCCGTAATCTTCTCTACTCAAGCCAGATTAGCTGAAAAAGCAACCTAGATAGGTTGCGAAACTGTTCTACTCCACAAAAAGTAAGTCCAGTTGTTGATTAGATTCAATTTTCAACTTCATGAACATTTACCTGTATGAATAATAATCTTCATCATCGTAATGCTTAATATCTCAACAAATTGAAACAATATGTTAACTTACCTTTGATCTGCCCGTCAAGAAATTAACACAACATGATCAAATTCATGTCTATCCTCTATGGAAGAACGAATGGTATTGTCAATAATATTCAAGCTCTTCAATGCATTTAACAAATTTGCTACGAGTTATAACAATTGCATCGTACATAACTTCATAGATAAATTGTCAGTATAATTAGCCAAAAATTAATGTTCCAGTAGTTCTAATACACTCTGGCAGAAACGAATTATATGAGTCCTAACATTAGTCTCGTTAAGTTCTCATTTGACAGATGCGCCGATCTGTAATGATCCAAATACACATTTACAATGAATTATAATTTGTTGATCAATGTTGATTGGTGCGATATTTATAGCTTAGTAGTTCGGCGTATATTAACCAATCATAGATCATGCAGTTGTTATGGTTATAGGACACAATGATGGACTTGGGTACGTGTTGTACTATGTATAAACACTATGGGATGTAGGAGACCCAATAAGAGGCTGTGCGAAAAGCGAAACAAACCCACGGAGTAAATATATATAATATGACTGACGGCGAATAATGCGAGCCGCGTTGCGTCAATATCGCTCGTAAGAGGGCGCTACCCAATATGATATTGATATTATAGATCGGCTTGATGGAGTTTTTACAGGTGGCATTAGTTTTGACGATATCACTTTGCCGATTCAATACCCCGTGTTCATTTCAATTTTTGTAATGCATGATATTTGTTACGAGCATACATTTTTTTGTTTAAGAAACATGTTTTCATATTGCAATCATATATTTTATTTATATCAACAGTATGTTAAAGGGAGAGATCCACTTTTGCAAGCCAAAATTCAAAAGTTGCGAGGTTATTGTCTTATATGAAAGGAAATGTCATTTAATAGCATGCCTGAAAAAATTAGGGCTTGAAATCTCTTTTTCGTGGAGTTATAGACCTAAAACTGAATAAAATGAGGGACGTCGGTTAATTACGTACATACGCGTTTTCGGCCGGTGAGTAAGTTCCTACATAGATTTCACGGAGTGCCAGATCAGTATGCATGACCCCTACGTGACCCGCGCTAGCTACGTGACCCGCGCATAAGTACTAATGTGTGAGTGTTTACCAAGCAAAATACCCAAACATCGCTTAAACTGACTACATGTAATTATATATTCTTTCTTTTTGAGATCTTTTTCCGTGACATACGTTAACATGTCGGCTTCACAATACCTTTACGAGAATTAGTACTATATTGTTGTAATATTATGCTAAATCAGTTTATTGACCGATATATAGTTTAAATGGAGGGACGCATTCGTTTTTCATTCGTAGAATCCAAATTAGAGGGCTGTTCGCTCTGAGTTTTTGTTTGCGTGTTACATTGATCCCCATCCGTCAACTGAAAGCTGTCCAGACGTTTTGTAAAAGTGTACCTGTCCCTTTAAGTGTTGACAAAAAAAATATAGAGAAAACCCGTTTTATTAGCTGTTTTATTTATTATTTTTTTGGGGGGGTTTGTCTTAACTATAAATTATTGTTGGTACGCCCTTCATTTGTTCGATATAGAGTTTAGTGTGAATTCAGTTATACAAACGGAATGTGAAGAAATCTTGATAAACATAGTCAGTGCAATAAGTTAACGAATATCACTTTGCATTTTAGCTCATAACTTGGCCACATAGCATCCCTTTCACGTGACATTATGATTTTCATACATTACTTAGTGGACATTATCAGATCACAGCAATACACATTTTATCAACCATTCATCACAATGTGCACATTCCAAAACAGTTGATCAATCCCTTTAAGAGTCCATGTGAGCTTGATCTCTTGCCCCAAAGTTTTAATAATTAAAAATGTGTTGCAAGTATTGAATCCTTGTCAGGGTGAAGAAACTGATACTTTTCTCGAGAGAAGAATCTATTCAATTTAGTTTGTTTTATTTAGTTGTTTTGTTTTATTTAAATTGAAGAGAGCTCTATTTGATAACATCTCGTATGTTCCCCTGGGTGTCACTCGGCATTATCGTATTGGGTGTTTAATCTAGTTCACTTTTGTTGAATCAATTAGTTACAATTTAAACAGTATTAATTTCACACTCAGCATCTCAGTGTGCCCCTGTTATTACACTATATTATTAGTCAGATCTTCTGTATTCAGCCGGTTTACTCAATAAAAAACTGAGCCTTATTTGTGGAATACAGCCCTCATCGGCGACCTACAGTACAATATTAGTTTGTTTTGTTTTTTCCTATAAAATAGTTTTAGAGGATAATGATGGGTGAACAAACTTAACGCCACTTTTTGTTCCTTTCCAATTCTTCCGCTTTTAGTCTCGCCCATCGTTGCTGTACATGTTTGTGTTTGTTCCAATTGTTGTTATTATGCATGCTTATAATATTATGTGTGTATATTTCAATTACACCTAAAAGGCTTGCGAGCTAGCTGCTTTGTAAATGAGAATACGTGCTGGCTACTGGTTTATAATAAACGTTTATTCTGTACTTTTTGCATTCATGTTGTAATATTTCTTTCTGATCGCTTGCTATTTGTCTTGTCACATAACTTGTTTATAATTATCTTTATTCCACGAACATATGATCTGTCTTGTTATTAATGACTACGCATTTCAAACTGTAAACGATAGCTCCCTATTTGTTGAAAAAAACGTGTAATTCCACTTCGTACAGTATGTCCCAGAAAGAATGGTACAGTTGGAAAAAAAAAATTTAAAGGGATGAAGGTAATTCAAAAGATATACATATTTAGTTTCATAAGGGAAAATACTTAGACTTCCTGATGGTTTTTATTTCAGCTTAATTGGAATTGTCAGTCGTGAGATATGGTAAGCAGTACATCGAAATCCACTTTGTGCCAAACTACGTTCTGTGTATTACATACAGGACATAACTTTGTTCAGAGCAAACAGGTGTGGAATGTAAGAAGTAATTATTCAATTGACTGTAAAGTATGCTTAAATATGTTTTTAAATGACCTGAATCCCATTTGAATGGATTTCACTCATTTTGCTAAATCAACAGAGTGTTTACAACATCGTCAAAGATTCTTCTACTGAACATGCTGAAGTAGCGTTTGGTCATTAATGCGTGTTATTACAATGCGAGCCTTTCCTACATTTAACATCTGTTATCCTTTGAGGGAAGACTATTTATGGTCTCAATATTCAAACATTGCAATCACAAACAACAAAGCTACTCATTGCAACCTCTTCAAGCGAATCATCCTCACGAAACTCAGCTGCTCATTGTTAAAATTGATTCCTTATTTTGTTTGTAAATGATTATAAGTGATAAACAATGTTTTGTTGGAAACAGGACTAAAATTGAATTGAAATTGAAAAATGATGATAGTTATAAATCATTTTCATGTTTTATACGTTTGAAGACCTTCAGAGTAATGTAAGTTGAAGAAATCCGTTAATGTAATAATTATTAAAAAGTGGTTTTGATTGATTCCAGTCATTATTACAATTGTAGATTTAAGCATTTATTTTTTTTAAATTAGATTTTGAATAAGAGTTCACCTTTTGCTATATTGTTATACATAATTTAAAGGGCAATTGAACTATGGCTTTCTGCTATTATTATCGTTTAGAGGGTGAACAGCCATTTTATTTGATACATAACTTGGCAATTTTGGTCTCCTAGATCCCATGAAATCCTTACGTGAACATAACCACATTTTACTAATTCTTACGGCGGCAAAAGGTGATGGGAGCGGCCATGTTCTTGTAATTGCCCGACATGCTTTGCAAATTGTGACGTGTGTGCCGAACAAAAAGCTTTTCACTGATTTGTAGACTCGTCAAAGCATCTCCAAGTATTCAGACAATGGTTTGAATAGGTGCTATTGAAATGCATTAGTGCATATCACTGACCGTAAGCCCGCACAAACCTAATAATGGCGGCCTCCAGTGTTCGCATGAATAGTGGTAAACCCGATAGAGTTTTCACATGCATATTTCTCCCAATGCAGAAATCTGAGTCGGAGTTATGTTATATATAATACAAAGGCATATTACGATGTATAAAGTAGGATAAACTCTATTCTTGAGTTGCATTGCCCTTTAATTGAAATTGAAATTGAAAAGGTTTTATTGAAAATAATATCAATCGCAGCAAAATGGCTGAATTACAGATATTTAACAAACGAAGACATTACCTAAATAAAATAACATTAAATTTGTATTATTATTCAAGTCTTCTTAAAAAAAAACAGGGTAGGTCGTTCAGTTAAAAAAAACTGCTTTACAACGGCGCCCTGTCAAAACATAACTTATAAAAGAGGAGCTCCTTCCGTTGAAAACTACATTTTGAACATAATATACATGGTACAATTAAACAAGAGAACAATATTTCAGTGACCATAAACATTTAACACCGAGATAAAAAGTTGTGCAAAATTACTAAGATTAAAATGCAATGACTAATTTAAATAGCACTTCATACATTTTCTTCATGTGCCAGTCCCGAAATTCAACTTACAAACCCCATACATATAGCACATACTACGTAACCAGGCAACAGTCGCTTCAGGACAAAGGATCTCTCCAAAGAATACATTATATTTAGCACATAGTATATTCAACCTTACTCTTTTATCATGTTTATAATTATGAACACGCACCACAGTTCTCTTTATTCGAATGAAAGGCGCATACATATATGATTAAACCCTGGTTGTATCACACAGGGCAAAGTCTAATGATATTTTATTGTAGTGATCGCATTCAGTGAACAAATACGATGAGTTCTATTTTCCCACTACTGTAATAGGCGTACCCGGGGGGGGGGGGGGGGGGGGGGAGGGTCCCCATTTGACCCAAAAATTACTGTTTTGGGGGTTTGAGCGGTCTTGACCGTCATTTTCGATGGTCTCAGCCTCGAAAAGTGCGAAAACCGTGGTCTCGGCCTTGAAAATGTGAAAAACCGTGGTCTCGGCTTCGGCGGTCAAAAACAATTTCTGAAGAAAAACCCCACCCTTTAAAAAATCCTGGGTACGCCACTGACTACTGTGAGCGGTACATATTGTGTACTGGTCCGGATAGAGGCCTCTAACCTTTCCGAATATCGTATTGCATGGTAAACCAGAACGAAAACGAAACTTCTACATTTACCCACAAACAAATTAATCATGGACTCCTACAAACTACCAGTGAAATATAATAACTCATTAAAACGATGTTGCAAAGTAAATTTATACATATTTAAAACACATGTGTGCAAGTACAAAATCATAAACTGAGACACTTTTAAAGGGATAGTTGAGTTCTGGTAGTGAGAGTACAGTTTTAGTCAAACTGAATTTTAGTAACCAAAACCTGCACCATTACATTACCAACTAATAATTATAACTCCACCATGCTCAAAAGGAATACAAACATTACAAACAGCTAAGTAATAAGCCTGTTATCATTAAAAACAGCCGTTTAAACAAAAGAGGGCCCTTTCGAAAATGCATTTTTTTTTTTTTTCAAACCATTTAAAATAAAATATTGTGCATGTGACGTTTTGTTGAAATAGTGATTAGATAGAGAGAAAATCAACAGCTAAATCTAAAAACCTCTTTTGAATTTTTTTTGAAAAGAGGAACCATTTAAAAACGAATTTTAACGGCTGGTTCAAAATTATCAAATACTTGTGGGCCCCCACATTTATTACAAATGGTTATGTTTACGGATAATTCAGCCGTTTAGTTCTGAACCGTTTCTGAACCGATTTTGATCAAATAAAGTTTATTCTGCCATTAAAATTGTATGCTCTTTCGAATTTGACACTCAGTTTTTCATTATCTCATAAAAAAGTTATTTTGTGTAGCGCCCACTCTACCAAAACTCCACTATCCCTTTAAAATAGTTTGTATAATGAAACACATACGAATGAAAAACAATTATGTATATACTGTAACACGTATGAATGAAAAAAGCATACTTTATTATGAGTAAAAATCAATCATCTCCCTAGTTATATTTGTTTAGTGGTTATTTGTCTTATTTTGTCCAACTGCATGTATTTGGGGACTATGAGAATGTGAACATGATTATTTGAAAAATCATGTTGCCTTTTTATTTGCAAAGCTGTAAACGAGTAATTTGTGTGAACGCTCTTAGAGGTAACTAATTTGCACATTCATGACTAAAGTCGTGTCTCAGTTTTGACCTAGACTGAATGAAAGCATGTTCGCAATGTCGCTTTTATGAAGTAATTTGAGGATAATTTATTCAAACAAGACATCGATGTATAACACAAGTGCGACACCTTCAAATCAAAGATGGTTGCTACTCTCGTAATTTGCATATGTTTGCATATTATTGTTTGACAAAGATTACAATCCCCTACAATAAATATATTGAAGGTTTTTTATGCTTAATGTCCTAATCATGTAAATGTACAATGTTAAAGTGATATATTAACATTGTCAAAATAAACAAAATTTATTTAGAACTCTAGTGGCTGTCACATACCTCGTTGTATTTACATTACCGATAGAAGCATAGAACAAGTGTGGTGTTTATATATACATGTATCTTTCGTTACAAAGATGTGTATGATTAAATTGTTTCAATTCAACAATCTCTACGGGACCTCAGTTGGAATTACGAGTTGATAGATTATGGTTTATCATTTTAACCTTTGACCATTCGTACATCATATCATTTTGGCTGAACTCGGATTATATCCTCGACAAATATTCACTACCCCAACTCATTAATATAACCCGCCACAATTCCATGGATTATTATTCCTGCCCCCGAACTTCCTTTTTGACAGCACATCATTACACATGCATAATGTTTACAAAATAATGTCTATTAATTATTCAGCATTACTGTAATGATTTTCATGTAATGTATTAAATATTACATATATACAAATTGTACAGAAAATGGTTGCTAGCTCAGTCAATTATAAACACATGGCATACTTCTTACCATCGAACTTTGTTAGCACAGAATATTTTGTAGGATGGTAACTCAACTCTCAATAATCATTGAAACGCTGCGCCACTCTATATTGATACTGCTCCGTGATATTATGTACTCAATAATGGAATGTGTTATTTCTAAATTAATATTGCAGTTGTTAATTATTTTTGCAATTATTGTTCGTATTCCTACGCTTCTAAATGAGTTCCTTTGATATGACTTACATAATGGCGTTATGTTCACTGATCACTGTTAAAGGTGCACCTGTAAAGTGTCAGACATTGCTCAAAATGATGTTAATTTTTGTGAGACTTTAATCCTATACCAAAATCATTGTAAGATATGACTGAATAATGTGTGAAAGTTTCATTGAAAAAGAACGCTGCTTTTCCGGTAAAAAAAACTAAAACTTGCGTCAGCTTTTACAACGAAAATTATTGTATAACGTGTATGAGGTGTATGACCGTTCATTAACGCTCTTGAGCTGAATGATTATCAATAATAGATATCGTCATATTTCACAAAATCTAGCCGTATGTTATTTTTCTCTTACCATAAGCCAAACGGTAGAAGAGAACGGTGGAAGCTCCAAGTAATTTTTCTCGGCTTTTTGGGGTGACTGATAAAACAACTATGGTAAGGGGAATCCCTTCGGATGGTATCAAAATGTATCATGTAAATACCTAGGGTATTATTTTTATTTTTGTATTTTGTTGGAATGGTAATGAAGTTCGGTTAAAAATGAAATGAAAAATACAAAATAGGTATTGTTATACAGGATCCTCTTCCTTCAATATAAAAACTGTGCTTGATGCATCCGATCCAGGAGTTCCTAGTCTAGTATCTCTTTGTTGTTTCAATGCGGTTCTTCGTTTTGCACGTTGCTCGCGTTCCTCGGCAGCTTCCCACTTTTCTTCGATAGATCCCAAAATCACCAAACACGTGAACACAGCCTGAAGGAAAGAAAAAAACGAAAACAGAATATATATAATTGCTACACCTGGTAAAATATGTCTTGTATAAATGTGCAATATTTCAGTTTAACAAGGCAGACTTAGCATCTTGTTAAAAAACCAAAACAAACGTATGTGATTATAAAAATATTGTTGAACAACGAACAACAATTTCAGAATCGAGCATTACGAATCGTTTTGAATGTCGAGTGAATGTATTCTACACAGTTACTTTATAATCGAACTGGAATTAGTACAATTGATAAAAGATTGAGAACTCAACAATTATAAAATACATTATGATAATTATGTACCCACCTAGTTTATGTCAGATGTTTACCATTAAACGATCTTCTTATCATTTGAGACATACTTCTTTGAACATTGAGATTCCTAAATGTTCAACTAATTTTAAGCGTATAAGTTTAATTTATAGGGGAGCATAACAGTGGAATAGTCTTCAGATCAGACAAAATCTTTAAGTATAAATTTTCTTAAAAACAGAAGGGTAATTTAATATTTTTGTTTCAATTTTGTTTCCTTCTTATTTGAATGTGTTTTTTAGTTTAAATTGTGCAAAATTATGTTGTTTTCTTATATTAATAATAATTGTAAATACTGTATTCAATCTTTTGTACATTTGATGTATTGTTTTTTATTTCAGGGACCGTCTAAAAACAGTCGTTGGCTGAATAACAGTTCCTTGGTGAAATGAAATGAAAAAGAACGTTCAGTTTAGAAGGCGCATCAAGAACTTATTTTCTTCTTAGGTATTGAGAAACTAAGTGATATATATGAAAAAAGCACAGAATTTTAGAGACAAACAACTTTTTTTTTTATCAAAGTCGGTTAAAAAACAGCTGAAATATTCATAATAATATATATATCAGATTGAAATGAACCTAAAAATGTAAATAATATATACTATAGCGTTTATAGAGCGCCATGTATCTAGGTGCCATATTCATAGGCGCATTATTACCACCGGTAACCAGGTACAGTCAAAGCTGCAAAATTATATTGTGCACCATCCCAACTCCCAGGGGAGCATACTAGTCCGAGCTGCTCTACTATATAGGCGCTACAGGCTAATATAAAACCCGTTTGTATGTTTAGTAAGTTTTTAGGATTTTGACAATGTTAGTAGTTCACTTTAAAGGGGTAGTACAGTTTTGGTAAGGCTGAACTTTAGTAAGCAAACCTGGACAGTAATATTATAAACTAATATAATATAACTCCACCATGCTCGAAAGGTATAGAAAATTACAAACGACTAAGTAAAAAGCCTGTTATCATTATAAAAAAGAGCCATTAAAACAAAAGAGGGCGCTTTCTAAAAATGTAGTGGTTTGAACCATTTTTCATACAAAATTATGCATGTGATGTTTTATTGAAATAATTATTAAATAGAGAGATCATCAACAACTATTTAAAAAACGCTTTTTAAATTGTTTGAAAAAGTGCAAGCATTTTTTTTATTTTTTGAAAAAAATCATCTAATTATTTGGGCCCCAAATAATTATAAGATCAGATATATTTATTGATATTTCAGCCGTTTCTGGGTCGATTTTGACCAAATAAAGTTTATTCTGCCATTAAAATTGCATGTTCTCCCAAATTCGACACTCGACAATTCGTTTTTCATTACCTCACAACAAAATTGTGATGTGCAGCGCCCTCTCTACCAAAACTAAACTACCCCTTTAATATCCATCATAGAATTTTAATATTAATGCCTTACTCCATGGTTCAAAAGGTCGATCATAAAATATAAAAGTGTAATTGAGAATATTGTTAGGAAGTTAAATATCTCTATAATGTACATCTGTATCCCTTAAAATACATTACATCGTGCTCATGTTTCCTCATCATGGTTGATAAGTTGGCGTATCGTGGAATAGGCAAGTGGCCGTGATACCTACCCAAACAATCTTTATATTTAGTGCTCCGTTGCATTAGTAGAATCAGCATTAACGTGACTAGCCATCTAATGCTCACTGAAGGGATGCACTAATAAAATTGAGATTTGTCAGCCTTCTTTTCTTGAAAATCGAAGTGCATTTTTAAAGGCGTCATTTTTGTTGTATAGTTACAACCACAAAAAGGTGCATCGATCAAGCAATACAATGACTGGGATCATGTGATATATGATATTACTTGCTCTTATTATTAAAAACAATGACACTTTTACCCATTTAAAGTTCCATTTCGTAATTTTTTGTTTGGGGGTAGCTATTAAAGTATTATACCAGATGTAGTACTGTCTATGACGTTACTACATTACTACTTTAAACAGAAACAAATTAACACGTTTTTTTAATAAATTCTAGTAGGGTTAGAAAGCATTTCGGCATGAAAATTCAAGATGTTTACCATTTTTTGTTTGATCCCGTCATCATATATACTTGGAGCAACCACTTTTCTGAATTATTATGTAAACACACATTTTTACTGACGAAAATATGTTTTAACACAGCGTTTCCCGGTTCCTTCAATTTGTGTCATTACGGTACTCCACTAAAATAACAAAAACTTACCACAATAAGAAAGAATAAGACCAAAAATGTTATCCCCGTTATCTTCCAAGCTCTGCAGGAACATGAGTCAGATCTTGTTACATTACCGTCACCTGTGATGTGAGAAAAACAAAAAGATTTTGTTAATAATCGCCCATATATTTCAACTTCAGAAAAATAACAAAAATGTAAAAACTATTTTTAAGAAAGAAAAAAGCCCTGTAACGTAGCCATGTATAGTTGTTCTTCCATTCAAACATCATTGAATTATAACTGTTAGCTTGTAGTGATACCTGACAAGTTTTTGTTACAAACATTCTTTACCAAACTATAAAAGTTGGCGCCGGGCATAAAATGCACTTGAAATCTTACTTCTTGGAAAGGGCGGACTGGTAGTTGACAAAGTACTGTCTTGGACTGATGAAACTATTTTGGGAAAGTTGTCTTGAGCAGGATAGAAGTTGACATCACCACAGGAGTCAAGAGGAATCGCATCACCACTTTCCATTGAACAACATTTTACAGGTAATTTTGGGTCTATCCAATAATATACGGCGTTTATCGAAGTCTCATTGTTGGTAATGTCACAGCGCAGAGGAAGACGTCTGAGATTCTGATGACAGACAAGATCTCCATAGCTAGAGCTCTCGTTGCTACCAACTGTAGCAGTACACCAAATCGTAGGCCAGTCGGTAGAGGTACGTACATTTTTCAATTTACAGTCCGCTTGCCCAGGGGGGAAATTGACAGCCACATACACGTTAAATTCTGCATTTGATTGAACTTTTGAATCGAGTATTTCAAGTAAATGTAAAGTATAATGGCCCTCGTCTACAACTTGGAGGTTTGAGATGGTAAAAATGATGGTCAGGTTTTGTTCGGTGTGAAGAAACTGCAAATCAAAGCGTTCAAATTGACCAGGTTTAAATTCACTTGGAAACGGCGATTCGTTGTTTATGTATAATGGTCGCTCACTCCCGTGAATAAATACGCTGCAAACATATCGTGTATCCACTGAGCTCAGTTCGTAATGGTAAGGCAAAGTGACATTCGATCCTAATATATATGCATTTGTCAGCAGAAAGCGATAACTTGTCCAAATAATTAACAAGTACATGATCATTGCCATGTTGAGATGATTTTATTTCAAAATTGACGCCCAACGAGTGGTTATGATCAATCAACCAATCACGATCAAGCGTTAGCTGGGGATGGGGGGGGGGGGGGGGGGGGGTGGCTGAGCCAAATGTGATATAAACGGTACCCCAAAAAACATCGCATATTTAGACGCAACTTTGTGACGTACATTTTGAGAGGAATTCAAAATAAAAATGCATTTCATCGTTTTTTAACTAATTAACACTATCTTACTAATTAACACTCACACAATCTTCTATTTGGACATATACGTTAACAACTCATTTATAATTGAAAATTTGAAGATTATACCTTGGTTGTAAACTTTGCAGAAGAACGATAGACATGATGGATATTGTCTATCGGTTTTCCAATGAAATCCGATTCATTTATTCGTCTCAAATATTAACATGTTTGCAAAGTGTTCATAGCA
>JBAMJV010000720.1:0-76624 GCA_037951105.1 Echinarachnius parma | reverse complement strand
TAATTTTCACACTAAGCCATAACAAAACATATCATTTTAGGACTGATCTAAGTGGTGAAGACCTGTTTTTTTTTGTGTGAAATATGAGAAGGATACTATTCGGGCAAAAGACTAACGACCTAATAATACTTGATGCTGTGTCTGATAGAAAAGGGTCTAGCGCCCTCAGTCAACTTTACTTGACCTTCTCTATACACTCGTATGCACCCTATACACAAACACAAACACACACACACACGCACGCACGAACATTTTTGTTCACATGCATTCACTGACACACACACATAAACAAACACACACACACACGAACGACCTAATAATACTTGATGCTGTGTCTGATAGAAAAGGGGTCTAGCGCCCTCAGTCAATTTTACTTGACCTTCTCTATACACTCGTATGCTATGGTATGCACCATAATATACACAAACACAAACACACGCACGCACGAACATTTTGTTCGCATGCATTCACTGACATACACGCATACACACGAACGCACGCACACGCACAACGCATATAAGCTAAGAAACATTATAATTTATGCTGCATTTAAAAAAGGAAAATATTGTGATCACGATGTTCTTGTTTATTCAATTACTGTTTGTTTGAAAATTGTTAAAAATGTGATGATAGATATTATTCTAATCGGGGTATATATGAATATTCAAGCGGTTTCAGAACCGATTTTGATCAAGCAAAGTTTAATCATGTTCTTTCGCAAAATTATGACACTAGTACTAGTTTTTACACCGTAAAGAGACCCGTATACCGTGTGTCATGAAACACACTAGTCTGATTGTTGGGGTGGGATTTTTGGCCGTTTTCCATAGAAAATGTCTGCATGAGTTTTATTGTGTATGTTTGTCAACGTCAATGTCACATTTCCCCGGGTCGAGTAATTCACCTGTCGCCTATATACCCCGATTCATATATGAGGGTCCAGTGATGATTCCCAGGAAGGGAGAGTCTATATATCCCCGATTATTATAGGATCAACTTATTAATCCATTATGGCACGATTAATCGTGACTCTTTATTTGACGGGGCACTGATCCGAGCTCCCGCGGCATCCATTTTGCAATCATGAAAGCCTGCACGCTAGATCTTATCCCCTCCCGCCACCCCGTCGTCAAATTATGCATGGGCAGGCCACTGTCCTGGGGCTTCGAACTCTCTCACCGCGATGGGGATGACCACAAAAACAAATGTTGCCCCCCCCCCCCCCCCCCCCCCCCCGATACTTCAGACGTATTGCAAGCATCTCATTAGAATACGACTGATCGAAATCGACATTTAACCCAATTAATGAATATGCAAAATTTGCTTATTATCTTTAAAACGTCACAAATAATGGCAAGTCCCGGCGGGGACTTTTTGCGAGGGAGCGAAGCGACCGAGCAACTGACGGTTTAAAATAGACGCGTACAACAGCAACAATCAACGTAGAGAAGACCGGAAAATATACAGGAGTCATCCTTCTTTTCCATACCCTGATGTGATGTGATGATGATGACGGTGTGGGAGGGGCTGGGTGTTCCCCTCCCCCCCCCCCCCCCTCCCCCTCCTCCCCTCGAACTCCCCACCCCTCCTCCCCTTCCCTCCCCCTCCCCCGGCGCCTCTCCCACGGTAGGAAGATATTTCTAAAAATATAAATTGGCAACTCTCCGTAACTTTGAACGAAACAGTCAACTAATTGGGTAACCAATATAATTATGAACCAGTTTATAACCAACTATTACTCTATAACTTAGTATAAAGACGACAAGTTGAACTGAAAACACCGTTTTGAAAACAATACAGAGATCGCCGCGCGCTAATATCGCATATCGCGTATCGAATCTCGAACTCGAACTCGCAAGCTCACGTCACGCGCGTGCACGCGCGCGCGTGTACGTACTATAGCTAGCTACGTGAGATTTCGTCGTTGCGCGCGCTCGCGCGCGTGCGTCTATATAGTCTCCATAATTTAATTCACGTACTAAAAATACTGCATATGAGTTGCAGAGCTAGACGAAGTGGTAGTGAACTTGACATTTTTGACATAAATATCCAGATTTCAGCAAACATGGCAGACAGTAACCAAGAACTATCAGTCCTCCCGGATCCTGTGGTAAGATTATCACACTTGATTTGATGCATGCATCCATCGTTGATGAGTTTGAGACGGTCAAACATGATACAAAATTTAGATCTGCGAAGAATAGTGCAGAGTCCAGAGTCAGAGAGAGTGCGAACCTGAGCCTTGCTTGAGTATTGAGTTCACGTTATGTGAAATGAGAATGACCTGTCTGTGTCTGTACTTAAACACGCCAATTCCACCAAGTCCACCAAGTCCAAGGCAAGGGCCACGTATTGAGGCTGAATTATACTTCTTGCATGTGACAATGTATTTTATATTAAGTTTGGGTGTGAATGATTTTGATTTACTACACTTTGTGTGTATTAATTGTATTTTGTCTGTCCTGCCAATCAAAACAAATTAACCCATCACTGGCATCATGATCAAGTTCAAGGACAAGGTCAAGGAATGAGGATGATGGCCCACATATTTGTGGTTTGGTAGTCCTAGTCCTACACTTCTTCGGCAAGAAGATTACTAGTGTACAAGGAGAAAGAGCATAAATTTCTTTATTTTTTTGTTGCCCTATTTTGTTACTCTAGTCTCTAGGCTACCTGCTTTCATTGTATTTGTAATCTATAATTTAGGAAAATCCTTAAATTGGCAACATTTTAAAAACATATTTTGGCATTCAAATTGGCAACTTTGCGGCAAAGTTATTTCATATTTACTTTAAGTTTTAATAACTTGATATTTTCCACTCTTTTTATGTCATACAATTAAAGTCAAAGGTAGACAAAATATTAGTTCAATTTCTATTTTATTTCAATAATATAAAAGCATCAAAATTACAAAATATTCAAGTGCAAAATTAATATCACAAATTAAATTGAGTTGCCAATTTGTTGAGGAAAATAATGATCAATTTTGCCTTGAAATAGCTCTCGTCCTTGATGGGTTAAACTTAGTCCTCAAGAGTCAATGGCGAGGTTGAAGTCAAGAGTGAAGACTCCAAATAACTAGCATGGCCATGGATGCTCAGGGTCTGGACATGGGTCTGCTGCAGTACTGGCCCAGGCCCCAGGCCAAAGCCACCAAAATTGTATTATTTGTATAAGTTTACTTGCTAGAATGAGCAACCAAAATTAAGAGACTACTTGAATACTGTTATGACTTATGTTTTTCTTTGTTTCAGGACACTCATTTCTTTAAACAATTTCTGTTTCAGGCCAGCACAATTTTATACAACTCTGTTACTTGCCCGATTGGGCCACCATTAAAAAAAGTTTACTTTTGGTGGGGTATTGATAATTCCACAAGACCACAAGCAGATTGATTTATTTTTTATTTTTGCTACAAGTACAACATCATTATCACGTCACATTGAAGTAATGTGAGACGGTTACAGTCTCATACTGTTATGTTGGTACATGATCACCAACATTATTGATAAGCAACAGATCAAGGGAAAACTTGAAAGTTCAGAAAGAAACATCTGATGAAGAAAAGTATACCAATATTATTATAAAGAAATGTTGCTCAAATCTAAATGGTTTGCTGCACAAAGAAAATAACAGATGCAGTCAACATGACAATAATGTAAGTTGTTACTCATGTAGTCATGTTGCTGATAGTATTATGATGTGTTTGTGAATACAATCAATACATTGTATTTTTATTGTCTCAAAATGTTCAATAAATCTTTTCATACATACATGTATCTCACCTTATATGGTAAAATGTTTAAACCATCTCCTTATCAAGGACAAGGGTCAAGGTGATATCCATTTCATAGACATGTCAGGGAAGGACAAAAAAACACAAAACTGTCATCTGGCAGTACATGTAAGTGTCATTTCACTCTATAACCTTGTCTTGTTTGATGTGTTTCATCCGTTTTGTGTGACCTTACTCATTTTCATGACTTCATTCATTGTGAACATTGGCGATTGTTACAGTGTGAGACTAAGTGATTTGACTCTGTTATGAATGAGTGGCATATCATCAATTCTTTCTTTTGAGTACCTTTCTTAACTACAGAAATTAGTACAAGTTTAAGCTCAATACACAAATTATAATTTATGTGGTATTTTTGTTGTTCAGCTAAATAAATTTTTGATGCAAAAATACTGCTGAAAACTGCTTATCTACTATAATAATGCCTGTGTAATAAAATGAGAGTCAATATGGGACCTAAATTTTTGATCCTAGCAGAATCTTCTTCATAGGCTATACTATGTAAGTATAAGTAACGATTGTACATACAAAAACTACATATACACATACAGGTACACATGTTAACAACTAAGAAAGTTGATCCCTCCACATTCATATTGCCTTGTAGTCTTCGTTTTTCTTATACCTGTTTTGATATTTTCTGTATGTTCTGTAGTCTCCGTGTATATTGCTGTTTTTGTTCTTGTACATCTTTATATACATGTATGTAGTGACTTTTTATGAATTGTAGAAATAAAGACAATTCCCTGGAATTGTATTGAATTATTTTTTTAAAAAAACAATAAAAAGGCTGTGAGTGGCCACTCAGACTAGGCTGGGATTGGAAGAAATAAATAAATTTGTATGAAAGAAGAAAAATACTGCTAAAAACTGCTAATCTACTTTTTTTTTTTTTAAATCGCCTGTGAAATAAAATGAGTCTGTATCAATAAGGGGCCTTAGCTTTCGACCCTAGCAGAATCTTTGTCCAGAGGCAAAATGAGGAAGTTAAAATGGAAATGAAGTTTTACCAGTTACCATTTACCATTCTACTCATTAGGCTCATTAGTGAAACTTGCAAGTTACTTTAAATATACAGGATAATCTGTCTCATAGATGTGCTGATCCATGACTTGCTTTTGCTATTGGATGTGATGACTACTTCTTTGTGCTGTACAATTCTATTTCATGGAACTACATGTATATCAGGGGAAACATTTTTTTACTTTGGGGGGCTATTTTTCAAGCTCACCTGCATGAAAAGAGCACTCTAATATTTGTTTTTGTATTGAGCTCTATGCAAATTGATGGGGGCTCTTTTATGATATCCGGGGGATCTTTCTGGCATTTCAGGGGCTAAATTGCCTTAAGCCCTCGTGTATTTTTTTCACTGAACTATAATGTTGATTTTTACCTGCAAGGACTCAGTATTTTGCATTAAGACCAACAAAGTTAATAAGTTTACAAAAGAAGGACATGGAAATAATTGAAACAAAGTAAATTCTCCTATTGATATCATGAAGTAATCCTTTAAAATAACAAATGTGCTTAGTTGACTACAGCAATTTTGACATTCTAATTTAATGTTACAAGAAATGTTTACATTGTAATGTTTGCTGTTGTGCTAATTCAAATGTTTACAAAAAATGTATAAAATGTTGCTTAGCTTGTACAATGATTATAACAAAATAAAGAATAACTAAGTTGCTGCCATGTAAGAATCTATGAGTTCTATGAATGATGTTGAAACTAATTAATTGCTAACTAATCGATTGATCACTTTCAGTTTGTGTTTTTTTTTTGGAGGTGTTGGAGCATGATTGATGGGCACCTGACTAGCAGTTGTAAGGTCCTGAGTTCAAAACCAATCAATGTCTCTGCTTTTATTGACTTAGGAAAGGCTTGCTGCTCTCTTTATCCAGAGTATGATAATTAGGAACCTTGGTCAAGAGAGAATTAGCCTGGTGCATCAATTTGGTTGCTCACTGCCAGTATGCTCCCCAGGAAGTGAAGTTGACATTTGACATGGTGCACAAGATAAATTTAGAGGGTTTGAACTGTGCCAATATTACCAGGGGTACTAATATAGTTCTGTGCCATGAGTGTCTTATTACAGCTCTTCTATGTGTGCCATTTATTGTTAGTAAATAAATTACTGTTTTATCAGTAAAAAAGAGATTTGTCTTCTGAAAAAGCAATGTTGTGTCTAACTATTGTAAAACATTTCTCAATAAGTTTGACATTTTGCAAATCAATGTCTTACATAGATTGTTTTCATTATTATTTTTAAAGAATAATCGTTCTTGAGTTGTAACATCTTTTGACCTATATGAAATTAATTATGTTGTATACATATATATATTTAAACTCACCAGTTGTATCTCATATGTGTATGTGTACATACACATTGTAAGCACTTGCCTGATCACCTGGCCCCTGGGGCCATTGAAGGTTGGATTCAGGCAAGCATTTAAAGGGGTAGTTTAGTTTTGGTAGAGAGGGCGCTGCACATCACAATTTTTTTGTGAGGTAATGAAAAACTAAGTGTCGAATTTGAGAGAACATGCAATTTTAATGGCAGAATAAACTTTATTTGGTCAAAATCGACCCAGAAACGGCTGAAATATCAATAAATATATCTGATCTTATAATTACAGTATTTGGGGCCCAAATAATTAGATGATTTTTTGAAAAAATGAAAAAATGCTAGCACTTTTTCAAAAATTTTCAAAAGCGTTTTTGAAATAGTTGTTGATGATGTCTCTATCTAATCATTATATCAATAAAACATCACATGCATAATTTTGTATGAAAAATGGTTTAAACCAATGCCTTTTTAAAAAGCGCCCTCTTGTGTTTTAATGGCTCTTTTTGAATGATAACAGGCTTTTTACTTAGTCGTTTGTAATTTTGTTTACCTTTCGAGCTTAGTGGAGTTATAACTATTAGTTTATAATGTTACTGTGCAGTCTTACCAAAACTAAACTACCCCTTTAAGGGGAAATACAAATGTAGGACGTCACATGCACTTCACATCATAGTGTATGTTTAAATTGCACTTTTTGATTTCTCAATAAACTTTTTGGTACTTTACCTCCAATAGTTTACATTTACATGTGTACATGAACCATGCTAATCCACCTATTTATGAATGTTTCATTCATGTTCATGTTGGCTGTCATTGAGCATTGAATATTACTAAGAGACCTGTACTAAAATGTGATATTTGTGTACGCTAACAACATTTACTGACAAAAAAAATGCAAAATCATGCAATAATTATAATACAAATATCTACTAACCTTTCAAAATTATTGATTACCAAGGCTATTTTGTTGTATTTATTATGTCTTAATGAATGATACTAAATATTCCCTTGCAAATGCTGAAGTACACATATGATTTTTACTCAGAAACTGCCAGCAGGCCCGAATGGCCCGAATGGAAGTTTTGCTGGCCCCTGAAAACAAAGAAAATAAAGATGATAAAAAAAAATTTTGCAGTCAAAATAGATAAATAAAGTTTGAGAAATCAATGTCACCAGGTCACCTGGTCATCTTTGCAATATTCTAGGATTTGACCAACCATAATTACATTTGTAAAATGTCATGCACAGGATATATGGACTGTATCTTATTTAATTTTTTCTTTTGGTGGCCCCGGGCTACTGCTAATGTCAAGCCTTGTACAGTATAACATATCATCGGTTGAGAGTTGAGTAAGAGAAGGGCGCTAAGTCACTCTTTGTATTTAGGAGATAATCATTCTTATAGTTTGAAAGCCATGTAGAAACTAATTGGTAGTTATCTTTTATTTTTGATGAATATTCCCAAAAGTGTCCCAATTAGAGCAATAAGAGCAGGCTTTTGCCTACAAGATGGTTTGCGTAACTCAATTTAACCAATAATCAACTTAATGCCCTTCTTAATCTCAACCGACGATATCTAGATCAATATGACTGTATTTGGAAAATTTGTGGATGTACATTATTTTCTATTTTCTTCTACCTTGCAGGAGAAGAGGGTGAGGACGGAGAACTTTGGAGACTTTTACTGCTACGTACAGGTACGGTGATTTTCTTTTTACATCTTAACTTACATGTACGTTATATTGTAGACAAATCCAGTCCCCTTTCATTTGTAAATTTTCAGCTCAATCTACTAGACAGTAAAAAAAAAAATATTTAATTTCTTTTTACATCTTAACTTACATGTATGTTATATTGTAGACAAATCCAGTCCCCTTTCATTTGTAAATTTTCAGCTCAATCAACTAGACAGTAAAAAAAATTAATACAAAAATTTAAACACATACATGTAACTAGCTGGAAGCCTGAGTGATTTTATAAGTGATTTTTTAATTTTTATCAAATTTTGACTGCTTTGTACTATTGTATTGATGAATAATTTGAACAAAACATTGCACTTCACATAACAAGTTGCGATTGAAAGAAGACGGATGAAAATGTTTATTGCCTCATATAATTTGAATAATCTCAATGTCGGGGATATGAGCAGTTATGTAATTCCATTGGACAGTTAAAAGTATCACATTCATTTAATTTTTATTGTTGAACGAGAATATCCATTGCTGATGTGCACCCTATTTTAGATGGTACTTTATCAAATTGGCGTTATGTATATCGCAGTCTGAATTAGATGTTTATGGCTGGTGTAATAGTTGACCTGTCACCATGATTGCAAAGAAATTGTGACCATCAGTAACAGATGACTGCTTCCTCTCATTGAATGGCATTGCCAAAGCACATACATGTATGACACGTATAACAGCCACAGTCAGATGGTGTGCCCGACTTATTGCCTGTCGTTAGCGTGTCTGGATGCAGATTGCCTGTAATTTAAAGAAATCCATCAACTTTGTAAAATTCAACCAAAATCACATTTCTCTTGTACTTTGTTTGGTTTATGGTTACTAATGAAATGGTGTTTGATTTTTCAAATGTCTCCCTAATTCTGAAGAAAGCATTCTGAAACACTTTTATAATGTAGTAAAAATAAATGGGCAGTAGGTGATAAAATAAAATCTAACATCAATTTTCACTTTTTTACTTGGTAAACAGCATTCTTTTTCGTTGAAACTTTCACACAATATTCAGAAGAATCTTATAATGATATATGATTGAAGTCTCAATTCTGAAATATCACTTTCTGAAAAATCGTATGAAGTTGATGGATCACTTTAAGTGCACATACTTCACATGTGTCATTTAGTCCTTGTGCTCAGCTCATAATTAGCCCCTTCTAGGGGAGCCTATTAGAAATTAATCAATCTTTAAATAGCCAGGATATTTTAGCCTGGAAAATCTCCTAGCTGCCTCTTTGTATTTCGAGGGACTAGGCTGTTTGGGAGAGTGTAAAGTAGTTAGATGTTGATATGTTTTTATAGTGATTCTAAAATGATAGATTTATACTACATTTTTAAGAAAATTAAACTGTATATTATATGAAAATATTGGAAAAAATAAATAAAATTGATAATTTTTTGTTATAATTTGGAAGTAAATGCCCATTGCACAACTTAAATGATCCCTTGACTCTCATTTTGTAATTGTGCATTCCATTAATTTACATAAATTTATTAAATATTACAATGTAGAACTTGGTCCAAACCTTGCACATAATAACTCCTACACATACACACAATTACTGTACCGAGTGTGCGTTGGACTGTACATAAGTGCCTTTTCAATAGATCCATTACTGTGGTGTACTGTGGACTAACACATGAACACACAAGTACTGCCAAGAAGCTTCTCGTATGACAGACAGTACATGGTGGATGTGTGCTTGGCCTTGATACATGGCTCCCCATTCAGAATGTCATCGCGTATGATCGATTGGTCTATGTACAAGCATGCATACTATACAGTATGAACATGTAGACGTATGGTCATGGCAGGTGCATTGCACATGTGTATGTGGCACTTGAAGTTGAGGCGAGAAGTATTCCCTGAAGGAATAATAATGTGTAATTACAAGATCTGACAATTACCTGTACTCACTTGGTAGTTTTATGTTTGGCACTTTAGGTGTATGTGGCGCTTGAGACGAGCAGTATTCCCTGAAGGATTATTAAAGGGATCTAGTTACTTTGTTGACATGTGCAAAAAGTGATGAATGGTTGATGCAATGTATATTGTTGTTATCTCATATGTCCACAGGGTATTGTGTGAAAATTTCAAGTCAAATGGACATTACATGGCCAAGTAATGAGCGAAAATGCAAAGTGATAGTCACTACGGTAACTCACTGCACTCACTTTGTACACGGTAAGAAAAACTCAGGGGGAGTTTTTTTATCTGAATACTTTGATCGTACATATCTTTGTAACGAAAGGGAAATTTGAAAAACCGAAACCTGTCCCATGATTTTTATTGGTAATACGAATACAACAAGGTATGAGGGAACGGCTAAAATAAAAAAAAATATTTTGAGGATTTGGACAATGTTACTAAGTCCCTTTAATGTGTAATTTACAAATAAGATGTGACAATTGACTCAAGTCACTTTATGTTTGGCACTTTGGGTTTCGTTGCACTTGTAATCGCTACACCAAATCATTTAGTAGTGATCTTTATCACATTCATGTTTACATACTGTTTTGGCTATAAACAGTAGTAAACAAATAATATGGACCACAAAAATGTAGACCATATGTGTATTTTCAAAAAGCAACAAACGCTTACATGTTCATGAACACAGATAATAAAAATCATTGTCACAGCTAATATGGTTCTTTCTAAATTTTTATTTTGGTGAGTGTTTTGGTTGGTTTTAAATCCATGTGAATGTACATTTTAATAGTAAGGACTAAAAAATTAGAAAAATCCCCTCCAAGTGCTTGCAAATTTTTGAAATTATAACAGCATATTTATCAACCCAATCAGGACTGGTCCCGAAAATAATGGGGTTTTAATTGGTCTACAACACATTTTGAGGTAAAAAAATGTAGTTGCTAATAAAAAAAAGTTTTAAAATACCTACATGTACAACTGTAGAAGCAAGCCAGGAATTATTTAAACATTGCACATTGTTTTATTGGGCAAGTATAATTAGTAAATGTTCTGTTCAGGCAATGAACATTTGAAAGTTCATGATTTTACTTGCCTAAACAGGCCAGTAGAAAAAACAAGTTAGTGTGGAGGCTTGGTTTATGAAGTAGATCATTTATTTTGTTCTGAAAAGTAGAACGGGGTGACCTATTTTCCCTCTTTTGGCACAAAATATGAGAGTTGAGGAGGGAAGTGGAATAGAGGGTTAGGCTTTGCACAAACAGATGACCTTTCAGCAAAGCACTTCCTTATTGTCTTGTAACCTTCATACCAAGAACTTTTATTGTTATGTTATCTGTTGTACTCTGACTCCTGAGGACATGAGGCTCATTTATACTTTGTGCAAACTAATTGAAGGATACCTTTGCAAGAGATGATACCAAAAGTTTCAAAAGTTTACTTCTTTTATTAAATTTGCATATGTGTACTCTATTGCACTACAGACTACAGAGTATGTTAGTGTAGATTATGTCCTTTTTTTGCAAATAAAAACACTTAGTGATCCATTTACTATATTTGTCCAAATGTGATATTTGAGACTTCAATCATATACCAATATCATTGTTAGATTCTTGTGAATAACATGTGATAGTTTCATAATTCATAGCAAATTAACAACGTTTACCAAGTGAAAAAAAGTGAAAAATTTGATGTCAGATTTTACCCCTGATTGTTTGTGTAAAGTATTTGTTCAGATACACTTGACTACAAACAAAAAGTTAGAGGCACTGATTTTCCGTTTTAAAAAAAGGCCTTTTCCGTTTCACAAAATCAGGAATTCCGTTTTTACCTGCCTGAAAAAACGGAAATTCCGTTTTGCCATAGACTTTGTACATGTGAAAAACTGCAAATTCCGTTTACATAGAACTCCATACAAAATTTAATGAGTAGGGTAAAATCATGATTTTCACCCACAAATCATCAAAATTTGGGGGGAATGTGTCCTGCCTGATATTAGGAAGGACTTACCACAGGCCAGAGAGTAAATATCTTTAAAATTCATTTAATAATGATTAATGCTGAGTTGGTTTGGTCGATCACACCGGTTCCCCACCGTCGGAAAATCAGTGCCCCTAAAAAGTGTTCTGAACTGCTTTTCAATTCAATCTTATAAATCTCCATGATTAGGGAGACATTTGAAAAATCAAAACCCATTTCATTTACATGTATCCATTACCATTGAAGCCGAAATCAAGGTACAAGAGAAGTCTGAAAGCTCTAAGTAGTTTTGGTTGAATATTTGAATTTGACAAAGTTAATCTAGATCACTTTAATATATCACAATTTGTTTTTATTTTTGTGCATGCTAAACAAAACATGTACATGCAATTGGATACGAATGTCATGATTTATTAAAGAAAATGAAAGGAAGGCTAAGCCTAATGCCAAATACAAAGTCTATACTCAAGACAGAAGTCATGGGAGACAAAAGTCTGCATTTTAGCCATACAACATGTGTACAAATCTTATTCAGTTAGAAAATATATAAATTGCACATTTCACAAGATATCTGCTTGATTATAAAAAGAAGGCCATTCTAATACATGAGAATTCATTGCCAGTCTCTCAGTGGTCTTGGCAAATCCTGGAAAGGGCTTTAGCATGATTTTTTTTTAAATATTTTTTATTTCAAAGTTGATTCTTTGGAATTTTGGATAATTGTGTACATACGTACACATCAAAATGGGACAGAATGTTTAGAGCTACGCCTACAGTGTTAGGAAGTGATTAACAGTACTGCACAGTATACATCAGCAATATCAAAACATGTTTATTTTTGGAACTAAATGCACAAACATGTTAATGCTGGATGGAACTTGTTTACCAAAGAGCTGAATTGCATACATTATGATGGGGTTGACATTTACAAAATTCTCTTTCTTGAATTATGTATTTGTATTGAATAATTAATACATCAGCATGTGTACATGTGCCATGCAATATTTACTATGGTTGTGGAATGAACCATCTTAACATTTTAAGCATTACAGGCGCTATTAACCCAATTGGCCGATTAGGCAAGTGGGTTTTTGTCCTGCATATTTTTTAAATTCACATTTTTATAAAGCAAAATCTAAAAAAAAATTAAAACATTATTTGTATTATAATTTTTGTTTCAATGAATTCTTAAACACCATTTACATAACCAACATACTGAATAATTGTTAGAATTGCTTTATTGTTTTAAAATGTTGTAGACTTCAAAATGTTATTTCAAGTCTTTCATACATATTTTGCTATTATCAATTGGACCCTAATTATTTCAACAACAAACTTTACCCCCATTACTTGTACTTGGAAAATATTTGTAGCTTATAAACTGTAGTCTACATGCAAGTGTTTTGCATAGCGCTCTACAGATGCCATTTACAATGCACATGTTGATGTACACTACACAGGTCCTGCATGTATAGTTTGTACACTACTTCGTTGCTCGTATTCAAGTTTTCACCAGCGTACAAGTGGTTATTATGCACGTGATCTGTTCCGCATGCATCACAAGTTCAATTCAATTCCCATAATAATTTATTGTCCTATTATTAAACTACACACCTCCCAGACACTGTTACAACACAATGGTACGTGTAGGGCTTACGTGCTGACCCCAAGGGCTCAATGGTGATTTTCGGTGCAGTGGTTTGCCAAAATTTCACATTTCCTGGGATTTTATTTTGAATACCGGAATAGAGCTTCTAGTGGAGGCATGCAATGATTGATTGCTTGACCTCATTTGGTATGATTTTGCTGTTTTTGCATTAGTGAAACAGACAGTCTCTGTAGCTTGTGGATGTGTGTGTGTGTGTGTGTGAGCACTACATGCTATCACTTGTATAATCCACACACACTACATCTTGTATCACTGAATTTTTCAAATTTTATCAACTCAATGTACAAAGTATCTATAGATGTGGTTCATGGGAAGTTTGAATACTGAAGTTTATGAAGCCTGCAAAAAAATATATATTTACTTGAAGTTGCATATCATACAGTAATTATCTCTTTATCTTTATTGACTTTTATTGTCTCTCTCCATGATCCCTTTTTGTGTTGTTTTTACTGATAGTTTTTGCCCTTTTTTCATAGTATATTTAGTTCTAATTCCAATACCAATTATCACCATCAAATTGTTTGTTTTTTCATCTTTATAATTAAGTTGCCATTTGATTCCCTTCCCATTAGAATGAATTTTCTTCTTTATTTCATCTCCTTATTAGTTCTGTTCAGCGGTTATATTTTGTTAGTTGTACAGTGGAACCTCATTAAAAAGAGCTCAATAACAAAACCTATTTATAACTAAACATTTAATTTGTCACTTTGACGAATGTACCCTTTATGAGTTTTTTAGTCGCAGCTCTTTCTATTCTTTTGTCTTTTGACCCCGATTATAATATATCAAAATACCAGTAATTTTCCCAAGGACCTCTTTATTTCCACTGTATACTAATGTCCATTAGTTCAGTGTGCTTCCTCCCTGTGCCTGGGTGTCCTGATCAGGTCATCCTGTTGTTTACACTATTCCAAACACTATCTAGACACTAGTCCCCTTAGTCTCTCTCCTCAGACCTTTTGTATTCCAAAATCTCAGTGACCAACTGGTGCAATTAGTTAAATTTTAGTTTCTTTTCTATTTATCCATTTTTTCTTCAATTACCCCTATTAATTTTCTTTAAAAAAAACATTGCACAATATAATCAAACAGTTGATTCCAAAGTATACGTTGGTACGGTATTTAGCATTCCGAGCATCCCCATATGTTGTAAACTCAGCGTACAATGCGGATATGATTTGTTTTCTTTTCTTATTTTTATTTTTTTTTTGAGGGGGGGGGGGGGGGGGTGTCAATAAAAAGAATACATTACAGATTCTTTTTTTTCCCTGAAGTTTAGATACACCTTCAGATATGATACAACAAAAATAAGCACAGTTAGCTGGAACCCCTAAAAAATGCCTCTCTCGCATGGTCATAATTCATATCCTTTTGGTGATTTTGAGTGCACATGGCCTCCTACGTATTTTTGGGGTTAAAATCTTACTGGCTTAGGCTACACATGCAAATGAAAAATACCCATAACAAGTCTATGGAAAACGGTTTCATTTTATGATTACCAAAACTCAATAATTTTCTTGTTCAAATACTCATTGCTTGAACCATACAAATAGACCTCTTGCTCCATTCTCAGTATTGGCAACACTGAAGGGGGAGTATCCTTGGGCAAACATATCACTGACCTATATTTGATCAGTTCTCTGTACATACATAGTGGCTAGTGAATGAGAGTCAGAAGGACGTTAAGTTGATTTGTTACTAAACAGAGTTCTTCATAGTCATACCATCTTGTTTTAAGTCAGACCCATCTCTATTTGATGAAATTTTCAAAAAATAATTATTTCTCATTTTGAGAATAGGTATTAAACAACAATTAAAGATAATTGTTTTGGTTTCTACAGGGCTTCCAAACGTTAAACATTTATTATTACGTCTAATGTAAGTGACTTAGTGCCTTCTCTTTCTCAACCGATGATACATATACAATGTAGAGGATGAATACAGAACTTGACATTGCATTACAACACAAATCTAGTGTAAATAATGTCATGTACACATAGTGTAGTTGGCAGTGAATTATATAATAATCAATATTGATGGTATGAGAAATTGAGAATACACTCCGCTGGTGGAACTCAGCAGAAGAAGAAGAATCAATATTCATGTGTCTCAAGTTCGTTACAACCAATTTACATGTATGGACTTTTCAGTGTCAATACTTATAATTAATGGACCATGGTCTGAATTCATCTGGCCATGTAATGTCTAGACAGATAACTTGTTTTGTGTAAACAAGACCAAAAATATTTAATAAGGTGATTCAATTCAGAATTATTACATAATTTTAGAATAATGCATTTGAAAAATTAATGTTTTGAGGGAAATTTATATACATGACAAAAAGAACTCTGGATTGAATGTTTTCTTTTCACATTTCTCATGAAGTCGACATATGAAAATATAGCACACCATGGGTATCGCATACAATTCTTTACTCTGCATAGCCTATTCTGTGATTTTGCAGTTGCACTATTCTCTCTGAGGGCACTGCATTAGTTATACATTATCTTGCTTTAAAAAAATGAATGACGATGGCTACATGTACTTATGAAAACACATGTGTGTACAGTATGTGAATGCAGTTAGAGTTATTGCACAAAGTACATGGAAATCCTTCGCTCAGAAAGTGCTCCTCCATATATTCAGGCATGTGGCTAAATTCTAAATATATTATTAGTGCGCTGTGTACAAAATATGTTATGCTTGTACTTCAAGAGACCGTGATCTGAAGAGCTTTGTGCTGCAAGTGCATTTAACCCCTTAAGGACTGATTGATTATGCTATAACATGTATTCTCCGTAGACGCAAACCCTAATATTTGCGGGATCAGTCCTGAACGGGTTAAAGGTACAAAGCTTTTTCTTCTGTTCTGGGCTAGCGGGGCACTTCATAGCAATCTTGAAGTAGTGCTTGAGCCTTGAGGTAGACCGTAGAGGGGGGATTGAAGATGGATTCATGAATCTATGAATAGTGGAAAACTATCACTGCTGAAATATCACCTACAAATTATGATAGTGTCGGAATAGGCCACTCAGAGTTGAATTTGATCAAACCCGCTGTTTACAAAGTTTTCATAAAAGCATGATAAAAATACTTTAGAAGTGTCTTGTGCACTTGCCTCTTACATTTGAATTGTTTTATAATATATTACTTCTCATAAAAGTGATAATCCAAAATTCTCCAATTCGTACAAAATCGGGATATCTTCTGTTTGTTCAGGTTACGATTCTAGCCACCACTAGCATATATATAGGATTTTTTTCAAAGATATTCTGATTGTGAAACCACACCGAAACCATCACTTTCAAAAGTCAGACTGGAGTCGGAGAATACTACATTAGCTGCCACTGTAGCTGTAATTGCCCTTCTATATATAGGTCTGTGTGAGGCTGTGAGCTCGTATTTGTTTGTATTGCTACTGCCCTTCTGCACTCTCCATCTTTCCATCTGAAAGTCACGTTTCATAGTCTGTCTAGCTAGAGATAGAGGTAAATAATGTGCCAATAATGTGAGAGCATGGCTTATGCACAACTGCGGTGGCTTTCACGTCATCGGAGGTGCACCCACTGAATACCTTCACTGCCCATGTACATGTACATGTATATAACAAAATGTAGATCTGTATATTGACTCGATTCTTGTGGACTGTTTGTCGTTAAAGATATTATACTTGAGATTTAACTATGGTCTAAGATATTCTACTTGAAAACTGGGCCCCATTGCAGAAAGAGATACAATCGATTGTAAGTCTGAAAATTCCGCTGTTCAACCATCAGAATTGCGCATTTAGAACACATGACCTGACTTACAATTGTAACAATCGATTGTATCTCTTTCTGCAACAGGGCCCAGGTCTATGTTTGTACAGCCAAGAAGATAACGAAATATTGTTGAAATCAAATGAGTTATAGTTGCATGATTCAATCTAAATATTAATTAGTCAAAATAAAAGAATAAAATAACAGTCACTGCAAAAGGGACATTGCGATTATGATGCTCATTAGCCCAGTGTCACACACATTACTATGTAGAAAAAATTTACAATTTATACATTTAACACAGGTCTGCACGTTTTTAGCGATTTTTAGGGGATGAAGCTATATAGTGCAATTATTGAACCTGGCACAATAAACAAACTGTTGCAGTAAACAATATTTGGGACAAATCTAGGTCTTTAATATAAATATGCACGTTTAGAATTAGGGTAAGATCACTATTATTGTTGCATATTATGTTTTTCCACTGATAGACTTAGCAGGAAAATGACAATTACTTGCAGAAGGTACAGTATGTAGACACAAACGAAAGGCGGTGATGTATGTTCTAGATTTTAAATTGTAAGCATGTTTCTTTTCTGTAGTTACATTTGAGTAAAACTAAAAGAGTTTCTCTGAGGGTATTTTCAGTCAGCTGATATAAAGTGATGGAGTCTAAATGTCAGATCCCATGTGGATAAGCACTCAAGCTGATGAGAAAAGGGTGAAAGTGTGAGTGTTGATGATGTGCGCTTTGTACTTTGGATTAGCATGCTTCATGTACATTACATTATGTAGTCAGTGCCCCAGGACATGGGTTGCTCTTGACGGGTAACCTACCATACAGCGTGTTTACACACAAACATTTTCAACCCTTAATCATGACTAATGAAACGTCGTATAAAAAATCATGATTAACGAAACTAACCGAACGTTCACACACTCAAAAACAAGATCCCAAAACAGGTGGCATTCAATTGCACGAAACATCGTATAAGTGCGCAGTTTGCTACTGCGCAGTGTGCTGTCTTTTTTCTGTCTGCTGTCTTCTGTTCTGTTCTGCGGTCACGTTAAAGGGGTAGTACAGTTTTGGTAAGGCTGAACTTTAGTAACCAAACCTGGACAGTAACATTATAAACTAATAGTTATAATTCCACCATGTTCGAAAGGTATACAAAATTACAAACGACTCAGTAAAAAGTCAGTTATCATTCAAAAAGAGCCATTAAAACACAAGAGGGCGCTTTCTAAAAAGGAATTGGTTTCAACCATTTTCCATACAAAATTATGCATGTGATGTTTTATTGAAATAATGATTAAATAGAGAGATCATCAACAACTATTAAAAAACACTTTTGAAAATTTTTGAAAAAGTGCAAGCATTTTTTAAATTTTTTGAAAAAATCATCTAATTAATTGGGCCCCAAATAATTATAAGATCAGATATATTTATTGATATTTCAGCCATTTCTGGGTCGATTTTTACCAAATAAAGTTTATTCTGCCATTAAAATTGCATGTTCTCTCAAATTCGACACTCAGTTTTTCATTACCTCACAACAAAATTGTGATGTGCAGCGCCCTCTCTACCAAAACTAAACTACCCTTTTAAGCCCCGCCCAGTTATAAGAGTTTCGTATAGCTAATCATGATTAGCGAATCGACCGGTCGTTCACACACAAAACGATCGTGATTCTATAGTCAGCTCTCGTACAAAACGATGCTCAAACCCCTGTTTCGTTAATCATGATTAGCTATACGACGTTTCGTTAAGTGAGCGTTCAGACACACAATTTCAGACAATTTCCATCGTATAGCTAATCAGGAGCTGATTCTTTTGTCAGCTCCTGATTAGCTATACGATGAAATTTTTGTGTGTGAACACGGGGATAGTATCATTGGCATTCTAACATGACCGTCATCCACCTGCATGTACATGTGTGCAAGTAGTCATGTGCATAATGTTCCTGAAATAAATGTTGTTATCTACCTGTACATGTGTGCATGTAGTCATGTGCGTAATGTTCCTTCAATACATGCTGGAGAGAGAGAGGACAGCCAGTGAACTGCATTTAATAATAAGTGCATAATTGCTGGTGGTGTGAATGTTTATGCCTCCGCAAAGTGGCTGGAGGAATTCTATTTTTGGGGTTGTCTGTCCGTCCGTCTGTACGAACGAATATATACGTATGTCTGTCCGTCCCGTTTTTGTTCTTGCGATATCTTGAGAACCGAATGATGGATCGATTTCAAACTTGGTATGGGTGTACAAATTGGGAGCAACAATGATGTGATTACATATTGGGGTCTTGAGGTTAAATATCACAGGGCTCATTTGGAGAACTAAAGAAGGTAATGGAAAGGTGGGATATTTGATTGGGACTATCGATTGTAAGCTGCGATTAATCGTAAGTCAGATCACGTGTTCTAGATGCGCAAATCTGATTGGTTGAAACGCGTACATTTTCTGACTTACGATCAATTGTAACTTACAATCGATTGTATACAATCGATTAAGTATCTCTTTCTGCAAGTGCAACGGGGCCCATGTCCCATAGTGATGGGGTTAAACTGTCCACACAGTTTGTACTTGTAGCCAAATTGTAACTGACTTCACTTCTAGATTACACTATAGTGCAGCATCTCTCAGAATTCTGTTTAACCAGTCCGCAGCCATTTTATCTCTGGAGATAATTTGATTTGCAAAATGCCTACTACAACTGTTAAAACAGCAGTTCCCTGCACAAATGGTAATATCATAACATATTTTGTAGAGCTCACTGCACATTGGGCCATTGCGGACACTCCCCTTCACACTCCCATACACATCCTCCCCGCACACAGCCTTTTTCATGCATCACTTAGCAATGAATTTGTTTTGATAGTTTAGAATGCAGTCGCCTCCTTTGACTTTTGTTGAGTGAAGAGGAATGCATTATAACTAGCAAGGTCATTTTCTAGAATTTTCTAGAGGCCATTGTGGCTCACAAAGGTCTGTAAAAGACGTGGACAATTTAATTATAAAGGAAACCGTGCCCGGTTTCCCTACGTATTCAACTCGACAAGGATCCTCGGGAAGAGGTGAATTTAGCCGGCGTTCATGTATAAGGCAGTAAATGTATAGGGCAGTACGTACACATTACACTACATGTAGATGAATAGAGGAAACTCCCCCTGGCTTTCTCAAATTTAATTACAATTCCTTCCACTGTAATGACTGCATGGACTTGAATTTGTTCATGTACATGCCGAATGCCAATGTTAAATATGTCAAGCCTCCACACTACATGTAACCTTTTTTTTTCTAGGTGCCTGTTTGTTGGCAAGTCAAATCATATATTTCCTAATTTTATTTTCCCAAACAGAAATCTTACTCGTCGATTTTAAAAATTACTTCAAGATAAGATTTACATATATGTAAAGAATAAGATTTTTCTTTTGTAGTAGACTGAAATGTTAGTTGCCTGATCTGGCAACCAAAGTAGACATTTTATGACATTTGACTGACATTGAATATTTCTTCCCCATTCAATTGGGCATGTGCTAGTGTTGATCAGCCCTGTTTATGAATTAGCTTAGATTTAAGCTAAAGAATGCAGATAGTGGTGGGTAAAAACGCAAGATTTGTTACAACTGAGTTGCATACTATACATGTATAATGCCTATAGTGTGTCGAGGTAATGACGAGGGGCATGTTTCATGGATTATGTAGTTGTTGTTTTTTCTTCTATTGGCGCAAGTTTTTTTTTAAATAATTAATTTAGATTTTGATTTGGGGGACTTGTCTCCATGCACCAGGAGCTCTTGGCAACTGATGCTTTATACTTACTACGCATTATCGTAATTTGAATTGATGATACTGAACATGTTGCAGTGTAGCATACAATGTGGCCCGAGGCTACAGACCTTGCCATCGAATACGTACTTCAATAATGTTGAATTGAAAATGATATGCAATGAGAAAATGCTAGTACCTTTCATCATATGAATATTTTTCATACCTGTAGGTTTGATCCAATTGTGTTTATTACATGGCACGTGCATGGTACATATTCACAGCAGGGGAAAAATAGCTTGATATAGTGGGGTGATAAGTATTGGGTAACAGTAACTGAAAACTGGATGATACCAGTTTAATCTGCTGATTGATATATTATATGGAAGGGTTTCTTTTTTTAGTTTCATTTTATTTCAACCAAATATCAAAATACATAAAATACAAGAAAAATCAACAAATGGTTGAGGTGCCCTGGAAAGCATAGCTTGTAAGGGGGGCACCTTAAAAACATAATAAACTTATTAACTAAATACAATTTACAAATAATTTTTAAAAGTTTCTTACAGTTAATGATTCCCTTTGCACAATAGAGACCTTTATTGCTTTATGGTCTCCTTCATATAATCTGCAATTACATTTTTTGTATCTGCTCCCTAATAAATAGACCTGTGTATTAATCATGGCGCAGACAAACACAGAGAGCAGGCATTCTCTATTTGAATGTGTATTTGTGTGGTACAGAGAAAAATATCAAATGTTCACTATTTTATGTCCTTAAAACATTTGTACCTTGAATTATGACCATTATTGCATAATAATTAATCAAGCAACCTCTTTCCTATTCCTTTTATTTGTATTCTTCAGGGTGATCCAGTAAACCAGAAGCATGTTGTTGTTACATTCCACGACATCGGACTTAATCGTGAGTATATCTTTCACTGAAAAATAACATTTTCAAGGGTTAATGATAATTTAATAAACCCCTTAAGAAGTCCTATGGGCAAACATTTTAATTGAAACTATATTTTCAAAACAATTTTTTATACTTTTATTCAACTGTATTTACCTCAATATCATCATTACACTGACGCAAAACAACGTCTTTAATATTGTCCAGGGATACCTACTGGCAACTGCTAGCATGTGATTAATTACTTAATTACATGTACAAATGCTTGTTAACCCTTTTGAAGAGGTTCAAGCCCCGGCCCTGTTCTACCGTGGAAAAGTATTTGTTATGCTGTATGCATATGTATTTAAAGCTTATTTTACTCAAATAAATATACTACTTGCCATTCACATCTAGATGACTTTAAAGTGATGACTTAAAAAATTACTTAAAACTGTAGCAGTCCTCATATACCTTGTTGTGTTTGCAATACCAATAGAAGCATTTGGACAGGTTT
Source organism: Echinarachnius parma (assembly GCA_037951105.1). Taxonomy (NCBI): domain Eukaryota; kingdom Metazoa; phylum Echinodermata; class Echinoidea; order Clypeasteroida; family Echinarachniidae; genus Echinarachnius; species Echinarachnius parma. Next base: position 54,230 of record JBAMJV010000720.1, on the reverse strand, counting down.
CGTTTTACAGAATTTCTCTTTGACAAAGTTGATTGATCACTTTAATCCATACAATGTATACAAGATATGTATGTGCATTTCCTGTAGACACATCCTGGGTGAAGTTCATCAGCACCAAGGCCATGGCTCCCATGGTAGGCAAGGTGTGCTTTATCCACATCAATGCACCAGGACAACAGGACAACGCCGATGATCTACCTGAGTCGTAAGTCTCACTCCTCAACGTTTCATTATTTGTACAATGTACATTATAATACCAATAGGATTTGTGAATATCATTTATTTCTACAGTTAAGCCAAAGGGTCAATATGAATTATGAGTTAAAAATTTGTTTCATCCAGCAAAAAAATAATTATTTAGTCTCCCATGTGATATTACATTCAATCAAAATATTAGTTATTTTGTTGACCATTTTGATGAACAAATGTACTACAGAAATGATATCGATCAAATACTGTACGTAAATGACAAATTACACAGTGAGAATGTTTTGTCTTCAAACTAGAAGACTTAAAGTTAATTGTATTCTAATGGACAAATTTTCTATTGTCTATGTGTATTGTCAATTGTTTATTATATATGTCTATTGTCTATGCTTTTAAATTCTGTATTTGTTAGTATTAATTTGAGTGCATATGTGCCAGTCAGTACTTAAATAAATGAAGGGCTTAAAATAAATGCAAAACCAATAAAAAAAACAATTTCAGATAATTGTGATTTAACCTTCTAAAAACACAGAAAATAATTTTAAAATGAGTGATACTTGTAATCACATCTTCAAAAATAAACCTTGATATGCGATGTTATCCTTTAAATTTTTGTTGTTGTATGATGGTACCTATATCTTGAAAAAGAAGAAAAAGGCAATTATCGGTTTTTGCATATAATGTAAACTCCTCATATTTAGTCATATCTTTGTCTGAATGAGTTTATCTCACTCTCTTTATCATCCTGCTTTGTTCCCCTTTACAGATTTAGATTCCCAAAGATGCAAGAACTGGCTGAGGAAATCCCAAACCTCCTGAGAGAGCTAGGGTAAATTCAACTTGCTCATACCACATTCATATCTTAAGTTCTAAATTAAAATTCAGTTGTTTCCGCTTTAATAATGAGCTACCATTCAAAGGGGTACACATATATACATTTCTGACGTTTTGTCACCACTTAATCAGGTATACCTGTAAAAGGGGTATTGCAAAATCCTTCCCAAAGTGAGGCTACTTAAGTTTCAGAAGCGCTATGCCTATAGACCACCAATGTGTGACGTCTCAGTTAATCAATGTCAGGCAAGCAGACAATTTGTGACTTAGTGGTTGCTAAGTAGGCAATCTTTGCTTCAGCACTCAATGCAAAGGGTAGAATCCTCATTAATCCTGAAAGTGCAAATGGAATTTCCACCTGGTGCTTATTTGGTGATTATCAATGAGATCTATTCAAACGCAGTTCTAATTTACCCAGTGGAAAATCAAAACTGCTTATACCTGCACTTTTTCTGAATCTGCTTGTAGACCTGTCTCAAAATGTTAGCCCGTTTTTAATATGAAAAGGATATGTGTAATATGTATCCAGGGTCAAGAGTATGGAGGGAAGGTCAAAGATGGGGCATGGATTCCCCCAAGGCAGGGAGTTTCTGAGATGCTCAGTCTCTGGGCACAATGCCTAAAGAAAACTAGAACAACAACAATTTGTGAGGTAGAAGAAAACTATAGAATGATAGGAATGGCAAATCAGATAATTTTTAAAACGAAACAACATTTCTGATCTTTACAAGGCTCCCCAATTGTGAACATAATTATCTCTGAAGTACAAAAAGTGACTAAGCGTCTTTCTCTCTCTCAACCGACGAGGATATGTAGAAGACAAGCCTTGTCATTCATTGTTTCTTTGAAAAGAAGACTTGTTTACAGGAAGGCATGCATACACAGAGGAAAGGGGACGATATTGATCTCACTTTCACCTCGAGGCAATCGAGGTCAAAGTACTCGTCTGCCAGTTGACTTCTTGGCGTGTTGATTTTTTCATGTCTGCCTGCTCTATTAAAAGTCTCTAAAATAAGATATTAGGTGAATATAAAGTGTCCAATACTTGCATTACAATATACATTAGTTATTTAGCTATTAAAAAAAATAAATGTTCCATAGCGCTTTACACATTCAAATGAAAACAACGTGCAAGATAATTTATTATAATCATAATATAAATGAACAAACACAATCAATTAGAACAGTGTTTGCATGTGTTCAACTTCATACAAAAGTCATGAATGAAAACATTCAATATGTATGATACATGTAAACTGATGTTGATAATATTGTGAAGTTATTATTTATACTCCTTTTGCTTGCACCTAAAGGCTTTGAGTGAAAGTATTGGTGTAATACTGTCCCCACCACATGTATAACTTGTTTTTTTAAGTATGTAATTTGCTGAAATGTGTATATTCTGTGTTTTTAGAGATGTGAAATAAAATTGAAATTGAAAATATCATTGTTTGTGTGAGTAAGTTAAAGTGATTCATTAACTTCAAATGATTTTTCAAAAAATGATAATTAGACTTAAATCATATACCATATCTTTGTAAGATTCTTCTTGAGAATGTATGTCAGATTTTTTTCACCTACCGCCCATTGATTTTGAGTACAATCAAACATTGAATAATGAAAACTTGTTTCATTCTTCTGTTACTTTATGTGAAAGCTGTGGTGATGTTGGTTGAATTTGACTGAGGGCTAATGGTATCACTTTAAGATTCAAAATCTCAAAGTGTTCAGCTTAGAAATACAGAATGTAATTTGTAAACATGTTTTTTGCAATGTATACCTGTTCTTCCGGCAGAGTCCCAGAGGGCCGTGAGATCATTGGTCTAGGTGAAGGAGCCGGGGCCAACATTCTGCTCCGACTGTCCGTAAGTTGTCTGCACACTGTGTTTCTACTTTTCTTTAACCCGTTCAGGGCCCCGTTGCAGAAAGAGATGCAATCGAATGTAAAGTCAGAAAATATACGCATTTGAAACCAATCAGATTTGCGGATGTAGTCACATGATCTGACTTCCAATTTATTGTAACTTTACATTTTACACTTGATTGCATCTCTTTCTTAATGGGGCCTGGACTGATATATTTTGCTATAACATGTATTCTCCATAGACCCCAGCCCGACATTTTCGGGACCAATCCTTGACTTTTTTGCCTTGTGGCCCCATCGGGCGAGTAAAACCAAGATTTGTTAAATTCTAGTGGCCCGAAACTTGAATCTGGTTGCCCTTAACAAAGAAAATCATTAACAGTTCAGTTATATTTGGTTGCCAATTCAGGAAATAATTATCAATGAAATTTGGTGGCCCAAAGCTAACTTTTAGTGGCCCTGGGCCAGCTGTCCTGTGCTAATTTCAAGCTCTGGTTTACTTTTGCACCATTCAAAGGTACTATGAGAGTTTATCCATAAATTTGTTATTTGTGAAGATCAGTGAAAAAAATACACATAAAGAGTCTCCGAGCTATTTCGCACCCAAATTGCTAAACACAGTGCCTGAAAGTCTTAACAGAGCCCAGCCCCTCTTGGGTTTGCTTAGATTTCTATACAAAACAAACTTTAGAGTGATATTAATTTTCATGCAGGCTAGCTTGAAAATAAATGAAATTGTTGTTCCTCTGCAGCTCATCTGCCCCAAGCGCATCCTCGCCTTGTGCCTGCTTGAGTGTACGACCACTTCAGCTGGATTCTCCGAGTGGGGGAGTGAGAAGGTAAGTAGAATTTGTTGGAATTTGAGGACGAGAAGGCCACTAAAGGCCTTGTCACATATCACCAGATAGCGAAAACGGACACCCGGCCAATAAAAAATTTGCAAAATCAAATTTTCTGGTGGTGAAAGTCGTCTCCATTTGCTTCCTGCACAAAACATTCTGCCGGATAGAACATGGTGTTATAAGGAACGGACAAATAACACATACAAACTGATTGACAATTGTACTCTCCGACGGGCATCCGTTTATGCTATTTGGTGATATGTGACTGAGCATTTAGTCACTTTTTGTACTTCAGAGATGTTTTGTGCTTAATACTGTTGGGGAGCCTTGTAGAAATCAAGTTTAGCTCCCTTTCATTTGCTATAAATTTTCCCCAAATAAAAAACATATATTATCTGAAAATGTGGCATCACATAGACAAGGCTCTGACGTACAAGACTTTGTTGTAACTTCAGAAAGAGAAGGCTGCTAAGTCACTTTTTGTACTTCAGAGATGTTGGGTGGAATTCACAAAAGAGGTTTGTAGGAGGTTTGTACAAACCATGGTTTGACCAAGGTTTACATCTATGGAATGCCATTTGTAAACTGATGGAGAAGGAATGTAAACTCCATACTTGTTAACAATGTTGATTTACAATTTACGGTATGCGAGCAGCATTCCATAGATGTAAACCATCGTCAAACCATGGTTTGTACAAACCTCCTACAAACCTCCTGCAAACCTCCTTTGTGAATTCCACCCTGTCCTTTTGGCATCATATAGAGAAGGCCCTGACCTACAAGATGGTATGCAGAACTCAATTTAGCCAAAAAGTGACTTAACGCCTTTCTCATCATCGCCGATGACTTTCTTTCCTTGCCTCCCTCCAGGGATTAAGCAGACTCTCAACAAATCTCAAATCATCTCAAATGTCCAGAGTATTCCACAGGGTTGGGGCAAAAAATATGACGATGCCATGTAACGGTGGTATGAGATCTTCTACTACACATGGAAGATGAAATCATCTGTTGAAGATTTTTATGCAATGAATATTATATAGTAGTGCTCTACCAGAATCGTTCCTGTTTCAGTTGCTTTTCTTCAAAATCTTTGCTCAATACACATTTCTCTTTTTACCACCGTTACATGGACATCATATTCATATAACATTACATAAACTTTGGGTCCTTAAGGGGGCCAGTCTGGTAAAATACAGTGAAATGCAAGTTGATAAAGAATTCTGAATAAATCATTACTTGATTAAGTAAACTCCTATAAACCAAATATTTCTGGAAAGCTGAGACAATGGAGAATCTAAATCGTTTTGAGAAATTTAATTATCTCATTAATTATGCAAATTATATGCAAATTTCTCAAGGACATGAATATTCATCAAATATTTGAGTGCTTGTTCATTTTACTACTTCTGTAATTGTGATTACAATATCAAGGCACTTTTATGTGATTCTGGTAGTACATGGTATGCACAACAATCCTATGACACCGATTGTATAATTTCCATCATTTACATAAAATTTGCATATTTCAAAGAAAAAACAGAAATACAAATGCTTTTTGTTAATCATTTTGCTTGTGAGGTATGTATGTGCAAAAGCCATCATAGGATTGTTTGTTGTATGAAAACAAATGTTACTGCCAATTTTGAAGTAATTCTGATGAATATTTTTCAAGTTATAGCATTTTTTGTCTAAAAAACCTTAATTTTGGTAAAACGGAAGTTAATGTAAAACCTATATTTTAACACAGATATAATTCATCACATTCGACTACATTCTATATATATGTAATTCTGATTTTGGAAGGAGCACTTTTCGGTGTATTTTAGGGTCGACGCCAATTATTTAAACTTTAATTAAGCACACAAGTAATTATCTGTACCGCATAAAGTAGGTATATTCTGAAAGCTTACACTTCACAGATTATTTTGATCTGAAAATTTTAAAAATGGATAGATTTTTTTTTTTTACAAGACTGGCCCCCTTAATATTGATTCACCATGAAGCTTGAGTACATCTGAAGAGAGTTGGCTATGCTTTTTATGCAAAACTCGATTTGAGCAAACATTGTTACAGTTAATAGGAGACACAGTTTATCACTTCTGGTATGTCACAAAAATTGCCCCAACCCCGTGGAATGACCCAAATACTGTGTGTGAAATTCCCAATCAAATATGGCAGGGGATTTTCTTTCAGGTGGCCACATGTGTGTGACATTTTCAATCAAATATGGCGAGTTCCCACTGTAGATTTTGACCCATCGGATAGACCATAGACTTATAATTTGTAGATCCTAATTCATTGATGGCCAATACAAGAGTTTGTGGTGGCCATTGGCACCCGGGTCACTGCTTAGGGCAAGCCCTGCATACAGTATATTTTTTGTTTCGTTAATGTAAACTCAGCATTCATTGTAACACAAGCTTATGCGTTAAAATTCACACTGGAAGTATTTCATCATTGCATATACAAATTTATATTATTTCTGGATTAATGAAGATAATGCAAAAAGATTGGCATGCAGTAAGAATGTATGGACTGCCATATTTTACTACACAGGGTGACCCAAAAAAAACGGAACGGGGCACTTCCCAAAATATAGTACAAAAATGTTTATGTCCATCGGATAGGGTGTCTTTTCAAATGAACAACGATACCAAGAACAGTCAATTTGGTCGTGTAGTTTTTGTTTTAGGGCGCTGTGAGTGACACCATGTCAGGTTCTCTTTTTTGTCAATTTCTTCTGAGCCAATGCATGATAAATCGCACTCCCTGCCCAACGACCATGCCCATTCTCTCGGCACACGGCTGAGTGCACACTTACAATGGCGCGCATTGTTCAATGCTATGAAAGGCGATGCGTGCGATTTATCAAGCACTGACTCGGTAAAAACTTACAAAAAAGATAACCTGACATGGTGTCACTCACAGCGCCCTACAACAAAAACTACACGACCAAATTGACTGTTCTTGGTATCGTTGTTCATTTGAAAAGACACCCTACCCGATGGATATAATATATTTATTACTATATTTTGGGAAGTGCCCCGTTCCGTTTTTTTGGGGGCCACCCTGTATATTACGAACCATCCCAGTGTTTTTTGATTTTTGACATGCACATTCCTGATAGGTCCTTTAATTCACAATGGGTGGAATTCACAAAGGAGGTTTGTACAAACCATGGTTTGACAATGGTCTACATCTATGGAATGCTGCTCTATACAAGTAAATTGTACATCCACATTGTTAACAAGTAAGGAGTTTATATTCCTTCTCCATCAGTTTACAAATGGCATTCCATAGATGTAAACCATTGTCAAACCATGGTTTGTACAAACCTCCTACAAACCTCCTTTGTGAATTCCACCCATAGTGTTTGTCTTTATTGTTATTCTTATTTCCTTTAATAGCATTTTACATCCCTAAGGTAATGTTTAGGGGTTGTTGCATTCTTTTTTGTTTCATTTAAAACAAGTCAAGAAAATATTTTGTACACGCTGGATTTAACCCCTTGACTACTGGAACCAGGTGGGTTGTGTACAAAGCCTATAGGGATTTCACAAACTCGAAGGGAACGGCTTAAGATATGTTTAGAATTCATAGAATGTTAGAAGGAGCTCTATAAGACATTGTGTCTTTGTGATTAATATTTGCCTAATGGACTGATTTAAAATCGGCCTTGAAAACTTAATCATCTTAAGTAGGTTCAAAATGTTTAGTAATGAAGTACTTAACTGCTGAATATTAGGCACTTCTAATATGCCATACACGCTTCTCAGGTGTATGGGCATTACACTGACAAAACTTGCAAACTGTAAAAATAATGTTTCATCCAAGAGTTTGCTATCACCTTTAAAACAGGTTTTGTTCAAGAAAATATGTAAATGTGACATTTAGAGGGCTTTAAAAAAGTGTGTTTTTACTTTCATAGGTATAATATTTTGGCAGAATGTGATACTTGGGAGTAATATTTTGACACTATAGCCCTCGGGAAGGATCTTCTTACATTTGCTCAATAATAGAACTGGTAAAGCAGACATGCAAATGTGACATTTACATGCAGTCAACACAAACACTTTTTGCTGTAAAATATAAATGACTTCCTTTTTTTTTTTTTTCATATTAGCATTACAAAAATGAAGACTGCTCATAGAAAATGGGAATCCACAGGAATTGAACCCAAGACCTCCTAATTTCTAGACCATGGCCCTGTTAAATAAAAACTGTTGCAATTGTTGTGTCCAAGTGTCCAATTATTGTAACTAGTAGGTCAACAGCCAATCAGCATGGAGAATTGTAGCTGTTGCCATGGTAGTTGGATAATTGAACACTAACAACAATTGCAGAAGTTTAATAAAACGGGGCCCTGTCCTCTGTGACTAAGCTAGAAGCTCTTATGATGGCGGTCCTTCCCCGAAGCCCTTTTCAATACTCATGCTGGTCAGAAGCTAGTATAGACCTGACACAAACCCAAAGGGATACTAAAGTGTGCAGGATTAACCAAAGTGACGAGATCCCTCGCACTTATCCCTATATGATTCTTATCCTCCAGGTGTGTGTTAGGTTTGAAAGAGCTTATGCTCAAGCATGATCATTGAGATGGCTTTCAGGGAAGGGCGGCCATCATACGAGCTATTAGCTTAGTGGTCAGAACACCTGTCAAGCAATTCAGAGGTCTCTGGTTCGATTCCCGTGGAAGACCAACTTTCTGTGCTCTTTTTCATTTATTTGATAAATATTTCTGGTTAATTTTTGTTATGTTTGACTTTGCTATATAAACATATGACATTACTAATGGAACTTATATCAACATCAAAAATATTCCTAAGCACTACCGTATTTGTCGGTGTATTAACCGCTCCGGTGTATTAACCGCACCCCCTAAAAAAAAAATAAAAAATAAAAAATAAAAAATAAAAAGTGCATTTAATATGGTCGTGTATTAACCGCACCCCCTTTTTTTTTTTTTTTTTTTTTGAAAAAAGGTGCGGGTAATACACCGACAAATACGGTACACTTTTTAAAGTATATTAACTTTGAAAATAAGTAAAGTTCTTCCTTTCAGAGGTATCCATGTGCTTTCAAAGAGTGCAGGGCTTATGGAATTGTAATATTTACCGGTATACAAATCTTAGAAGAAAAAAGGGGCTCAGAATTTTGTATGCCATAGTTATTTACTGTTTAAGACATTGGTCTGTGTGGGTGTAATTGTGATATAGAGTTGAGATTAGTTTATAATAAAACACTGTTTTGAAAACATACAATATTCAGTCTAGTATTCAGTTCAAATTTTTGCCTGTAGTTATTCTTCAGGGATCATTAACGTCGTCAATAAATCCTTGAAGAAGCCCTATGAATGAAAATTTGGACTGAAAACTATGTTTTCACAACTGATTTTTTTTTTGTAACTAGTCTTGTAAACCTCTTACTGAGATGTTCCATTATTATGCTGTGAGGGATGTTCCTCATAAGCTAACAAAATACAACAGGAAGTTCAAAATCAATAGCATTCAAGCAATGATCCATTAAGGACAAGTTGCAAAAGTGAATGGATGCTTTAGCATTGCTAATTAACTTTCATTGAATAGATCAAACTTTGACTGCTGTAATACTGGATCTCCAGAAACGTTCTAACTGATTATTTATGAATGGACAATATTAACACAACATTTTGTTGATATATATATTTCCTGGAGATAATTGTCTAGTTATGATACTTTCATTACTCAGTCATGAAAATAAAATGCATTGTAGTTGTAAATGGGTAAAAGCATCATGTTTGTAAGAAATTATTATGATAAAAATGTGTTGCAATGAGTAATGGGAAGTAGGCAGTGGGCCCTGGAGCCTTCCAGAATGATGAGGCATGTCAGCTGCAAATGTGACGGATAAGTTGTGACACGAGTGACAAAAACAGTCCATTTAAGTGTAGGGTGCCATGACATAGGAGTTCTCAGGTTGAGAAAGAGAAGGGCGCTAAGTCACTGTTTGTACTTCAGAGATAATCATGTTTAAAATATGGGAGCCCTGTAGAAACCATATAATATGTAGCTCTCGATAATAAAATGATTAGAAATAATTATTATCTGAACAATGTCAATGCAATGCTAGAAATCAACTTTGTGTCCTTGTGGCCCAGTCAGGCTAGTAAAAACTAAAAACAAGATTGTACAATTCTAGTAGCCCCAAACAAAGACAAACATTTAACATTCTGTTAATTTTTGTTGCACATTTGGGCCAGTGGAATTAAGCATCAGTGAATTTTGTTTGGCCCGGAGCTAGTTTAAACTGGCCCTGGGCCTGTGCTAATTTTGAGCACTGCCTACAAGAGGGTTTGCAAAACTGAACTTCGGAAGAAAAAACTGCTTTACTTATTAAACGCCCTTCTCACTTTCACCCGGCAAGTTGTGGATCCTTCCTGGGGAAAAGCCCTAGAGCCCAAGCACTAATACACAGAAAGCTTGCCTGTCAGGAGGAAGGAAGAAACTCTACACTTAGCTGACACTCATATTTACTTTCTGTTTCAGAGTTTATGAATATTTCTTATTTGTTCTAGAAGCTCATAGAGTGAACTTTCTGTAGGAAGGAACTATTTACTTTCTGTTTATTAAAGAGTTTATGAATATTTCTTATTTGTTCTAGAAGCTCATAGAGTGAACTTTCTGTAGGAAGGAACTATTTACTTTCTGTTTATTAAAGAGTTTATGAATATTTCTTATTTGTTCTAGAAGCTCATAGAGTGAACTTTCTGTATAGGAAGGAACTATTTACTTTCTGTTTATTATAAACAGTTCATGAATAATTGTGTTTTGTTGTAGTAGCTCAGAATTAACTTTTACTTGCTGTTTGAGAGTTTATGAATCCAAAACCAATTCTAGAAGCTCATAGAATGAACTTTCTGTCATCTATGCGAGGGTGGATGAGTAATTTGTTTTTCTAGAAGCTTTTTAGAATTGAACCAGTTATTTTATGACAGTTCATGAATAATATGTCGTGTTTTTCCCCCTCTGGAAACTGATTATGAAAGAAGTTAATTTTCTAACTTGAAAGTGCTGTCTCTTACTCATACATATTTTACAATAGTCCAGACTATATATTCTTGAATATTATTTTTTCTGCTTTTAGTTGAAAGATAAAATATGTAATTATTTAAAAAGGATATTTTGATCAATTGTTTGACCTTTGACCTCCCACCTTTCAGGTTGCGTCTTGGCAACTAAAGCACGGCCATAAGATGACCGTGGGTGCAGAGAAGTACATCTTATGGCATCACCTTGGCAGGCAAACGGTAAGATCATGAGAATTCAATTTCAAATTTTCAAAATTCAAATTCATTTTATTTCCACAACTTGAATTAAAAACATACAAATAGAAATTATACATGGTAAAAACAATGCATAACAGCAATACAACAGGTAAAATACATCAAATATAACAAAGGAGGCAATACAATAAGTAAATTCACAGTGTGGAGGGAGGAACAAAGGCCATTGACCTATCTCGGGCTCCTCCCCGGAATTAAGTCTGAAAGCCTTATGCAAATTAAAGGGATATCTAACAGAAAATATTTTTTTAATTGCTCAGTAATGAGAACAAGCATTTCTACTGTGTATGCATAAATATGCAAATAGTGTGACAAACTTACTGCAATACAGCGTTTTTATTTTGCTGACCATCTCGGATATATGCAAGTATGCCAGTGTGTGAACAAATTTTACTGATTTAACTGAAGAAAACAAATTTCAACTTGTTTTAATACTAATTTGTATGCTCAATCATTTGCTATGCCAGTACCTACATGTAATAGTGTTTTGGGTTAGATTGATTATAGTTGATATTTTTTCAAAAATTTTCATAAATTAATTTCTAACAAAATTCCACAAATGAAAACATGACAACACTCCACAATACAAGAATAAACCATATATACAGTCAAACCTGCTCTAGCGACCCCCTGTTTATAGAGACCACTAATCTTGGCTCCCTTGAGTGCAGTCTACCTGTAAATGAACCTGTCTCTAGAGACCACCTGCTGATAAAGAACAAATTTTTCTGGCTCCCTTGGGTAGTCTTTTTAAACAGGTTTTACTGTAGTAATCCTAAGGCCAACAGTATATTTATAAGTAGTATTGCTTTCAGACATGTTGACTCCCCATGTTTTTACTCTGTGCTCTCATGCCCACAGCATTCATCTGAATACATTGATATTGTGAAGCAGTACCACGAGTCGCTGTACGAGAGGATGAATGCCCACAACCTAGGACTCTTCATCGACTCCTTCTGCAAGTAAGTCATTTAAATCGTCGGTGATATCACGTACCGGCGAATGTTTGATTCTGCGCGCTAACAAGATTTCGAGAAAAACGCGTTTAAAGTAGAGGCACTTGCATTGAGCAGTTTGAATCCAGGACTCTACGTACCGACGGAATGATCTATGCAGTGATATTACACAGAATCGAGAGCCTAAGGTAGGTTATTTTCAGGGTCATATTGAAGAGAATATTCCTCTCTCGTCACCTTCAAACTTTTATTGCAATTTGATTGTTTAAAACTGTTTATTTTATGATAGAAGAAGTTGGGAAACTTTAAACGTCGAAATCTCATTAGCACGCAGGATCAAACATTCGCCGGTACGTGATATCACCGACGAAATGTGTGATTGTTGTAAATAATCCTCAGAAGTAAGTTTTATGCGTATATTAGTTCTAAGTACAATTTTGTTAATAGTAAATATATAATCCATTGCGGATATAGTATCGGAAATAATATCGCTAATGATATTCGTTTGTCTCGCAATGTCAAACTAGGAATCTAAACGATCATGACGTTTCGTATGCTACTGCAATACTTTGTCAAATGATAATATCGAATGTAGACACTATGCTCTACCGTGGCTCCCAACATCACAATCTCGCATGAGCGATTGCGTTCCTGATAGGTCAACAACGGAACACGCCAATTGGCCGGTGCACACGGGCAAACAACCAATCAACGGGACACTGGATCGGCCCGCCTAACGAAACAGCGTACGATACGTCGCCACGACACTACCCCGACCAACCGGCCCCCAACGGTTGATGCCAAACCCACAGTAGAACCTAGCCACCTTCTCGCTACAATGCTCATATCTACGTATCAATTTCAGGGCAGGGTGCCCGTATGTTCAATCAATAATAGTAAATATATAATCCATTGCGGATATAGTATCGGAAATAATATCGCTAATGATATTCGTTTGTCTCGCAATGTCAAACTAGGAATCTAAACGATCATGACGTTTCGTATGCTACTGCAATACTTTGTCAAATGATAATATCGAATGTAGACACTCGGCTTTTATGCTCTACCAAGGCTCCCAACATCACAATCTCGCATGAGCGATTGCGTTCCTGATAGGTCAACAACGGAACACGCCAATTGGCGTGTATATATTTACTATTATTGATTGAACATACGGGCACCCTGCCCTGAAATTGATACGTAGATATGAGCGTTGTAGCGAGAAGGTGGCTAGGTTCTACTTTGGGTTTGGCATCAACCGTTGGGGGCCGGTTGGTCGGGGTAGTGTCGTGGCGACGTATCGTACGCTGTTTCGTTAGGCGGGCCGATCCAGTGTCCCGTTGATTGGTTGTTTGCCCGTGTGCACCGGCCAATTGGCGTGTTCCGTTGTTGACCTATCAGGAACGCAATCGCTCATGCGAGATTGTGATGTTGGGAGCCACGGTAGAGCATAAAAGCCGAGTGTCTACATTCGATATTATCTTTTGACAAAGTATTGCAGTAGCATACGAAACGTCATGATCGTTTAGATTCCTAGTTTGACATTGCGAGACAAACGAATATCATTAGCGATATTATTTCCGATACTATATCCGCAATGGATTATATATTTACTATTATTGATTGAACATACGGGCACCCTGCCCTGAAATTGATACGTAGATATGGGCGTTGTAGCGAGAAGGTGGCTAGGTTCTACTGTGGGTTTGGCATCAACCGTTGGGGGCCGGTTGGTCGGGGTAGTGTCGTGGCGACGTATCGTACGCTGTTTCTGTAGGCGGGCCGATCCAGTGTCCCGTTGATTGGTTGTTTGCCCGTGTGCACCGGCCAATTGGCTTGTTCCGTTGTTGACCTATCAGGAACGCAATCGCTCATGCGAGATTGTGATGTTGGGAGCCACGGTAGAGCATAGTGTCTACATTCGATATTATCATTTGACAAAGTATTGCAGTAGCATACGAAACGTCATGATCGTTTAGATTCCTAGTTTGACATTGCGAGACAAACGAATATCATTAGCGATATTATTTCCGATACAATTTTGTTGTTTTAAGAAAACTTATGTTATAGATTGTAATTTGTATTTGTAAAGCATATAGAAATCAAATATATTATTGTTATTATTATTCTCTATTCTAGCTAGTGTCTATAGTGTACCATCTCGCCTATTTTGTTAATTTCAATTCTAAAGAAATTGCATTTAGAATGGTAAAACTTCTTCTAATCTGTGCAATCAGGATAAAAGGTATACAAGAATTATATGATGCCAATTAGAGTTAAGAGCACTAATTAAAGATGGAAAAGCAATGCATTACTCAACTGCACTGGAATCAGATTTTCCTTTGTTTAATAATCAAATAGGCTTTGCCAATTTGCAGACAGCAGGTTAGGGAGAATGGTTAATGATGAATTAGTCTGGAATCAGTTATTTGCGCAAGTAGGCCACGAGTCTGCCATCAAATAATTATGGTCTCCTTGGAGATGGTGAGCAAGCTTTTAGGATCGCTTACAGTAAAGCTCTTATTTAATAATGCATCGGGGGAGGTATACCTAATTCATGAGGTGTTTGCTCAGTGAATTAATGTCTCTCCATAATAGAACAAAAGCATGCTTTTTCAACCAACTGAACTTAGGCTTGATCATAGCACATTAAGGTACATACATGAAGTATTGCTTTTGTACGACTTCTCTTCGCTAGAGGAAAAAGACACAATCTCTGGTTGAGAAAGAGTGGGGCGCTAAGTCACTTTTTATACTTCAGAGATGATCATGTTTAAAGTTTGAAAGCCATGTAAAAACCATTTGTAGTTATCCGGTAAATGTAATATATATTCCCCAAATTAGGCAAATTTATTATCTGAACATGTAGCATTAATATAGGAGGCTCCAAACTACAAGATGGTATATGTAACTCCATTTCTGCAAAAATTGGCTTAGTGCCCTTCTCATTCTCACCTGACGATGAAATATCGGTTTCACCTTTTATTTCTATTAACTTCCTTTTTCAGCCAAACTAACAAGAACGCAAAGGCATTGCTTAGTTTTCAAATGTGAAATATCTTCTTTTTCCCCCTTTATTTCTATTTACTTCCTTTTTCAGCCAAACTAACAGGAACGCAAAGGCATTGCTTAGTTTTCAAATGTGAAATATCTTCTTTTTCCCCCTTTATTTCTATTTACTTCCTTTTTTGTAGCCGAACAACAGCAACAATTGCTCAGGATATAAATGTGGATTATCTTCTCTCCCCCCCCCCCCCCCCCCCCCCCCCTCCCCCTCCTTTATTTCTATTTACTTCCTTTTTTGCATCAGAACTGACAGCAACCACAATGGAATTGCTTAGTTTTCAAATATAAAATAACTAGTGTCGAGTCAAAACGTTTACTAAACATTTAAACATTGATCATTCCAAAAAAAAATGTATACATTTGGTTTTGGAAACGTTTTGAAACGTATAAAGACATTTGAACGTTTAGTGAAATAAACAGAATAACTTAGCACTCAAAAATAACCTTTTTCTTCTTTATTTCTATTTGTTTCCATTTTGCAGCCGATCAAACATCAACAATAATCTGAAGGACTTCAGCCTGCCGTCCCTGCTGGTGACTGGTAGCAGGTCCCCTCACGTCCATGAAGTGGTTAGTATCACAACAATCTACTCCGTAGTCTGCTTACCCATTTAGGACTCGTCCCCCAAATACTCTGGCTTTGATGTATGGAGAACACATTTTGTAGCAAAATCAGTCATTTCTGACCGGGTTAATATAGTAATGGGATAAAGGGGTGTATACAGGTCCCCTCACGTCCATGAAGTTGTTCGTATCTCAACCATAGGCGTACCCAGGGGGGGGGGGGGGGGGGGTTCAAACCCCCCCCCCCCAACCCTGGTCTCGACCATCATAACCAATGGTCTCGGCCCCCGAAACCAAGTGGTCTCGGTCTCGGCCTTGACATTTTTGACGGGTCTCGGTCTCGGCCTCGAAAAATCTTCACTGACACCCCACTTCGAAAATGTTGGTCGACAAAATAACCCCCCTCCTCCCCCCCTTTGAAAAAATCCTGGGTACGCCACTGATCTCAACAACCTACTCCACTGTTACTACAGTAGTCTCTGCTTGACCCATCCAGGATGAGAATTATTTCAAGGCAAAATCAATCCTAATTTGTTGCTAGTACCTTTTAAAAACATCAAATTAGGTGGAAAATATTTAGTTGTTTAAATTTAAGAAAAATATTAATCTGTTTGTTGTGAAGTTGCCAGTTTTAACGATGAAATGGGATTTGAAATGTGACAATGCGTTGTAAATTGAAGGATATTCCAAATTTATTGTTATCTATGCACTAATAAAAATAATTTATATCGAAAAAAGGTACAGTGACCAAATATGGCTCAAAAAGAGAGACTTATGCTCTTTCTCCTTGTACACTCAATTTAACTTGTTATAGTCTTTATCTTAAAGGGATAGTTGAGTTCTGGTAGAGAGAGTACAGTTTTAGTCAAACTGAATTTTAGTAACCAAAACATGCACCATTACATTACAAACTAATAATTATAACTCCATCATGCTCAAAAGGAATACAACAATTACAAACGACTAAGTAAAAAGCCTGTTATCATACAAAAAGAGCTGTTTAAACTAGAGGGCGCTTTCAAAAAATGCTTTGTTCAAACCATTTAAAATAACATATTGTGCACGTGATGTTTTGTTTAAATAGTGATTAGATAGAGAGATAATCAACAACTATCTAAAAAACCTCTTTTGAACATTTTTGAAAAGAGGAAGCATTTTAAAAATGAATTTCAACGGCTGGTTCAAAATTCTCTAATAAACCTGGGGCCCCAGCTTTATTACAAATTGTTATATTTGTGGATATTTCAGCCGTCTCTGAACCAATTTTGATCAAACAAAGATGATTTTATTATTTAAATATTATGCTCTTTCAAATTTTACACCAGTTTTTCATTACCTCACAAACAAAATAAGTAGTCTAGCGCCCTCTCTACCAAAACTCAACTATCCCTTTAAATGTAAGCCTACCAAATCACAAATATGTGGCTAATCGTCCTTGCTAGAGTAACGTTAAAGGGGTAGAATTTGACCAAAAATGTTGCATGTTTCTTGCTTTTGACAACACTTCATCGGGTACATCTGTAAAATTGATAAAATATCCCATTCAAAAGCCTACCCAATTAAGCAGAGACTACTGTACTTCACAAACGAAATTGTTTGAGAGCATTTTTGTGTGTTTAAATTATATGTGTGGTGGCCTTTAATTTAGCCATTAAGTGAAAGTAATTAGCCTCCAACCACCTGCATATGTATGATTTCTTTAAGAATACTGTTATTTTCTTTTGTGTGGACCATGGTCATAAAGTGTTTGTGCACACACTGTCCATTGTATGCATATCAATGTGTGCATTGTTCCAGGCTCTACATCTTTCATTGAATTGAAACGGTTTTATTTATTGTCCACAACATGCAGATACATCTGAAACTGTTGGGCGTACATTAAAAATGAATTTGACATTTAACAATATATATAAACGCTACAGAATATAATAAGAAATTCATGTAACAATCTTTGCTCTATTTTAATACTTGAAGATAATACAAATGCAACACAAAGCAGGATATAATCATACTTGTATATTACACTATAAACAACATCATACATCATAGATAAATTTCATACATCAAGCTGTGATATAGTGTAGTCTTGTATAGTCTTGAATGGATAAGATTTTGTCAATGTACCTAGAGGAGAATTTCTGACAGGAAATGTTCCAAATCATTCTTTTTTTGTTATTGTATGAAAACAATTTCTGACCAAAGTTCTCAGGAACAGCAGTGATGCCACTAAATATGACATTTTATGGTAAGCCCTCATTTTGACAAGGCAAATGCTCAAAAATATAAATATATGGGACATTTTTATGCCTCCGCCAACGAAGTGGCCGGAGGCATTATGTTTTCGGGTTGTCCGTCCGTCCGTCCGTACGTACGTCCGTACGTACGTCCGTCCGTCCGTCCGTCCGTACGTACGTCCCGTTTTCGTTCTCACGATATCTCAAGAACCAGTTGACGGATCAATTTCAAACTTGGTATGAGTGTACATATTGGGGTGACAATGATCTGATTAGATTTTAGGGGTCATGAGGTCAAAGGTCAAGGTCACAGGACTCAATATATATACAAAAATGCCTCGTTCTCGCGATATCTCAAAAACTGGTTGACGGATTAAATTCAAACTTGGTATTAGTGTAGATATTGGGGTGGCAATGATCTGATTAGATTTTGGGGTTCATGAGGTCAAAGGTCAAGGTCACAGTACTCAATGTATGTGTAAAAAAGCCTCGTTCTTGCGATATCTCAAGAACCGGTTGACGGATCAATTTCAAACTTGGTATGAGTGTACATATCGGGGTGCCACTGATCTGATTAGATTTGGGGGGTCATGCGGTCAAAGGTCAAGGTCACAGGACTCGATGTGTATGCGAAAATGGCTTGTAATGGCAAAATTTCAAGAACTGAATGTCAGATTTCAATCAAACTCGGTACCTGAATGTATCATAAAGAGTCAACGTAGCCATAAAATGTTGGGGTCATGAGATTGAGGTCAAGGTCACGGGACTCATTATGCATGCAAAAAAGCTTGTAATGCCAAAATCTCAAGAACTAAATGTCAGATTTCAATCAAACTTGGTACCTGAATGTTTTTTAGGGAGCCATCAAAGATTAGGGTCATATGGTCAAGGTCACAGGACTCAAAATATATGAAAAAATATTTAAAAAAATTAAATCAGTGCATGTTAATTTGGGCTTGATATTAAAATCGCGTGATAGCGGAGGCATAATTTTCGATTGCGCGCAATCGAAGATCCATCTAGTTATGTATTATAATGTAAAGATTATATTTGCCTCGTGGCAGAGCATTACAAAGTCAATTTACTACCAATGTCCTGCTGTTTTCCCATTCATCAATGAAACAAAATCCATCTACACCTGCCAAGTGGGAGTCATTTGATATGGCAGTTATCAATTGCAGGTATTGCTTGAGATTGCAGGCAGATCACATTACACAGTCTGATTATGAACACTAACTCACCTATAAAGGTAGTGTGTTTCTTGGGCAGACATATAATCTGACATCCTGTACAAAAAATAATAGATTTTTAAAGGAATTATAGAATTTGATTGGTCAAAATGTTGTCATTGTTTTTTGCATATAACCTCTTAATCTCTGTTGTTACAAGGAGAATCGTATTCATCTGTGGAAGATGGGTGCTATATCAAACCGTGTTTATTCTTTGAGTGCCAACAGCTACGTGTGCTGGCATGCTTTTACCCAACTCATATTACCACCAATGGGTTAGCAACTAGACTTGCTTGCCCTGTGGTGCGTGGAGGGGGCATGTACTAGCAAGGAAAGAGTTAAAGTACATAAATCATATTACCACAAGTGGGTTTAAAAGCTATACTTGTTTGCTCTTTGTTTGTTGTACAGGAAAAGATCTTCAACATGCTTCCATCGAAGAAGAACTCTCAGATCCTGGCAAGGGGGTGGGTTGGGGGGGGGGGGGGGGGAGTCTTATACTAGCAAGGAGAAGGTCAAATTACATAGTATTATCTTACCTAAATCATATTACCACCAATGAGTTGAAAGCTAAACATGTTTCCCCTTTGTTTTTACAGGAAAAGATCTTCAACATGCTTCCATCGAAGAAGAACTCTCAGATCCTGGTTGCCCAGGATGTAGGAGGTGACATCAAGGAAGAGAATGTAAGTTCACATTTTCATTTAGTTTAAAATTCAACAGGGTTCTTACGGGGCCTGGAAAACCTGGAAAGTTTTGGAATTTGATATTGGGTTTCCAGGCCTTGAAAGTCGGACAAAATTGTGAAATTACATCACGTGTCATGGAAAGTCATGGAATTGCAATAGACTATAAATATTACAATGAAGGCCAATCTTTTCACCACTTTTTTTACAAAAAGTGCTAGAATATGTCAAAGAACCTTGTTTACCATGGTGAAAGGTCATGGAGTTTGATTTTGATAAAATAAGTGTAAGAACCAAACATAGGGGAAATTGACTCGAAATTAGATACATTTTTGAAAATCAGCATAACTGAGACATCCCGATTGCTAGACGGGTGCTCTAACTAATGAACCACAGAAACCCATTGATCTCTCCTACCTGGTGCTAGTCAGAAGCATAGAAAAGGGTTCCCGGGAAGTAATACCATCAATGGGTTTTCATGGCTCAATAGCTAGAGCACCAGTCTAATTGATGATTATTGGAAAAATATGATCTGACTAAGATATTTGATGATGTTTTGAACAGATTTTATTTGTTGTGAAAAAAAATTAATAGTTCTGTTTTATAGGCTCAAAAGAGTTAAATTTTCCTGTAACTTTGTAACAAAGTAGGTATTTCTACTTGCTGCTATTTTGTATGTTAATGCATGACTTTGTACCTTGTCTCTCCCCCACAGTCCAATGCCTTGGCAGAGAGTCTTCAACTCTTCCTACAAGGGGTTGGAATCAGTAAGTATCCTGCTTGCGGGGATCTGGGGTCACGCAGCATGATTTAACCCTTTAATCCTTTTAGTTAAAAATATATCCTGGTATATGTGACCCCCTCCATCGATTTGAGTCTCTCTCATAGTAACACCCTCTTTAAGGAAGCCTGGTGATGCATTATTTAGGAAATATTTAGTAAAACTAGAGGACCCGTGCCTGTGGCACGTGGTATAAATCGCGATCATCTGGCCTCGACGCTTCCTGGTCTAGCGCCCCCACTCGACAAAAAATATACAGTTAATTTTGAGATCCTTCCACAATCATCTAGGCTCAAAGCGGCCAAAAAATTCAACTTCCTTTGATGTAATTGATACCCTTTGACCATTACCTCCCTAAAGGTAGTAGCAATCATCACCTGAAAGGTGAGGGTCATACCTCAAGGCATGGCGATTTGCATAGCCGGACAGACAGAGCCTCCTCTTTTAGTAGTATAGATAGGCAGAAAGATAGAGTGTACATCTGTGATCTTGACGACCTCAATAAAGTTTTGGGCAAACAAAGAGTACTACTACCATGGTATTAAATGTTTGCTTTCCACTATCTCTCAACAACCCTTAAAATGAAAAAGACACTGAACTTTTCTTTGCGCAAATGAATATGCTTTGATCGATTTTCAGACACTTTGTGTGCTGTGCTGAGAACCGAGTCACTCGGGTCTCTAAAAACCTAAAGTCCAACATGAAGGTGGTTCAGAAAAATTATGATTTGGGGGTAGGTAGGATTTAAATTAGAGCCTGAAACTTTCAGAATATGTAGATGAAATATGTAAGCATGGATTGTACTAGGAGAGTTTCCAATTATACAAAATATAAATTTTGACCCAGGAATGATTTCCTAAGAATTTCAGCTTATATACACTGTTGGCCTATTTTGACAAACAACACTTTCTATTAAATTCTATTTCCCTAAATAGGAGGTCACTATACACTCTGAAAGATTATTTAAAAATCATACAGATCACAACACGATATCACGTAACAGTTTGATATGCATTTGATATAGTTCACCTCAGATGTGTTGAAGATGGGATGGTGGTGACTTAAGTTGGTACATATTTGTCTCTAAATACCTGTCATTTTGCCCTGACAAAGATTCTGCTAGGATCGAAAACTAGGCTTCTTACTGATTCTCATTTTATTACACTTTTCATATCATAACAACAACAAACAAAACCGATAAAGACTTGTGTGTACTCCTACATTGTAAGTGATGTTTTAATCCCTTATATACTGTTTGTGCATTTTGCCTCTGGGTTTGTTTTGTGCTGGAATGATGTTGCCATTGTTTTATATGCAATGAAGTTCTGTGTGTGATCCAGCATGGAAAAGAAGCAGTATGACAGAAAAGCTGCTTTCATTACACCAATCCTAGCAGCCATAACCTCAATAAATTTTAATGACTAGCAAAGTAAGCATACAGTTATGGGAAATGTGTTGCAGATAATTACACAAGCTTGCCATTATTACCGTAATTCAGTCCAAATAAACCTTTTTATATGGGTATGCAAAACAAAATGTAGTGTGAACAAATTGTATGTGCTGCAGGATTGATATTTGTGGATATTTTAGTGCGAGTGAAGGATTGAATGCACTATTAAAGCTTTTCAAAGTGAGTGTATCTAACAAACTAGCACGAGCATTGAAAAGGGTTTAATAGGAATTAGGAAGTATCGCCATACAAGAGCTTTGTGGCTCAATGGTTAGAGCGCCGGTCTAGCAATCCAGAGGTCTTGGATTTGATTCCCGGGCCAAGCCCTATTTTTCTATGCTCATTCCATCTCCTCCTCTAATGCATACTAACTTGTGTGATCTACCTTGTCATTTCGTGTCATATTTTATTTAGCATTAGTTCTAGATACAACTTAGATTATGAATTCTGGTTGAGATTTATTGTGGTTTTTACTTGATGAGACTTTGGAGCAGTGCTTATTATTCCTTCAATAAGTTACTTCATTTATAATTTCTTTGTAAAAAAGAGGTATGATCAACTGCTGTAAACACTGTTATTTTCATGTGATTAATTGTTTGCGCTCGGCAACAGGTACTTATTTTTGTGCTATTCAAGAGTTTGATGTTTGTGTCTTTTACCTTTTGCAAAAACATCATATCCACATACATTTACAAGCAAGTAAATTTATACTGTCGTCATTTCAATGTTGGGTCCAATTTACCATTGGTTATCCAATTTATACTAGTCCAGCGTGCGCTAGATCTTGATGGTACTTAAATATGTGCTCAAAACTTGCGCACAACGATGTTCATCAACACACGCGGCAGCATATGCTCGATATGCAATTATCACACTCTTTCATCTTTTTCAGGAAATACATTGCAAATTGCCTAAATAAATTTTCACAGGTTTTACAGTTCGTGCTTACCAAATCTTGCATGAAATCTGCAAAAAATTGATACCATGAATATTGACAGGTTTGCAGTGTATCATATATTTTCCATTTCCCATGTGCATTCTCCATACTGAAGGGAAAGTCACCACATACATATACATTCAAATTATTCTCTCTATTTTTGTCAATAAATTTCCTTGAATTTCTTTCTGTGTTTTTTTCCTCCTTCCCCCTTTTTCTTTTTCAATCGCTGACAATCTCTGACAATGGTGGCTTCGCCCATCCTCCATCTCACACTAAATGGGGTCACTTAATGTTGATTGTCATTTGATGTATCTTTGTGTATGTGCCGTGTCGTATCTTGTATCAATGTTTTGTATAATGTACTTTTGATGACTACCTATGTGAATGTCTACTCTGGCATTGCTTGCATTTTGGTTTAAATGTGCATATAAATTTGTAATTGCACATTTTTTCCTTTCCTTTTTATAAATCTTTCAATAACTTACACACACACAATGTGAATCTTAAAATAAATACCAATTGGAATCTTCCTCAAAAATAACTAATTTTTAAAAAATGTATCTGTATGCATGATGTGCATATTAACTGTACACAATATTGAATGCATTGATACCATGTATTGTACATGCTGTTCTCACACAAAACATTCTGTTATGTATGCATTGCATCATGTTCATGCTATGGTTTTTCTAATTGTTACTTTCATCTCCATAATTTCTTATCTGTTATCTTAATCTTTTTCATTCTGTCCACTCAATTTCCGGACAAAATTCACTCTTTTTTTTTCCATTTACTCTCATCAAATGATGTGAATGTGACCATCATTGTGGATTTGTATTATTTTGGTTCCTGTTTTGTTTTTAAACATGATTGCCACGCAATTGTCTTCTGTGTCATTTGACAACATTTTGATTTATCTCGACCACTACATCTTTCTGTCAAATAATTGTATCTTTTCATTATGCTTGACATTCTGTCATCCGTTTTCATATGATATGCATTCTTGCTCTCTGGTGTTATTTCCTTTAACATCATTATTGTTATGATCTCAAATGTTGCTACCAACCTTTCATTCATCGCCATTTACCTCATCACAACCACCAATATCTGCATTAACACCTCTACCTCCATCAATGACATCACTACACTCATCATCTTCATTGTCACAACCAACATCTCCACCATCAATGCCTTTATCACTACCATCACCATCATCTTCATCGTCGTCGTCATGCCCGTCATCATCATCATCATCATCATCATGCCCATCATCATCTTTATCATCTTCATCATCACCATCATCATCATCATCATCATTACAATCATCATCATCATCGTCATCGTCATATTACCACACTCCCCATCTTCATCACCACCACCACCACTCTCCTGATGCCACTGCTCCCTCCCCCAGTCTCCTCCATCCCCTTGTCAAGACTTGGCCGGAGTGCCTCTCTCGGCCAGACATCTAAAGTGCCCCGGAGACAGACCAGTTTTGATCATGGCATCTAGATAAAAATCCAAAGCAAGTTCCTGATTGCTTTGTAGCATTTAGTAAATCATGTTTTGCATTTCATTTTCTTTAATTCTTTTTCATTTTTTTCTCCACTCATTCAGTTTTCTTTCAGCTTATAATAGTGTTATAGTTGTAAATGGGGTCAAGACAAATCTATAGATCTCACTTCATAATTTATTTCTTTATCCAGAGATTGTTTTCCCCAAACCATGTTGTTCATTTTGCATGTGGACTATTGTCTACTTGTTCAGTTGTGTGTGTTTTGTGCCCGTCCTGTTCACCACCTCACCTGTGACACTGTGCTCTGCTTCTGACTTGTTGACACTGTATCTTTAATGCAGAGACAAATTTAAATTTAGTTTAGCTTGCAAGAATATGACTTGCATGATTGTATTATTCTTATGTAAAACCTTTTGTCCCGTCTATAATTCTACACAAAATTTAACACGTAAGATTTTATTATGATTATATTTATATTACTTTTAATAATATTAATTGGGATGAAATTTGTTGAAATAGATGATAATTATGGAACTGCTTAGTATGATTTGTCTTAAGAATGTAGATTATGTTTACACAGTTGGCAGTGTGTTTGATTTTCTAGCTTTGCATGGAGAATATTGAAGCACCTTATGTGAACTGTAAATAGTATTGTTTCTTTTCAAAAAGGTTCAATTATTTTAGTATTTTAGTTCTAGGTGTAATGTTAACTATTCAAAATGTTTACAAACTTAACATATTTGTTTAGGTCATGACAACATATCTTGCTTTATGTTCTGTATAGTAGTTTTAGCTCAGTTTTAGCCCCAAAAGGCCAACACACGCCCCCAACAATCATTACAGCCCCTGTTAATTAGCTTTAGTTAAATTACAAACATTTTCAGAATGTCGTTTTCATAAAAACAGACTTGAAAAGGAGCCCCTGAAAAATGTGTTTTTCCCCAGAGTTCAAGTATGAATACAAATTAAACACATCTCATAAGTAGATCATACTACAGAAGTCTGTTATAAGGATGGATTGCCAAATTTATTTTAATAGACATCGGCAAAGAAAGAAGTCATTTACTACTAAAAAATCCAATCTAGATCTTGATAACCAAGTGAGTTGGAATGTTTCACCGATGCAACATAATTCTACTCCTTTCTACAAACCAACTGACGTTGGTTCCTCCAACAAAAAAAGGGTTTTACAGTTAGTTATGTATCCCTCCCCCCACTCACCTCTTCCCTCTCTCCACCCCCACCCCTCCCTCCATACACCCATAAATTAAAATCTTACTGATTCTTTTAATCATATGCCATAGAATATGATAAAAACTGATAAAACTTGATAAAACTAATGAGGGCAAAAACTAGGAAAATCATTTCAGCAAACGGTAGATTAATAATACAAACACAGTGGTGTATGACCCTGTACAACTGTACAACTCTATAAATTACACTAACTGCCATATTACCAAGACTGTTAACTTGGTAGAGACTAGAGAGTCAATTCTTGAAAGCTGTCTCCTGTAGTGCCTGTGATTAGGTTCAAGTTTTGTTCAATAACATCGGTTGCTAGAATGTTCAGATTCATAATTTTGTCTGAATATCAATGCAATCTCTAGATGAATATTGTAAAGCAGCATTTATATTAGTATGAACAAACTATTGGGGTTCAATGTTAGAAATAAGCTCAGTGTTTGAGTGCCTTTTCTGTTCTCTTTCAAACAAAACTGGTTAATTCTGTAATGGTTGACAGTATGATTGTCAAATTTTGTTTGAATGGGAACTTTGTGAGGTTTAAATAAGCCTCTTCTTTGTGGATGCACTGTCAAAGTATGCTTCTCTGGAAGTTGAGATGGTGCACAAGATAATCCTGAGTTTAAATTGTATCCAATGACTAAGAATACCAATAATGTGCCTCAATAATCGGGGGTGTGGGGCATAGGAGACAATGCCTTCCCAATTAAATATGCAAATTTGTTTCTAAAATCTCACAAATAAAACAAATTTGATAAAGCATGGCCCCTCCCCTTTGATTTTGCCCATGTTAATGAAGGCTCCACTGCATCTCAGAATAATCTATCTGTAATTTTTTTTAAAGGCCCGCAGGTAACACATGTAAGTGCTACATAATGTATTCATCCTATTTTAATGTTCCTTATAAAATGGCCCATAAATATTGAAGTGCTAAATAATGAATAAATCATATTTTAATTTTTTCTTTTTCTCTACTTTTGTTTTATTTTCCCTCTTCAATTGTATAGTTGGCAGTGTCGGCATCCCAGGCTTGCACCAGATGTCGGTCAAACCTCGCTCAGGCAGTATGACCGACTACGATCAGCCCAGACATTAAGCCCAGGGCTTCACTCTAACTCATCCACTCATATTCTAAGCCCTGGCCCTGGCCGACCGACCGCCCGCCACGCTGCTACAAACCAACAGTCGACCCACTTCTGCTGAGCCTCATCTACTACAAACCATATACAACCCGTACCTCGTAATTTTCAGCCCTTCACAAGCACAATAATTTTGAAGCTGTGAAGAATATTTTTTAGCCTGAGCACACAGAAGTTGTTTGTATAGCGTTATACCCACAAGGGTTATGTAGAGTTTTATTGTATATCTTTCTATATATACACTTTATCACATAGTTCAAATTTGCTTGATTTGCAAGATTATTATATTTCTTTATCATTATGTGAGTTTTAAGGATGGGGAGTGAAGGGTGTGTTTTGGGTTGTAAACGAGAAGCCAAAAACCTTTTTAACGGACAGTTTGTCCCTGAGATATGTACATTTCATAAGAACAACACAAAAAAAAAACACTTAAAAGGAATGATATCTGTAGAAAAGATGATTTTATGACTGATTTGTACATGTATTCAGTATAATATAGCATTTAATTCTTGCATGTTGTCGTCCATTGAGGACCAAAGGAATGAATCTAAAGGGAAGTTAGTAAGCCTTGATAATTCATGCTCTCATTCTGTACTCTTGCCCTTGTTGAAGCTTGTGACATTCAATCAAATTGGTTTCAAAACCCATGTCGATTGTTCATATTCTTTAATTCAAAGTCCTGAAATTGTTCTTGAGTACGTAACGATGCTCTCTAAAAATTCTTTTCTGAAATCAAACAGATTTTTGTTTTTCCCGTCATACATCAGATGTATCGGGGAAACAAACTTTATTTCAAATATATATGCTTGATGTAGTTTAGTTTTTATTCTTTAGTTACAAATGCAAGTTACATCTCATTTCAACTCTGCCGTAGCACTGCACGCTATTTCCCATTTTTCATGCCATATATTTCTCAAAGTGCAAACATCTATTACTTGAATGAGGCTGGTAATCTATAGTGAACGCTCATGTTTAACTTACATTGACATTTAGACAATTTACATCAAAAGTGTTAAATAATCGCACAACTAGTGTTAACTGTAAAATGTGTGAGATCAAGATGTTCAACAAATATTCATTGATAATCTGCTGTTACGTTTTCTGTTATTTCTCTGTAGTTCTTTGAACTAAAAATATGAATGTTAACAAGAAATTGTAATTATGAACACAACATGTTAAAGCAATACAACATTGATATTGCTCCTTTAATTGTCAATTTGGTATAAAGAGAACTTTACGCTTTCAAAATTATCTCTCTGCAGTTATGGGAATGGTTTTCCTTCTTTCAACTCATTGTATTGAATCTATTTGTGCGAGACAAACTGTTCAATGCAAAATTGCACCACTAACATTTCTGAAAACTAATTTTGTGTATTTTGATGTCTTGTTAAATGAAAGCACTCTCCATGATATACATGTACATACCCTGCCGCAAAACAATTAGTATGCAAATATATATAAGGAACATAATGTGCAGTTCAACCATAGTTATGTCCAGTATATATGACTGTAATTATTCCTATTGTCTAGAAGTTTGTTACTGTGATATGATTGATGAAATGACTTGCATACAGAGTGACTGCACTGAAGCAGAAACTCTTGTATACAACATCAACGCCTTCAAAATACTGACGATCTCACAGATATTTACTTAAATATTTCGTTTCCAGAACAAGTGCAGACTTCCTCATTTTCATCTGGATTGCAGAAGGAGTTATTTGTCATCTTGTCAATTCATTGTTGCCACGATTCCTAGGCAATGTCACGTTGTAAGCATTAGCTGTTACATCTCCACATGAAGTTATTGTGACATGGAAGAAATGAGGGAGAAAATAGAAGTGGATGAATGTACCGTCAAAACGTATGTAGCAGTCCCAATGATAT
Source organism: Echinarachnius parma (assembly GCA_037951105.1). Classification (NCBI taxonomy): domain Eukaryota; kingdom Metazoa; phylum Echinodermata; class Echinoidea; order Clypeasteroida; family Echinarachniidae; genus Echinarachnius; species Echinarachnius parma. The sequence continues at coordinate 25,475 of JBAMJV010000720.1, read as the reverse complement.
CAGAGCTGGTGATAACAATGTCTTCTCTCAATCCTGCAATTCAATATGAACAAATATCTCTAGGTCCGATCATTTTGAGCATGAGCAGAATGATAAAGGATGCAGTACTTCTTTTAGAGAAGTAATGAAGTTGAATCTGACGCCACATTCTACAACCTGCACCAAGAAGGGGAGTTATATCTCAAGCATGCATTCATCTTTAGATATTTAGTTTTGGATTGCATGACTTTTCTCTCTCCCCAAATATAGTGAATAATAAATATAGAAAATACGCTCATGAGACGGTAGTGCCTCTATCTCTCGAGAATCTGTACTGATTCATCGAAAATTGTTATAGCATTAATTTGTAAATGTTGGAATGATGATAAAGTAAATTAATTGTAACATGTCATATTTGTGTTTGTAATTAATGAAGTAGTTTAATTATTCCTAATGAATAAGAGGGAGCCTGAATTCATCACATTGTTCAAATTATATTACAAACATAGTGATGTATGTTTTGTTTTTACAATTTTCAGAATATTAAAATATGTAAACTATAAACATTGATGTATTTAGAAATTTTAACAAGTTGGATTAGGGAGAGATTTTATCCACTAAATGGATTTTGTTTTCAAAACTGAATTCATATTGCAGTTGAGACTCGAGAATAGTATTTTGTGCGTGTGTGCGTACATATATGCAAAAAACAATGCAGTGAATAAACAATAAGACCATTTCCTTTTCAGTGTGTACTTAAAGAGTAGATATGGTGTAACATTTTTGCAGAAGTTTCAGATAATCTGTTTTTTAAAAGAATAGATGATGTAATTAAATTAGTATCACTTTGTTTGAAGCAGAAGATTTATACCTTCTTTCTGTTGAGTTGGAATTATTACACACTATTTTCATCATTCCACTTCAGTTTGGTTTGTTTCGTTCTTGTTTGTTGTATTTTGTTGTGAAGTAGCACTGGCTGGAATGCTCCCGAGGGAGATGAGAGATTGATTGTGGGTGTGTAACTGATGACATAATTGTTCCTGGATATAGCAGAACCCTGCACTTGTCGCTAATTCATGTTTTGAAGAAATGGGCATTTTAAAGGGACAGATCCACTTTTACAAAACGTCTGAACAGCTTTCAGTTGACGGATGGGGATCAATGTAACACGCAAAAAAAAAATTAGAGCGAACAGCCCTCTAATTTGGATTCTACGAATGAAAAACGAATGCGTCCCTCCATTTAAACTATATATCGGTCAATAAAGGAGTTCAACTGATTTAGCATAATATTACAACAATATAGTACTAATTCTCGTAAAGGTATTGTGAAGCCGACATTTGTTAACGTATGTCACGGAAAAAGATCTCAAAAAGAAAGAATACATAATTACATGTAGTCGGTTTAAGCGAAGTTTGGGTATTTTGCTTGGTAAACGCTCACACATTAGTACTTATGCGCGGCTCACGTAGCTAGCGGGGGTCACGTAGGGGTCATGCATACCAATCTGGCACTCCGTGAAATCTATGTACGAACTTACTCACCGGCCAAAAATACGTATGTACATAATTAACCGACGTCCCTCAGTTTATTCAGTTTTAGGTCTATAACTCCACGAAAAAGAGATTTCAAGCCCTAATTTTTTCAGGCATGCTATTAAATGACATTTCCTTTCATATAAGACAATAACCTCGCAACATTTAAATTTTGGCTTGCAAAAGTGGATCTCTCCCTTTAAGTTTACATAATGTGGGTAAAAGACTTATGTTTGTAAAAATTGAAACAAACATCTTTTCCAATTATTGACCAATTTATTAGAACAATGTGTCAAATGAAAGCTTGTGATGAGGCCTTTCTTATGGTATGAAAATCTACATTTTGATTTTTTTACCGACAAGTGCAGGGTTTTGCTATATTGCAGGTTCCTCTAGCAAGACTTCCACGTTTCCGCGGAATTCCGCGTTTTTTTTTAATTTTTTTTTTTTTTACTTTACTTTATTAAATGTATAGAGACAACATTTAAACGTAAATCGGACCAAATCTTACCTAGTAATTTTGGAAGAATTATGAAAAATGGGTCGAGAATACAAAAACATCAAGGCCTGGACCCCAGCCGCAATGGACTTTGTGCTCGCAATGTGCATTTCCCGCACACTTGTGGAATTACGCCGCGACTTTCCTCTCTTTTTTTTCTTACCTCACTCACATGCCTGCACAGAAGATGCTAACCTAGGTTTAAATTATCTTTTTTAAAGTTTAAATGTTAAAATAAAGTAATTTTGCCAAAGCATACAAAAAAAGGGGAATTTTTTATAACATTTATAATGAATCAATAATAAATGAATGAGAGTTTGAAAACCCAAACATGTGTCTTGCTCAGCAATGTACTCAAGTTCCAAATTGGTTTTTGTTGATTTGGACAGTGTCCCATTAGTTCCTTTTAATGCTTTAATATTAAAGGGCTACCAAAAGTCCCCTTCAAACAATCGATGTTATATAGAACCTGTCTACAATGGCAACCTTTCTTGTTTCCTCTAGATGGTCACTGTTATACATGTTTGACTGTGTATATGGGTCACATATTGTCAGATATAATTTGTATAAGCGTAATCTGGAGGAGGGACATACATTATGATTTAATAATCATATTCTGGCAAACTTGTGTCATTTTGGGTCTAAATCAACAATATTATAATGTTCTGTCCGCTAAAAGGTAAACAAAAAATAATGTTTGCTTTTTTTTTGGTTGAAAAAGGAGATATGATGATGTTTGGGCAAAAGACCCCAGGGCTGGTATTCAATTCAATACTTAGCTAAAGTAAGAAACTTACTTAGCATTTTCTAGGCTGAGAACTAGACTTTAAAAAAATGTATTCTTCAGTAAAACAAAATGTAAATGTAATCTTTTAAGACATTATGACATCAACATTTTTGTAAGATTTTCAGTTGATGAATTAATCAAATCTCAATTACTTAAGCAAAATTTTGACTGAAGTATGGAATTGAATACCGGCCCTGACCCAGGTCCCCCCCCCCCACCCCCCCCCCCCCCCCTCACCACAAAGTGCCTGTACCCCCTTGTACTATTGTGTATGTTCGTTTGTGTGAATGTATCAAAGAGTGTGTGTGGTTATTTGGATGATAAGTTTATAATAAAAGACAGTGTACATTTCTAATTCTGTAGAGGCGAGACATTAAAGGGGTAGTACAGTTTTGGTAAGGCTGAACTTTAGTAACCAAACCAGGACAGTAACATTATAAACTAATAGTTATAACTCCACCATGCTCGAAAGGTATACAAAATTACAAACGACTTAGTAAAAAGCCCATTATCATTCAAAAAGAGCCATTAAAACACAAGAGGGCGCTCTCTAAAAAGGCATTGGTTTTAAGCATTTTTCATACAAGATTATGCATGTGATGTTTTATTGAAATCATGATTAAATAGAGAGATCATCAACAACTATTTAAATAACGCTTTTGAAAATTTTTGAAAAAGTGTATCTATTTTTTTAATGCCTTTAAAGTTTTTAAAGTGCCTGTACCCCCTTGTTCTATTGTGTATGTTCGTTTGTGTGAATGTATCAAAGAGTGTGTGTGGTTATTTGGATGATAAGTTTATAATAAAAGACAGTGTACATTTCTAATTCTGTAGAGGCGAGACATTAAAGGGGTAGTACAGTTTTGGTAAGGCTGAACTTTAGTAACCAAACCAGGACAGTAACATTATAAACTAATAGTTATAACTCCACCATGCTCGAAAGGTATACAAAATTACAAACGACTTAGTAAAAAGCCCATTATCATTCAAAAAGAGCCATTAAAACACAAGAGGGCGCTCTCTAAAAAGGCATTGGTTTTAAGCATTTTTCATACAAGATTATGCATGTGATGTTTTATTGAAATCATGATTAAATAGAGAGATCATCAACAACTATTTAAATAACGCTTTTGAAAATTTTTGAAAAAGTGTATCTATTTTTTTAATGCCTTTAAAGTTTTTAAAGTGCCTGTACCCCCTTGTACTATTGTGTATGTTCGTTTGTGTGAATGTATCAAAGAGTGTGTGTGGTTATTTGGATGATAAGTTTATAATAAAAGACAGTGTACATTTCTAATTCTGTAGAGGCGAGACATTAAAGGGGTAGTACAGTTTTGGTAAGGCTGAACTTTAGTAACCAAACCAGGACAGTAACATTATAAACTAATAGTTATAACTCCACCATGCTCGAAAGGTATACAAAATTACAAACGACTTAGTAAAAAGCCCATTATCATTCAAAAAGAGCCATTAAAACACAAGAGGGCGCTCTCTAAAAAGGCATTGGTTTTAAGCATTTTTCATACAAGATTATGCATGTGATGTTTTATTGAAATCATGATTAAATAGAGAGATCATCAACAACTATTTAAATAACGCTTTTGAAAATTTTTGAAAAAGTGTATCTATTTTTTTTATTTTTTGAAAAATTCATCTAATTATTTGGGCCCCAAATAATTATAAGATCAGATGTATTTATTGATATTTCAGCCATTTCTGGACCGATTTTGACCAAATAAAGTTTATTCTGCCATTAAAAATGCGTGTTCTCTCAAATTCGACACTCAGGTTTTTCATTACCTCACAACAAAATTGTGATGTGCAGCGCCCTCTCAACCAAAACTGAACTACCCCTTTAATTTGCACTGTTGCAACAACAAAAAATACTTTCATATTCTCCTGGATCATACATACATACATGCATAGCATACACATACAACCACAAATAAATACACATACATACTTAGCGTGTGCACAGAACTATTCATACCCCTTCATAAATTTATATTTTTATATTTTCCCGTAACCCTTAAAGTGGCCCTGACATCAAAAGGACAAACAATTGCTTTTAGATTTGACTTTTGTAATTTGTTTCTTTTTAAAAATGCAAATTTAAAAGAAAATCTATTTCCAAAATTACAATTGGGCTTAGGGTTAGGGTTAGGCCTAACCCTAACAACAACAGCAACACAAAAACACAAACAAATAATTTGTTTAATGAATAAATAAATAAATAAAATAAAATAAATTATAATAATAATACATTTTTAAAACTTTAAAATAAAACAAAAATAAGAAGAAGTGCCGGAATGCTGTCCACATTACGGCGTTATGTCACTGCAAGTGGAAGTTCCCTTTTGTCAGTGCAGATGAATGCAACGAATAGGGTTTTCTGCAAGATATATGTAGGTAATAAGTTATAGTTTCATACCCTGAATTAGCATTATGATTGATTTACTATTTTTAAAGTTATCGTTGCAGAAAGTCCGATTGTAATTTTTTTGGGGACATACGATATATTGCCTTAAACGGCAAAAAAGGGAAAAGTTAATCCCGGTGTGATATTGATTGAGTGGTTTGTTTATGTATTTGCTAGTTCCTATAAAATCCTATAAATCACAAACAAATAAAACCAGAGCCACATGGACGCACACAGGAGAAATACATTGACAACAAAGAATATAAAACAAAATATTCTGTTTGAGATTCTGAGATACTTCCATGATGTGTATTTGTATTGAATGAAAACATTAATTACGAATGTCAAAAGAAAAGTCAAGTAATAAGATCACATAATTGTATGATTTTAGACATTAATAAAGCATCCTCTATCAAAATCGGGCATGACATTCAAAACCTGCTAATAATAGTTTCTCACAATTTGCTACCATGGTTACCAAGTAGACCTGATACGTAACAACAGTGGCGTAGCTACGGGGGGGCACGGGGGGCACGTGCCCCCCCCCCCCCCCCCCCCCCAATCGTTTGGCAAAAAAAAAAAAAAAAAAAAAAAAAAAATGACGACCCGACATGAAGCCAAATGTGTCTACAATGTATATCATTCATTATTATCACGTTTTATTTAATGTGTGATAATAATCATTATCAACGATAATAACCAAGAACATAACAGTCGTTCCCTAGTACTAGCAATAGCGCACCTATATCAGTTTGAAGAATCCTTCCAATATAGCGCCTTATGCAAATTTTCAGTCCCGTGCGCGAGGATCGACGCTCACCGCATTTCAGAAGACATAGAGCGCGTATAGGCCTAACAAACTTCCTAGCATGGTAAATCGTTTATCATACCAAGGGCCCTTTTAGGATCTTGAATCTGCCTCCCGCTTTTATAGATAATTTTGACGCCTTCATGCAGGCTATAAAGGCGCATAGCTGCACTACGTAGTCCTAAATGTCTATAGGTAAAGACAAACTTCTTTTACTAATTTCTTCACTCCAAATGCACCCGTTCCATTAATTCATGATGCATAATCTAGGCATATTGTTGATGATCATGATTGAAGGAGCACCAGTCATCTTCTCCAGAGTCGATATCTGCATCAGTTGAGCATAGGCCTACTGAAACTAATTCAAGGGACCCGAGCATAGCTGTTTTTTTTAAAGTTTGAAAAGGACTGTAAATCTTAATTTTTGCCGCGCGCTTCGCGCGCATATTCTGAAATACTGATATATACGAAATTATTAGACCCTCATCTATCATGTCTATATCACACTATCATCGGAAAATAAAATAATTTGAAATAATATATCTTTTAGTAAATTCGGTCCATATGCGCTGAATGCAAATACAATTGGAATATTATGTCCCCCACATTAGAAAGGGGAGGAGATTGTCCCCCTCCTTTGTCATTAAGTATGTTTGGTTCCATACTTATATACTTTATATTACGTGAAATTTCTGTCTTAAGTGTGCACCAAATCGCACAATTTCAGGCCCCAAAATACGAAAGCTCCCTACTGTGGGAGGGGGGCACCCCCTCCCACACCCTCCCCCAATCGGTCGCTTCGCTTCCTCGCAATGTCTCCCCTCCACTTTTGCTTAGTTCCATTGGAGCTCAATGCCCTAGACTATATCGATGGCTCTATAGTATACAGGATCACGTGGATCCATCTCACGGGTTTAATCTTTCCTCGCTATTACCGTTTTAAAATACGTAACGAGCAATAATGACCATACTTCTACAGTGATATTTTAAACACCAATTTCAAAAATTTCAAAAAAAATTGGGAGGGGGTGAACCCCCTCCCACACCCTCCCCCAAATAAATGTAGACAAGCATACGGCGTGAGAGTATTTGAGTCTGGTGTGTGTGTACACGTAGGTTTGATTGTGTGTGTATACTTTATCATGAGGGAAATTATTTCTTTAATTCAGTATTATCAAATTTCCTTCCAAGGTATGCACCAAATTGCATTATTTCAAGTAAAAATTTGCAAAAGCTCCCTACCGTGGGAGGGGGGACACCCCCCTCCCACACCCTCCCCCCCCCTCGGGCGCTACGCTCCCTCGCAGCTGTGCCCCCCAATCACTTGACCCTCGCTACGCCACTGCGTAACAATGTAATCTCTATCACGCGGAGTTCGCATCATCAGCCAATCAGAGCATCACATGTATATGTGCACAAACTTCTGGCCAATCACAGCGACTTGTACGTCTTCAAGCGCAATATCCCGGTTGCCAAGTCTATGACGTCACAATGGTTTTCTTTGGGTATGTTTACTTTGACGACTTTACTTACTTCAATACATCATTCTTTCTGAATTCTTGCTTTCGGTGTGGTCTACCGACTTGGATGCTTTCCGAAAATGTCTCGATTTTTGACGAGGTTTCGACAAAATCTGACAAAGTTTGCACGGCGACTCTGTTGCTTCTGCACAGGTATAATACAAACACGAATATAAAAGTACAAGAAAGGCCGAAACAAGGATATTTAATTATTTGCCTAAATTGGGAAGGAACATATTGGAGACGGAGTGATCCATTTACTGTGTCAAATTAAGCCCAAATCACTTGTAGCTTTCACCTTTCTCTTGTAACTCGTTGTTTAGTTGCGGTAACATGATAATGAAATAGGTTTCGATTTTTCAAATGTAAGACAAGGGAGACAAAGTCAGAGGTTATTAAGAGACGGCAAGTGGGGGCGTGTGGCCGGGGGGTGAGGAAGGATACGAATAAATACATTGTGTGACAAATTACTGAAAAACATCAGAAAACAGTGAAAATATATTTCATATTATGTTATTTCCATTTCAGATGATAACAGTGAAGCCGTGCCCAGCGGTATGACTGCTGACGAGATTCGCGAGATTATGATGCAGGTAATTACTTTAGTACACAAGTCATAATAATATTTCTTCCTTCTCTCAAAAAAAACACGAAGTTTTTGCGCGTCTTGATTATAGCTAACAAAATACAAACAAATGCATATGAAAAAAAAATATATGAAAAAATGACTTATGACTAAAGAAAGACAAAACAGAAGACCAGGATAGAAGGGGGAAAAAAAAGAAAAAAAAAGAAATTGGCGTATTTGTGAGAAAAGAGGATAGAGGAAATGATAAGCATTGTACCCCCGCCTTAGAAGATAATCCGCTAGGTCGACAAGGTCAGGGCACCAGCGCATTTAAACAATTTGTGAAACGAACTTTACTTGATATAATAGTGAAAATTTTAAATTTAAACAAAATAATTTCGTGGCTATAACAATCCCCCCTCCCCCCCCCCCCCCCCCTCTCACATGGTGCAACCGCAAACCACACATATTATAACATTACCTATGTCATAAAGAATGTTATCATTACCTATTACATAAAGTACGTTAGCATTAATTCCTCTCCAGTAAGTTTCTGCTCCTTTCTCTCTCTCCCATTCGCCATGCAGTACCACATGGGTGATGAAAAGCCCTCTGCAAGCTGTGCCACATCTCTGTGGAGTGCAGATGAGGATTGTTCTGCCTCATACATCGCTCTCGCTCATCAAGCTAAACATTTCGATCACGAAGTGATAAGCTTCACCATCCCATCGACTCTATCTCTCCTGGACGAAGAGGAGTTTGAGCGACGGCGAAAGGGTGACATCACGGACAGCGACTCGTTCACGGTGTCATCGCTTAGCGACAGCGACGACATCTTCTTGTTCCCCCCTCGTGTTGCGAAGAACAATCAAGATGATGACAGCGATTCCTTCACAACGGTCACTTCGTTGTCCGATTTCACCTGGGACTTGTTCGATGAGTCTGAGTATTCTAGTATAAGTTCTCTATCTGACATCGACACTGATACTGGCAGTGACATCGACGAGCTGGAAGCCGGAGATTGGACTGTTTTTGATGCCGACAAAGACTGCGATCTTGACGATGTGTCTTGCATTATCCTGGACAATATCATCTCAGATGTTCTATCTAACTTGGACATCAATAGCAAAATGGTAGACGCTTCCAATGACAGCGGCTGTGATGTCGATGTCGATCTCACAGATGTTGCGCATGACACATAAGACGATATTATTAAGAATGTAATTTCTAACTTGTCTCAAACAAACAGACAAGTGGTGTCCCACAAACCACCATCTGGGAGAAGAAGACATTAATCGTCCTCTCATCATTTTCCGCTAAATAAACCAAACCTGTTATTGCTAAATACCTGACATCAACAAAATAAATTTTGAAATACAAAAATAAACAAAATAGATAAATGAAACAAGTTATATCACTTTTCTTGTGGGCATGATAATAATATAGTTGAAAGTGCAATAGTTTTATACATCATTTTCATATTGGATGCCGGTGGGTGGTAACGACCAGTGATCGATAGGAAAGTATTTTGCATTTCTATTTGTGTACTTGTTTAAAGTATAATGCATATTATTAAAATAAATTCAAATGTTCAACTTAATTTATGTTATGCATGTGCATTGATTTTACATTTTCGGATGTATGTATGTATGCGTGTGTGTGTGTGTGTGTGTGTGTGTGTGTGTGTGTGTGTGTGTGTGTGTGTGTGTGTGTGTGTGTACAGCAGCATCCAGGCTTATTTCAATAATCGGGCTGTAGCCAGGATTTTTCAAGAGGGGAGGGGGGAGGGGGGTGCGTAATTTACAAAAAGGGACCGAGACCGAGACCATAAGTTGATAGCCGTGTAAGCGGGGGGAGGGGGCGTCCGTCGCCAACAATTTCGAGGCCGGTTAAGATCACAATCCAGGGGTGGGGGGTCCTAGACCATTGGTTTAGATGGTCGAGACCGGTAAAAAGTGGACCGAGACCAACAAAAGGGGGACCTTTCTGAATTGGGCGGGGGGGGGGGGGGGGGGGGGGGGGGGAGTGGGTGCGTACGCACCCTATTTTGCTTTTAATTAGCCTCAACCCGCATCACCTTGAGTTCACAAGATGTACAAGACATAGGCGTACACAGGGGGTGGGGGGGGGGGGGTGTGTCCGTCACCCCAAAAGTCAAGGTCGAGACCAAGACCACTAGTTTAGTTGTGTCCTCGTGGCAGAGACCATTGGTTTAATGGTCGAGACCGCTATGTGGTCTCGAGACCATTTCAAAGTGTAAAGGGGGGAGGGGGGTTCAAACTCCCCCCCCCCCCCCCACCACACCACACCTAGTGTACGCCTATGGCCTATGGTGCAAGCGGACGTAATAAAGAACAAATAATGTACACGATGGTCCAAAAATGTATACATTTACAAATCTCAAAATTGTTTGGAACAAACTATATCCGAGAAGATTGTAAATCTGACAAATATTTCACAGTTTAATCCTGGCTCTTATTGCTACGTCCTATTTTGTTTAATCAAATACATTTAATTTTAAGTTCATTGTCAATGAATCCTCTTTGGTCTTCAAATTGTCCCTAAAATGCAACTTGAATTTGATTTTGAGATTTCCTAAAAAGGGTAAGCACCCACCCCCTCTCAGTCCTCCACATCATGGAATGTCTGCACTCTCAGTAAAAAAAAAATAATAATACAATAAAACGGAGCGGGATCATTTCAAATTTATTTTGTAAAAAAAAAAAAAAAAAATGTGCATTAACACAGATATGCAACATTTGAATGAAGAAAGGATGTACCAGGATGTAAAAGAACATGAAACGAGAGGGAAAATTAATTCACTTCCCCCCCCCCCCCCCCCCCCCCCCCCCTAAACGAGGGGGAAATGAATGCACCTCCCCTCCCCTCCCCTCTCCTCCCCAATCCGTGCATCGCCGTCTTTCGCTGCACCGTAAGGGGCGTTTCCAGTGAAGGTCTAACAAATTAAATATTGCGCTGCGCCTTGAGCGGAAACTAGCTCTGCTATAATTTGCCAATGTTGTTCAATAGGATAAATATGGCGCAGTGTGCTGAGGCGTTGACCGTTCATATTGGTGTCAGTTTCAGGTGTTGAATTAATTTTCCTCTGGATTAATTTACGAGCTGTGCAGCCCTAAAGCTTTAGGAAGATATTTTGTGCAAGATGATCACTGTCGTGCATGTCATCATGGTATAATTCGTTCTTATTCCTTTGAGTTTGGTGTCGACTCGATTAATCTCCTTCGGCGGCCGCTTGTAGATCGCTATCAAACCAATCAATTAGGAAGTGGGCTTCTTCCGACGATTTGACTGCGGATGGCTTCCCCGATGTTCGATGGTAGCGGATCGGACGAAGCTTGACATTGTACATTGTACGTGTACCAGTAGCTATGCGATACCGGTACATGTAATTTGGTATGTAATGCAATTCGCAAGAATTTAGCTTCAACAATTCAAGTGCAACCATGATTTGCCTGTGGCAAGGTATTAACAAGTGATGATTTGAGACTAAGAGTAAGAATGTTAACATCTATTTAACAAAGTAGGCCAAGACAATTACAACCAAGAATAGAAATTGAATAACTCATGATTCATTGTTGTTATTCATTGACATTGATTTATTGTTCGCAAATCTATTTTTACTTTCTATGAATACAATGAAAAACAGCCTGTTAATTTAAAATAATTGACTACTTGATTACCATCCACTTGTAGCCATTCAGAAGCAGGAGAAAGACAATATATGACCTGAAAATCATACGGGGATCGCGGGACAAGCTGTCGATGGCCGGATAATCATATTTTGTGTGCCAATGAACAGTAGACACTAACGGACTTAAAATGTCGTTTGCAGCGAGTGTACGAAAGCTCTTTCTCCGCAAGAAGAAAGAGGATAAATTTTTAAACATCATCAGAGACCAAGATCCAAGTGAGACATGGAAGTTGGTGTCAGAGCTTGGCGATGGTGCCTTCGGAAAGTTTATAAGGTGAGTGTCATGTTAATGATCAGTTCTACCTCGATTGGCATTCTCTACCGAGACGTGCCCACAGCATGATAAAGAGAACGATTGCTGAATGCTAGTGCATAGAGAATCCCTTTTTTTTGTCATGATGCATGTCTGTGGCAGTGGGCACATCTTGATCAAGAGAATGCCTCTCGATCTACCATAATAGTAGGGGAACTCAGACAAGCAGGTGAACTCGGCCACCTACATTGAAAGTTCCACTTGTGTGCTCTGTATGGAGTCAGGAATTACCGTTGCAATGCAGTCTATCATGTGGAAATCAGGATATGTAATGATTTTGAGGTCTTGATCTGTCGCAAACAACATCTGCGCACCAACCGGGCCCTGTCTAGTTGACTCCTGCATTGGGGCTTTGGACAGTATCAAGAAGAAGAAGAAGAATCGTTCGCTTTGATGTTTGGGGGTAGGTTGCCAAGTTCTCCTATGTCAATAAATTGGGTGTTGTCGGTCCTCTTTACGTTAACTGCACTGTCATACACTGTTGGCTGACATTGACATTGACAGTGCAGTATGTAAAACTGCCCCCCTCCCCCCCCCCCCCCCCCCCCCCCCCCCCCCAAAAAAACAAAAAAACAACAACAAACAAACAAAACAAATCTTTCTCAATGTATGTTTGTGTGTGCGAGTATGAAAAATTCAACTAAGTAGGGATAGTAAGCAAATAATTACCATTGGTGAAGGTGATGGGAAAAACTATCACTTCCGAGGCAATCTGGATGTAGCCATCTTTCTGAAGCGAAGCTGAGGAAAGATAGTGTATACATTCAGATCGCCGAGGAAGTGATAGTTTGCCATCGCCTGAAACCAAAAGGTGATTATTTGCTTTATATTCCACATTGGAAACATTTCACTGGTAGGGTCTACGAGAAAGACAATCTAACTGTTTTTAGTGTTAGCCTAGTTCTAACAGTTACCGGTACTAGACTTTGATCTACTTACAACAATGCTATTCCAATTAACTCCATGAAAATTCCATAGGCTAGCACTTAGGTCTAAAATGAAAGTGAACTCCAACTCCAAGTCAGAAAACTCCAATTGAAACTTTGTGAACTCAAGAAAATTGTAATTAATGATGATGAAACACTAAACAGTTCAAAAGTCAACGTTCTAAACGCGCAAATAGAGTCATAGCAAACGGTGTACGATATGTACAGTACATGTACATGTACGTATACGCAACGTAACATTAAATTTGTAATTCGCGCCACATCACCCGCGGTGGTGGTCGCCTGCTGCGCGCGTTGAAGATAGTAGTGAGTGCAACGCACTTCACCGAAGATAGTAGTGAGTGCAACGCACTTTCACCCAAGATAGTCCACAGTGTAATGAACTTTTCTTCTCCCATCAATGATGGGCGAAACTATGTTTCATCACGTGACTAACTTTTGACCAATCGTAGAGCAAGATTCAGTATGTGGAATATAATAACTGTTAACCACACTTTATTTTCTTGTTGAAAGGGCTTTTAATTTTGTTTTTTTACATTGCTATTTCTTAAAGGGACTTAGTAACATTGTCCAAATCTCAAAATCCAATTGAAATTCTAGCGGTTCCCTCATACCTTGTTGTATTCTTATTAACAGAAAAAGCATGAGACAGGTTTCGGTTTTTCAAATTTCCCTTTTGTTAAAAGATATTTACGATTGAAGTGTTCAGATGTCAAATTATCCAACGGATCATCAGAACCGTGTACAAAGTGAGTGCAATGAGTTGGTGAATGTCACTTTGCATTTTTGCTCATTACTCGGCCATATAAAGTCCATTTAACTTGAAATGTTCACAACACCTAGTGGACATATCATATAACAATATTATCAACCACTCATCACTTTTGCAAAGTTACTAGATCCCTTTAATAGTATCTTGAGTCGCGCCTTCACTTCAGGTACCAGGACAAATGTTGGATACTCAACAGACTGAGTTCAAATATCCGTCTGGAAGAGATTGAATTTCATTTAAAGTGGTGCGATTGAACAGGTGTATGGTTACGTCAGGAAATATGCTGGTTGTTCAGACTTCAGAAGCATTTGAGTTGAAATGTGACCAGTTATGATGATATTACAGTGCACTGTAATGTTTGTTCAAGAACTAACCCTGATGAGTGATGACATGTATTATGTTAAAGTGTTGCAATTAACTTTGTCAAATCAACCAAAAATAACTAGGAGCTTTCACATAATTGCTCTTGTTGTTACAGAAGAATCAAATATGTAAATGATTTTTCAACTGTTTCCTAATTGGAGATACTTATGACTGAATGGAAAGCATTCCAGTCTGCTTTTCAATTGTAGTCAAAATCAATTGGCAGTTGGTTACAAGATACAAGATCTGACATAAATTATAGTGTTTTATTTTTATGTTTATTTTCATTTGTATTTAATTATTTATTATTATTATTATTATTATTATTATTATTATTCATTTATTTATTTATTTTATTATTTTTTTTTGGGGGGGGGGGGGGAGGGGTGCTACTATCCTATCATTGAAGAATCCTAGTGATATTATGATACAGTATTGATTGAAGTCTTATTGTCTCAAATTGTCTCAAATATCACTTTTAGAAAAATCTTATGAAGTTTATCATAACGTAATTTAAGCAATGAAGTTAGTCTGAAAGCTCTGAGACCTTGTTAATGTAATTGCATTTTTAAAATTGAATTATAAAATTGTGCTAAAATTAAGGCTCAAATACTCTTTTTATGCCTCTCTATTTGTTTCCTTTGTAAAAATGCGCATTGAGACTTGATAAGAATAGATAGTTATTATTTTTGTATTTATTACAAAAGTGACAATTTGAACAATATGAACTTTACCATTCCAGCAGTGAGTCACTTTTTATTGCATTGTTTTTATTTCCTGATTATCAAACAAATTATATTTGTTTGGCTTTATCATGTGTTATTAATTGCTGCATATTTTGATGTGAAAGTACTATCGTCCAGTTTGTCCTAGGTGGGCACTGAACACTATGAATTGTGGGTACATGTTAATTGCCCGTGGGTGGTTTCTGTCAGTTGAATTATACATTTTCCAATTTTACTGCACATGTTTGGTTTTAAATGTTTAATGGGTAGACATTTAAAAAAACAATTAGCAATTAATTGGTTTATTTTTGTTTCATTTTAATCATAATTGTTCCATTTTGTTGCAAGAACAGTGATACCTTATGATAATGGCAGGGATTGGGATAGTGATCATTGTTGCACATAGATGTATGCATGTTATACCAAATTTGATGCTCATGTTAAGAGTATCATTAACATCTGTACGTGTTTGAGCACACATGTGAACATGTACGTGTACATGTTGAAGGTCGTATCTAGACTGATGGGACTCATCTTGTGAATTACTTGAGTTCCTGATGTTGACAAGTTTTCAGCCATTCATGGGTGATCATATACCAGCTTGCATCACAGCCTGACATTGTAGTGTAGGCCGGGTATTCTACTTCATCTGGAAATTATATTCTGCTGAACTAAGCTAGATGTTGTGAAGTTTGTTAACCTTTCTTGCACTGTAAGTCTGTAGCAGGGCAGGTCCAAGCTAATGTCCCCCTTGATGGTGAAAATTCATCTTCATTTTAGCTTTACAAATTTGGTATCATTTCAAAGCTAAAAGTCTGAAGTTTAGATTTTTAGTACAGAAATTTGCATAATATGCATATTTAACGAGTAGTGAGCATCTAATTTGCATATTTCAAATATTAGCGTGACGTACGGGACATTGTATTTCTATTTTTTATTTTTATTTTATCAATCAAGCTTTAATTTCATATATGGGGACTAGTAAAACTAATCACTAGCAATAGTTGACCAAATTTTTAAGTGTCAAAATTAATTAATTATGCTATTTAGGGCGTGTCCAAACTGCAATGTCCCGTACGTCACAAAAATGAACACCTTTTTTAAATATTTCAGTATGAAACACTTAATTTTTTTCTTTCATATTTTGTGAAGTTCTAATTTATCATACTCTTGACTGGCTAGCTAAGTTTTATGAAAACAGCATTTTTCGTTTTGATTTTATTAGCTAATTAAGACATGTGACGTACGGGACAAAAGTGTGACGTACGGGACATTTTCAGTGTTAAAGCAATGGCAAGCCAGGTGAAAATTATTTGTTTTGTGTTTTACCACTGATTATCATAATAATTCTTGCTTAGATAGTCTTAAAAATTTCAGAATAAATAGGTCTTACCTTTAGGAGTTACCTCTAAAAGTAATTACATAATTACCACATCATACTTCGCGTTATAGCTACATACTGATGAAAATGTGTCTGGAGGGGGAAATTTGAAATACCTCATAATTACCTTTAAATAATTATCTAAAATACTAGACAGTCAATTTGAGTAGGGAAACTGTATGTCAATGAAGGAAATATAGTATTACATTGGTTCAGTACACCGAGACCTTCCAAACAGGTTCAAAAACTGCAAGAAAGTGCTAAAAAGGCACAAAATATTTTTAGTTTTTCTTCTAAATAGTCCCATGTGTAGGATTTCATGTAAGTTGCCAAATTTATGATGATTCTGTTTAATTTTCTCATATTCAAATCTTTTTTGTCAATATTGAAAGTAATTTACATCAGATAGATGTATCCCACATCTTTTGAAGCCAAATAAAATATTAATTCTTAATTAGTTATTAGCATAATTAATGTAAATTATCGGATTTCAGAGCTTCAATTTGTTAAAGTCTTATTGCGGAAGCTGTTTTTGAGTTTTAAATCATCACAATATTGAATAAATACAATAAGAACAAATATATTGCAAAATGGACCCAAAGATTTAAAAATAAAAGCAGGAAAATGACAAATAAAACATGAGGGAAAAATGTCCCGTACGTCACATGTCCCGTACGTCACGCGCATACCTATTTTCTTTCATTAATTATCATGGGATAAAAGGTCATAATTTTTTTTTTTTTTTGCAGTGCGTATATTAATGGTTACTAAATGCATATATCAGGAATAAGTTGTTATCTGCCATGTAGATTCAGAGAGTTTTCATAATACACATTTTTTTGTTAAAGTCATAATTTCTCTGGTCCCGTACGTCACGCTGCATATTTATTAGCATAATTAAATTTTAACGAGCGTTTTGAATATTTTTTTTTGCATTTTTGGATCATAGCTCCTTCCTTTGAATAATATTCAATTGAAAGCTGTGAATGTTCCGTACGTCACAAGTCAAATAGCTTGGACCTGCCCAGCAGTGAAGAAAATACACAGTGGCTCAGGGCGAAGCTGCCGACAATCATAAAACTAAAAGAGCACAGGCTGTAAATTTGCTTAATTCAATGCAAAACCACTTTTTAGAGTGTTGTTTTCATGCAGGCAAGTTTGAGTAAAAGTTAAAGTAGCCCGGAAAAATGACCCCCCCCCCCCCCCCCCCCGAACTTCATAAATCATAACAATCTTAAAAGAACCCAGGCTGTAAATTTGCATAAATTGAGTTCAATGCAAAGCAAATTTTAGAGTGCTGTTTTCATGCAAGCAAGCTTGAAAAGTAGCCCCCCAAATTTGATTTGTTTCCCCCTGCACTGTTATGAAGAAAAGACAGTTGATCAGCTGATGGATAACATTTGTTCTGGTGGCCCAGGCCCCAGACATGATCATCAAAACACAAGGGCCCCATTGCAGAAAGAGATGCAATCAATTGTAAAGTTGCAATTAATTGTAAATCCGATCATGTGACCAAATGCGCACATCTGATTGGTTCAAATGCGCAAATTTTCTGACTTGCAATTAATTGCAACTTTGCAAACGATTGCATCTCTTTCTGCAACGAGACCATGGTCATAGTTTGGTTAATTGTACGTAGTTCAAAGCGATAACCAGTAAACAAAATACATGGGGGCTCAGCCTCAGGGTGATTTAGCCCCTTTAAATGCCAACAAAATTCCTGGAAAATCCTGAAAGGGCCCCTGTTATTGGCAGAGTTCTGTCATTTTAGTGTTTTCAGATCACCTGTAGGCAAGCTTGAAAAGTAGCCTCCCCAAAATAAAAAAAGTTATTTTTTCCCTGGTGATAACCTACATGTACATGGCTGACTTCAAATGTACCTTTTATTCCACTGTGCTGAATCCAGGGGGTGTATTCTGAAGTTAAAATTTATTTTATCTACGTCATATCTACGTCACTAAAATATTTTTTAGCAAATGGCTATTCCTTAAGTACAGTGTAATATTTTAGTGACCTAGATATGACGTAGCAATAGATTTTAGCTTTAAATCTTTTTCAGAATACACCCCCTGATTATACAACCCCTGATGATGTACACACATAAACTAGTTTGGACTGTAGACATAGGGTAATACAGTGGCTATCAAGGCAATACCTTTGACCAGTACAACTGATTGCAGTACTATGTTAATTCGGTGGATATTTATGGTCAGCCTTACGCCTATTCACTCATAAAACTAGTAGTTTATAAAACTAGTGAAATACAAAGTTATGAGATACACTGAACATGTGGTCATATGCCTTACATGTGTGTACATGTACACATAATTTGTCTGACTCGTGAGTATCCATGTTTCAATACCTTTCTGATAGGAGTGTACATCTTAAATTACAAATGTACACATAGTGTGAGCATGTGTGACTGCCTCTTAAATCCAAAGAACAGTTTTTTAATAGAACTCGGCTAAAATGATCCGAGCAAATCAATGAAATCATCTTAATTAAAATTACGTCATCATGATGTGGTATTAAACAACGGTGTAGATTTTGTTGGACGTTTGATATCCATGGTGATGATCGGCACACCAATCATGTTAATTTGAATCAATGATAGTCCAGATTTTAGCTAAAACTTTTTAATTTGAGACGTTTTCCATAAGTGTTGTCTAGAAAGCTTTAACCCTAAAAAGGCCGGGGGGGGGGGGGGGGAGAAAAATTGTTGGAATAACATGTATTTTCCATGACTCTAGGATTCTAGATGTCAGGCCAAGTCCGCCAAGATTTCCGGGCAAGCCCCGCAAGATTCTCAAAATGTGTTGAATGAACTTTACTTCATTCATTGACACATTAACAATAACATACAGAAGTACATGTATGTTTTATTACTGAGCATTTGACTTCCTGGTTTGCTGTTTGCAGTATTTTGATTGTAATGCACAACCATCTAGCCACATCTCAAAATTAATTTAAAAGCAATTGAAATATTGTCATGAATGTGTGTTATGTCAATACCCGCAAATTATATTCTAATAACTATATTTTCTGGATGGACTTTGTTTTTAAAATTATGCACATGTATGGTTTTCTTTGTTAGTGCCCTCTATTACCTGGGGGTGTATCAGAATACCGATTTGGCTAAAATATTTTAGTGACGTAGATACAATAAATTTTAGCTTAAAATATGTAGTTTCAGAATACACCCCCAGAACTGTACAAATACTATCCCTTTAAAGTTGCGATCGGGTGTACATTTTGGCTTGATCAATGTTTTGCTTAGATATTGTGGTCTAAGTCACGACCGGATTAACAATACAATTTACGTCATCTAGGCTTTGGGTAAATATTTCACATTCAGGAAGAGAAACTACTCCCATGGTAGTCTATTTGACTGCTCATTCAAGCATCAAAAACAGGACTCCTGACCTCCAAAATATGAAAGAAAATATGGAGTTGTGTTTTATAGTTGAGTTGATCTAGCATTCCATCGTGACTGGGATATTCAATGATTCATTACTTTGACAAATTGACAAGCAAAATATAGCCTACTATATATACCCTGTACAGTGAAACTACTGTAAAGGGTGTACATTAATGGACAATTTGATGGACATGATGAGAATTTTGATTCACGATCATGATCATTACGTACAAAACTTTTAAAATAAAATTTAAAGAGTAGAACTCTATACTCATTCCTTAAAAAAAAAATCAGGACCCAAAATTATGATTTAGCATTATCTGTCTCACTTTTCTTCTGGAGAACACTACTTATCAATTTCGTTCATATTATAACATTTTGAGAACTAAATCATCCAAAATGTTTCACCCAAAGTTTTGGCATTATTAGTGGACACAGATATGCATGTTAACTAAGCTTAAATGCACAACATATATGCTGAATAATTTTGTTTGTACCAACATAGATCTATTTAGTATTAGTTTCACTACGCATTTTGTATTGTTTTATGGAAACTATATACACATTATGTAAATTGTAAGAAGTAGAGGTGAAACTGGCCACCTATAAATTATCCCCTCAAGTGTCAGATTGGATGTTGAACATGTACATTATGTTTGTTTGTAGAGTATCACTAGGTCACTATTACTTGTATGTTGGAAGCATGTATGTTTGAAGCCCAAAATTATGTGTGCGTTGGAAGCCAACCATTCATCAAGGATTTTCCTGTATCATGTGGAAAATGTATAAAACAACAATTTATGTTTTCCTGTATGGAGTTCGTCAATGACAAATTTACAAAGGTACATAGTTAGTGGTCACTGTGGTGAGGCATTGGATGATTTTCATGTGATATTGTCATTGTGATAGATACAGTACTTCAACCATGGTCATATTGGTTCACTGTACTTGCCGTGAACTCTGAAAACACAAAAAATCCCCATTCAGGACTGCCCCCCCCCCCCCCCCCCCCCCAAAAAAAGAAAGAAATACTCTGGCGGGGTCCATGGAAAATGTGTTTTATACCAAAATCAATTGTTAACTCTCCGAGTGCCATGGTTGACTAAAGTCACATGATTTGTTGATTTTGTTCCTAAATGCTGGTGCAGTAGAATTTAATGAATTGTACAGACACTTTACTTCTTTATTTGCCTAACTTCTATTCATAAAAGATTAATGTGTGATTAATCTGTTCATAAAATATAAGCTTGTCTGGAGAAAGAAATGGGTAAATAGATTTTTAGTCATTTAAATTTGGTACTCAGAGGGTTAAGGTGGCACAAGAATACCTGTAATTGTATGTATTTATTGATAGAAATACAAGATATGGAATCTAGGTTACAAATAGAAGCCATGACATGTGAAGAACCTAGCCTACATACCCCCTGTGACATGTTTGAGGTTCCATGTCAATGTTTTGGATATTGTCTATCAGGGTAGTGAAGTTTATAGAAGATGTTGGAATTATTGTAGAATCTAGATAGAACAAAAGCAGAAATGATGTAAAATCTAGGTACAAAGAAGCCGTACAATGTGAACGGGAATGTGAAGAACCATGGCCAACCTGTAACACATTGAGGTTCAGTCAATGGATGACCTGCATACAATTCTGATGTTTACAAGTGACATTCCATGCCAATATTATGTCTATCAGAAAAATGCAGTTAGTAGGAAGTCATTGAAATTATTGTAGAATATAGTAAATAGAAATAGAATCAAGATATATTGATGTATATTATGTAGAATCAAATGAAATAGAAGC
Organism: Echinarachnius parma; assembly: GCA_037951105.1. Lineage (NCBI taxonomy): Eukaryota > Metazoa > Echinodermata > Echinoidea > Clypeasteroida > Echinarachniidae > Echinarachnius > Echinarachnius parma. The sequence continues at coordinate 3,928 of JBAMJV010000720.1, read as the reverse complement.
CATGAAATGTGAATAACCTGGATAAACCTGTGACATACTTGAGGTTGAGTCAATGACATAACTGATTTGTGAGGTTCTATGTCAATATTACACTGTATGTCTAACACTAGCAGGGAAAAGCAGTTAGTAGAAAGTCATTGAAATTATTGTAGAATCTAGTAAATAGAAATTTAGAATTTAGATATATTGACAAAAGTAGAGCATTATCTAAGTATTAAAATGGAAGCCATGAAATGTGAATAACCTGGATAAACCTGTGACATACTTGAGGTTGAGTCAATGACATAACTAATTTGTGAGGTTCTATGTCAATATTATGTCTCGCAGGGAAATGCAGTTAGGAAGTCGTTGATTAGTAGTACACCCGATGGACAGGGCTACCAATTGAAGTGTCCTGGTTAAGTGGTATAGTTGTGATTCAGACTGTCTTCCTCTTTATTCAATGTCTTGCATGTAGCAATGCTAGAAATCAACCTTTTTTTGGGGTTGGGCCATTAAGGCACGTAAAAACAAGATTTATCAAATTCTAGTGGTCCAAAGCCTAAATCTGGTGGCCCCAGACAACGACAAAAATAACAGAACTTACGTTATTTTTAGTTGCCCTTTTGGGCCAGTTGAATTAAGATTTGATACAATTTGGTGGCCTGAAGCTAATTTTCAGTGGCCTATGGCCAGCGGGCCTGTGCTAATTCAAGCATTGCAATTGCATGTAACATGTGGACATGTTGCATTTATGTAGGCATACATGTACATGTGGGTGGTATCATTGGTGTGGTAAGATTGGTAGAACGTGTGCTTTCCTATCATTTGTATCCCGGGTTCAAACCAGTGTATGCCAGTCAGGTTTGTCCTTCAGCACGACAAATTATTTCTACTATTGCTGCACTCTACCTAGGTGTATAAATGGGGACCTGGTAGATATACTGTTGACTGTTGAGTGCGCCTTATGGCTGCCAGAATGTATTGCTTGTATTACAGAGAGTAAAAGTGCAAGTCATGTGTGCATTTATTGTGAGTGTGTCCAATTACTGGGTAAATATCATGGTAAAACACCTAGAGATGATAGTCATTCATATTCAAGTATATTATTATTTTGTTTATGTAGGGTTCAGTGTATGAAAGCTAAATACATTTCAAACTTAATTGGGATTGTATAATTTGTGAAGTCTGTCTCACAGTTTATTTACATAATAATTCAGACATTTGTATTTTGTATGGTTGATTTCAATATCTTCAATTATAAACTATTTAGAAAATGAACTATGAAAACATGTTTTGGGCTACTTACATAGAAAATGGGGTACATTACATGTATGTGACCAACGTTCTTTGTTACATAAGAATCAGCATTTAATGTTTAGAGGGCGCGTGAACAATTACTGTTCAGAACTTCAGGTTACATAATTTGATTTTAAATGAGAATTATTTATTTTTGCGCATTTCTCAATCAATAAAACCCTACCTTTTAATACATGTTTATGTGTGTGATTGATAGGAGTGAGATTCTAGGGAGGGAGAACAAATTACTTATTTACATCACCACAGTCAGTGCAGTCAGTGCAAACTCACCAACACCCAGAATGTAAACAACCGACCCTGAGTTCATGAACAGATAAACAAACTGCTGCTCTTTTATAACTGTCCTCCCAGCATAGAGTTCAATGTGCACAGTGCAGCAGGCTATAAAGTCCAGTGCAACTACACAATCCACCCAATCTGAATAATGATATCTGATCTATTTACTACTACATGGGTGATGCGTGTTGCTTAAGTTTAGTTCAGATACACAGTTGTTTGTTGTTTGTCGGTACTACAGTAGAGTTCAATGCGTACAGTGCAGACTATAAAGTCCAGCACACTACACGATCCACCCGATCTGACTAGCGATTCGGTATCTGATCTATAGTATATTACTTGTTTTAAGTACATATGCATGTCTTTCTTTAGTTCAGATACGCAGATGTTTGTCGTAGCGTAATCTAATCAAATGGGCTATTACTGTGTCAGTGTTGCGGACTCATCTGTACAGAAACTTGCAGAAAATATATCCATAACTGGCTGATTCATGCAAAAACAGGCAAACAAGCAAGCATGGAGATATACATCCAAATCTGCATGCTCTTGTTTACATTATTTTAATCACTATTAACTTGTTTTTAATCGTTCAATGTATAGACTTGTCAGTTTTGGCGTTTCATCCGTACAGAAAAATGCAAAGAAACCCTGTGCGCTATGCGTCCAAATCGGCGCACGCTATGCGTCAAAATAGTATTTGGAGCATGCATAATATGCATCTTCTGCTTGCCCCCATGTACGTATGGTTTTGTAAATTACATCATGTAATTAAAACATTTTACCCGTATGAAATCTGAAAAATACCATACAATAACCCAACCTGTAAACACAAAGTTTTCCCTTGGCCTCTTGGTGAAAATAAGCCCAATTCTGTGTGAAATGAGTAGTATTGCTGTGTCAGTATTGAGTAAATAGTGTACTGTACAAGTTCTTACTTGAGTCGTTTTACCTCATACTACGCTGAAAGTATGGATGTGTTTATACTTGTAAGCCTTTGCAGTTGTTGCATCTGCACAAAGCGGAAAGTGCATTGACCGTGATATGGGTTTGTGAGATAGTGTTCAGCATGCAGTCTGCATTCCCACAATACATGTACATATTATACATACAGAGAGCACGATTCCTGGACATCATTTTGTACATCATTTTAAACCTGCAGACTTCAATATCAATATTTTACATAATTATGTTCACTAAAATTCTTCCATTAGTGCATTATTAATTTACAATACACATTATCATATTGGTATTGCTGTCTGGTTTTTGTAAACAAAACACAGACGTAAATAATGCTGAATAAACATTCACCGATAATTGCCAGTTTTTTTACTGTTAATTACATGTAGGGTTACCATTTTTTAAATGGATAACTGAAATGATACATATGTACAGCACTAAACATATTTCAATGCCACTGTACTGTCACTGTGACACATGTATTCAACAAGTTGGCATAGAGAGAGGTTTTTCTTACGAGGTAGTAATGATTATTAGTAATGATAGTATTAAACGTAAATAGATGAAAGTGAAAGTTTGAGATACAGTTACAGTGGTGTCATAATGACAGTCTGCAGTTTTAATGGTAGACTTATTTCTCTCTCAAGACTTGTAGTATGCCTGATTGGTTCCGTGTAATGGAGTGTCATGAGTACCGTCTTCTACAAAGTACAACCCCTTTGTGTGCTAGCACAATGAATGACCTTACACCTACACATTGCCTGCAGCCTAATGATGATTTATGTTGGGTTTTATACTAAAATGTATATATAAAATATATATTTTCTTTTCAAGGTCTGTTTAGTATTGATTAATTATGTTTTTTTTTTTAATGATCATTTTTGACATTAAAGGGAAAGTTGAGTTTTGGTAGAGAGGGCGCTAGACTACTTAATTGGTATGTGAGGTAATGAAAAACTGAGTGTAAAATTTGAAAGAGCATAATATTTAAACAATAAAATCATCTTTGTTTGATCAAAATCGGTTCAGAAACGGCTGAAATATCCATAAATATAACAATTTGTAATAAACCCGGGGCCCCGGGTTTATTAGAGAATTTTGAACCAGCCGTTAAAAATTCTCCCATGATTTTATTGTTAATACGAATACAACAAGGTATGAGGGAACCGCTAGAATGAAAAATTTATTTTGAGGATTTGGACAATGTTACTAAGTCCCTATAAACGTAATACAATATGTAACAATTTACTGAATAGAATTAATTCAATCATCATATTAAATACATGTATTTCTAATTCAATTAAATAACAAAAGGCGCATCGGGAATACAGAAGTCATATCCTTAAGCATCAACAACAACAATAATTACTAAATATCAAATACCATTTTAAAACAA
>JBAMJV010000719.1:0-230166 GCA_037951105.1 Echinarachnius parma | reverse complement strand
CCCTTTCTATTTTCTGACAAACGAATCTTCGGAATATTGAACCCGATTTCATTTTCGGATAATCGAACCTTTGGAATAACGGACCTTCGGAATAACAAGCTGTAACCCCCAAAACAATGACACTCAGTCAGTCATATACATTGACAACTACGCATGTAACGTTTATTATAATAATAAATGTAACACAAAATAAGAAACATACACCAACAATGCCCGGGGGGCCACTCAACTATATTGCTGTACACACGCGCGACCCAAAAAACGCGTACAAATCCCGGGGGGGGGGGGGGGGGGTCTGTCCTCGTTGAAAGGTATCATGCGTGACCAAGAAAACGAGTAATTAGGGTGTTTTTTTTACGATCAGGCGAGATACTCGAGTATCTCGAATAGGGTCTCAAAATCACCCAAAATCAGGAAAAAGGGTATCTTTTTTAGGCTGATAAATTACTCGTTTATGGTCTCAAAAAGATGAATTACTCGTTTAGGGTCTCAAAAACTCAGCTTACTTGCTTAGGGTATCAAAAATAGTTATCACTTGCTTTTAATAGGGGTTTACAAAAAAAAGATTACTTGCTTAGGGTATCAAATATAGTTATGACTTGCTTAGGGGCTTACAAAAAATTGATTACTTGCTTAGTGTATCAAAAATACTTGCTTAGGGGTTTACAAAAAATTGATTACTTGCTTATAAAGTATCAAATTACCGATAATCATACTTACTTAGGGTGTATTTTTTGCACCACGCAAATACTCGTTTAGGGTGCTTTTGGCAAGTCCTTGGTCACGCATGATACCCCCCTTTCTATGAGGACAGACCCCCCCCCCCCCCCCCCGGGGTAAAAAGGGTACTTTTTGCCGATCATGGCGCGTCACGCGCGTGACGCGTTTAGGGTGTCAAAAAGGCCAAAATCAGAAAAATGGGTATGTTTGTGGAATTTAACAAATACGCGTTTAGGGTATCCTTTTCTCCAAACTTGTTTCCCGGACTTGTCTGGAGTTTGCCAGGGATTTTGTGCGACTTCGAATGATTCCAGGGGATTCCAGACCTTGTTTAGGGGTATGTTTTAGGGGTTATACTTGTTTAGGGGGCAAAATTGTCAAAAAAGCACGCGAAAATACTTGATAAGGGTATAAATTTGACCAATGAATACAACTTGTTTAGGGTGGGTTTGAAAAACCTGTGGTCGCGCGTGTGTACAGCAATATAGTTGAGTGGCCCCCCGGGCAACAATGATTTTAAGAATTTCATTATATGAGACATGCATGTATGGCGACAGCATACTTGATCTACCTTATGGAGCCCAAGAGCGAGCAACCTTTACTACAACTAAATGAGGGTATAATATAGTACACAATTACCGTAGCTACACCAGTAACGAATCACTTTTTTGTGGATACAATTTCTTGCTAAGACAAAATATTTTGTACGGACTATCATACATCGTTGGAAAGCTAAAATATTGTAAATTACGAATATTGTAAATTCAAACTTGTTCCGTCACGAATAAGCAAATCACTTCGCGTTTTACGAACCCCTTACGCTGCACCAGTAACGGATCACCACTTCACCAGTAACGGATCACCTGACTTTATTTTAAAAATAATTGACCAATTATCTTAATTTTTTTCATCAAAGTGTTTGCCAATTAGCAATTAATATCCAGGAAAAATATTACTTCTTAAACGTGCTTCCTTATTTAGTTATGAAGAGTTGAATTCTGCCACACATGATCCTTATGAAATGTTAGCAAAAATCACACAAAAACTCGAATTTACCAAAATATCCAAGTAATTTCCGATCTTTGAGTTAGAAATATCACAGATTCTAGTGAAATACATTGTTGAAGGCTAATTTCCCACTTTTGCGTGATGATCATGGAACTGAGGTTCATCACTTTTATAAAGGAGATGATAAAGTTGATATTAGATGCACATTCCTCTTCCAGTTATGAAAATTAAAACCATTAGATAGTCACAAACGTCTTTATGCATCAAATTGGGTAGGTGATCCGTTACTGGTGTAGCAACGGTATATATAAGCCACGATTGAAAGTATAAACAAAATAATGTAAAACATAACACTTCAATACAATTTTAGCTATAGACATTTATAATAAAAGGGATATTCTTGTATAAATATTCAAAACAATTTCTACGATGCAGGTGTTATAATTGAATCACATCATTTTCCAAAAAAACAAACAAGTTTGTCAAAATTATAGTTTATAGTCATTTCATAAATCTTCGTTGCAACTGACGTTTAAACAATATACACAATCTAATAAACAAAATATAATGATAACATAAATTTCGTAAAAAAATACATGATTGTACTGTTATAGCAAGCTAAAGTGTTTTATTGACTCGGATAACCTCTCTATTGGTAACATTATTTGCGTTCCCAGGTCGAAAAAACAGTTGAAACCAGTTGAAACCAGTTGGAAATTCAACTGGTTTTTACTGGTTTTAACTGGCTTCAAACGGTAGCAGTTAAAATTCCCGGTTCCCAGTAAAGATAAATGGACAGATGCGGAAGACCAGTTAAAACCAATAGAAATACCAGTTGAAACCAACTACTTTAACTGGTCCTCATGTACTGGTTAATCCCACTACTGGTTTGTTAATGGTTTCAACTAGGTTTCTTACTGGTCAGCCTAACTGGGTTCTTACTAGATTCTTACTGGATTCTTACTGGTTGTTCCAGTAGATTCCAATTGATTCCAGTTGATTCCAGTGTACCAATTTTCATATTGAAGCCAGTTGGCCAACAACTGGTATCAACTGGTACCATTTGGCAACTAATTTTCAACTGTTTTTTCGACCTGGGTTACACTTGTATCACATTGTGCCATCCTTGTCACTCACACGCGGATCAAAGTTATTATATCTTTAGTTCCCATTAAATGAGGGTACGTTAGTACAGAATTATATACAAGCCCGTGTTGAAAGTACGTTATTATATACAATGTAAAAAGAAAACTACAATACAATGTTAGCAATAGACATGTTATAATCAAAGGGATAATATTCTTGTTCGAAGAGCGGATATAATTATTAAAATTGTTTTACAATGTAGATGTTATAATTGAATCTCACTGCCCTTTTCGAAACAAAACCAATTTTGTTTATATGGATGGTCTAATTATCTGATAGTCATGATAAATCTTTGTTGCGATATGGTCCTATACAATCTAATAAACGAAAGATACCGATAAAAAGAATTTCGTAAACATACATTAGTGTACTTTTAGCAAGCTTCAGTGATTGACTCTAATAATCTCTCTGACTATCAAATGTTAAAGCGATAACTTCAGTTTTGGTTTAGAGGGTGCTTAACAAATACTTTTTTTTTGTGAGGTAATAATGACAAATTTAGTGTGAAATTTGAGACTCCACACAAGTATAAAGTCGAATTAAACTTTGTTTTTAACAATATCTGTTCGGAAAGAGCTGAAATATGTATAAATATAATTGGAATAAATGTTGGGGCCAACATTTATTCCATAATTTAAGCAAATGTTTATAACCCCTTCACATTTAAGCAAAATATTCCAATTTAAAAGTGGCTATACTTTTTAAAAATTTTAATTATCTCTCTATTGAATGATTATTTTAACAAAAAATCACATTCACATGTTTTGATAAAAACAGTTTGCGGGTAATGTGCGGCTGCATGTGTATTTCCCACGCAGCGTTCATGTGTGTGGTTTAATTAAATCGGAGGGTTATTCGCTTTTATATATGGCTTAAAAATACCGAGGTTGATAGGCACTGGCATTGTAGACAACATATCCTGAGTTGTCCCGTGCCGTCTGGAGAGGTGCAGCGCGGGTATGGCGGGAGTATCTCGGGTGTGAATCCCGTGCCGTCTGGAGAGGTGCAGCGCGGGCATGGCGGGGGTATCTCGGGTCTGAATGCGCAAACATGATGTTGGGATCGCTGGACTGTCGGCCGAATGATATCTGAGTTGAGAGAAATGTAATAATAGCATGATGATGATAATCCAAACATATTTACAGACAATTTAGTTCTGCATATTATAGTTTTCCTTTTTGTCCATTTATTTGCATTCTTTTCTGTCTTTTTCTTCACCCTCAATATTCCTGAATTTCTCCATCCTTGATTTTATTTCCATTTCATCTTCTCTATTCCTCTTGATTCCTTTTCTTCAGCAGGAAAAAATAAACGAATATCCATCTTTCCCTCTTTAAAACAAAAGAGCATTTGCTGATGGTTATTAGTAGATGCTTTATAAAAGACTCATCTAAACTATAATCGCATCAGTAAACACTTCATTAACTATTAATTCGTTAGTAATACAATGGGTAGTTTATTGATTTGAATGAATATTATAATCTGACATATCGTTAATTCATTTTAAAACTCCTGCTTACTCAATAAATAGCAGTTTCGTTTCACTATATTTTACATTTTCTTCTCTTTCACTAGATCCCATTAAAGGGGGAAAATAAAACATCCCTACCTGATCACTGTAATCAATATAAAGGTCCTTGTGTTGTCTCGGGTATACACCCTTGTCCATCATGGACATGGTCTGCGAGAGATAGTACTGCTGTTTCAAGCGATAACTCAAAGCGAAGCAACACGTGACCAAGATGATGAGAAGCACAACCAGAGCAGGCAAAAGACCGGCGAGTAGAGCAACCTTAAGTGATCCTGTGCACATGTAAATATAAATAAGTTTTCGTAATTAAAACAGAGCAGGTATTAACAATAATAATAATAAATACTTATCATGTCTTATAAAGCGCTACTGCAGTCTTACAATGAAGTCTCAATGCGCATACACATAGCAGAAACAGAGAGAGAGAGAAATATAAAGAGTGTGTGAGGAAAAATTAAATAATTAAAACTTAAAGTTCATTAACAAACAGAAAGGCTTTCAAACTAGCTCGAAACTGTTGCTCTGTATCAGATTGTTTAAAGGGGCCCTGCAACCAAAATACATGTTGACCTCTGTTCATCTGTATTAGTGTACACATTCAATATTTGTAAACGGTTTGACCCAAATATGTTTTGTATATTTTTAAACATTTTATCATTTATTTGTCTTCATGTTGCTAAGCCCCACCTCCTAAAAAAAACCTCCAGAGCAAATTCTATTGTTGACCTGCAGTGACATCATTTTCAATCACTGGTCAGCTACCATGAGATTAACAAAAGATGAAAGTACAAAAAGAACATCCACACAAAAGCATGCCCTGCATACCTCCATGCAATAGCTTAGACAGTGCTTTTCTTCAGACATAGCAACAGCTATTGTAATTGAAGTTGTGTGAGTTGGTATTCTATTCAACCGTGTGATGCTATTGTGATTAGCCTAATCTGTGGATGTTCTTTTTGTACTTTCATCTTCTGTTAATCTCATGGTAGCTGACCAGTGATTGACAAATGATGTCACTGCAGGTCAACAATAGAATTTGCTCTGGAGGGTTTTTTAGGAGGTGGGGCTTAGCAACATGAAGACAAATAAATGATAAAATGTTTAAAAATATACAAAACATATTTGGGTCAAACCGTTTACAAATATTGAATGTGTACACTAATACAGATGAACAGAGGTCAACATGCATTTGGGTTGCAGGGCCCCTTTAACACTAATACGGAATTTGTTCGAGAACATATACATGTAGGTGCAGCAAACTGGAAAGACCGCTGACCATATGTTTTGGTTTTAACACAATATTGAACTAAACGATTCCTTGAATTTGAACGAAAGACTCTGGATGACTCTGTTTTACTTTTGGAAAATATTATATTCTATAACATGTATTTTCTTAATAAAGAATAATAAGTAAATAAGGGGAAAGCTCCCAGCAGGGAGATGACGCTCGAAATGGAGTTCTATATGATATACCAAAACGGCGAAAGCCCAGGTTTTCTTGTAACCTCGACTCCTCGAGGCACGCTTTCCTCCCCCCAAAAAGCCGAGTTGATAAGGTTTGGTTTCCCAGCTTGTCTTCCCCCCCCCCCCAAAAAGAGCAAAAACAAAGAAAAAGAAGTCGAGTCTACGGTGACGATGTGCTTCACTTCCCTCCCAAACGGAACCTTTTGACGAGGTGCATACATTCGGCGTGGCTTTCCTCCCAGAAGTAGCCGAGATGATGAGGTGGGAGACTGAAGATGTGTATGTATGTCTGTATTATTTTCCTGTCTTATAGGGCCTTCATAAATTCAATACATCCAGATGCATGAATAGCGCATCATGTCTAAACTATAAGGTGAAATTCTAATTTAGAATTGATGTGGCTATAATAAACTCCAGTGTACGTATTCAAAAAGCAATCCTAACAAACAAAAATTGAAAAATTGTCACGTAGTCGGATATAAAATTGGTATAGAAACAAGATTTACCTTGTGTTGTTTCGTCTGACACATATGTTGGAATCAGGAGTTAGAAGAGATGAGAAAAAACAGAAAACATGATTATGAAGGAGAACAAACATCGTCAAAGAAATCACCTCATTCTAAAGAAAATGTGATGTGAATACAATGGATGACATACATTACAGCACTTAACATGTACTGTTGTTTCACTTCTGGAATAATCTAAGAAGGAAATACGAAATAAGGATTTTGCAGTAATTGGAGTTAGGGTAGAGTATAGGACACCCCTCTCACGGCAATTACATTTTTTTTTATAAATTGGGTATTGATTACCCGTGCTAACCCTGTTACATTTGGTAATTTGCGAGTACTCATCTTTGTTTCATTGTTTATATGTTTTCATTTATACAGGGGCTATTAAACTGAACCCCGAGCACCGGGTAATCCCAGACGCCCGCGATTTTCCAATTCTTGAATTTGAATAGTTCAGTTCGGCAACTATACAGCTGATGTGCTGAAATGTTGCTAGTGGCCTAGGCCTATAGTGCTATAGTTAAAATCTTGTTCTGTAAAACGTACAATGGAATGTATGCATCGTATGATTGTCATTGCCATGATTGCCAACCCTCTTTTTGTGTAACTAAAGCCCGGCGCAGACAGAGCGGACTGTTTTGTTTTTCTTCGCGAGTGCCTCGCGACTTACATTTTACCAGTCGAGAGACAGTCAGATGCCAGTCAACATTGTCAGGATCGGGCCTGTTCAACACAATGAATCGGCTCCGACCGACCAGGCCCGACTCTATATAGCCTGACTGAAAACCAGTCGGATCGGGCCGAGACGGCTCTGTCTGCGCCGGGCTTATTTAGTTATTAAGTTATCTGGAGTTATTAAGAACAGAATATGTGGTTAGAAAAAGTTTGTTTTCTCCTACATAATGAAACAATATGCATTCGGCTCCAGGATACATGATAAACGTTATGATCAGGGAACAATGACACTTGGGAATATGATTAACAGTTTAAAACAAAATCATCGTGCAGCTCTGATCTGAAACATTACAATTACCTTGTATATATCGCTTAATTACTGTTCATTCTCAAAGCGTTTGAGCATTTTTGTCTTGCCTTATAATTAGCCCAGTAGCCTTGATGAAGCGTTCAAACGTTTTAAGGAATACATTCCTATCAAGTACCCATTTAGTATTTACTACACCTGGGCCCCGTTGCAGAAAGAGATACAATCGATTGTAAGTTATAGTTAATTGTAAGTCAGATCATGTGTTCTAAATGCTCGAATCTGATTGGTTGAAACGCGCAAAGTTTATGACTTACAATCAATTGTATCTCTTTCTGCAACGGGACCGTGGGTTGAGAGCCATCTAGCTGAAGGACACACGTGCCGTGGTTGAGCACCGAACCCGTATCGTTCGCATTGAAAGTCATAGGCCCGAACCAACTTATACAATCGCGTTTATAAACTTATATAAGATGATGACGTCATAATTAAGGGAAATTGAGCATTCCTATTGGTTGATTACTGATGCTTAATCCGGTATAGTAAATGGTAAAGTTATAGTGCATATGCACTATAACTGCGCAGGGGATAGCCTTGGAGTGCGTAATGTGCGCTTGTGCGCTTGTTCTTGAATGGGGAAAATGAGCAGAGCGCGCAATTATTTTTAATACGCGCTGGCCATTGTACAAAGTACGCTGGGCCGACGAGAGAACACTCACAATTTGAGCAAGGTCAATTTGGGTTTATCAACATGATAACAAAATCAGTTCCTCAAAATAATCATCTTATCTAACAAATAGTACATGATTCCTGTCGTTAAATATTCCATAATAGACACCTCTACATTGCGGCCTCGATGCAATATAATCGCTCTCGAGAAATTAAAAATGTATCGTTGTCTATTCTGGTATATTCAACTCCAAACCATGCACTATTTGTATAATAAAGTTTTTTGAGCCACCTAATTCTCATTTGAGACCTATTTGTATCTTTTTATGCATCCATGGATTAGCTAATTACCTCCTCTTTAAAATGACACCACTTTGAAACAATCGCTTGCTTCATGGCTGAGTACCTCACTTTTGTTTACAGGTGGGTCTCAAACAGAATGTGCCAAAATTTGCCATTGCTATAATGCAGTGTACTCATTTATCCATTCATTGATTCATCCTATACCAACAGAATCAATAGGATTAAGCACAGATAAATTGTCAATTTGACACATTCTGTTTGAGACCCATCTGTAAACAAAGGGGAGGTACTCAGTAAAGAAGCAAGCAATTGTTACAAAATTGGTGTCGTGGTAGAGAGGAGAAAATAAGCTAGTCCACTGATGCATAAAATGATACACACAGGTCTCAAATTAAAGAGAAATATAGGTGGCTCAAAAAACTTTCCAAACTTTTTGTGAGGAGTTTATATCGACATAGAGAATATAATAGTAAAGCGCACCTTTGATACAATATCGGCCTGGGAGAGTGTCTGGGTAGAGATCTATGAAACCATTAAGGCACCGGCAGCTGAACCCGAGTCCAGTCTCTTCAAGGCAAGATCCATTGACCGAGCAGTCGTTCTCTGTAGGGATCTCGCATTCCTCCACATCATTTGTTATATCTGCATCAAACAATTACAACATCATTGTTAAGATTCAGATTCTGATTCTGAGTCAGATTAAAATGATAACATTACGGAACAACCTTTGGGCCTGCCTCAACAAATGTTCAGGCTCAGCTTTTTAAATGGTCCAAACATTAATGTAGGCCTACATGGTTTATTGGATCTGTAAATGTGTTGGTATAACGACTTAATGGACGAACAAACGATGCGAGATGACAAAATGAAATAACAAAATAACAAAATAATGAGTTATACAGGTTTTCAATTACAAATTGATGTTTTTTGTGAACGAAGTCTTCATCTAATACAATATTTAACACTGACTGCAATTTAGACACTTGCCTGTAAAAAGGAATGACGGACGGGTATTCAGCAATACAATAATAAATTGCATAATTGAAACCAACCACTATAAACAAAACCTAGGGTTATAATAATGTCATATCCGAACACTTCATTCGTACATATCTTTTGAACGAAATGGAAATTGTAAAAACCGAAACCTGTCCCATGCTTTTATTGTTATTACGAATAAAACAAATATGAGGGAACCGCTAAATTCCAATTGGATTTTGTGGATTTGGACAATTTTACTATTAAGTCCCTTTAAGCATAACGACCGCTATTCATAAATCGGAAAAAAGGGCAATAGTCTTATAGACATAATAAGGACCGCTCTTCATATTGCAGCAGAAGGGTCGCTATTCATAAATTGGGAAAAGGGTAAATAATAATTCGGTTCGATTAGTCATAATCACACAAAGGGGTCGCTATTCATAATTCATATAGGTGGACGTTACTCATAAGGATTGCTATTCATGATACGAAATCAAGGTCGCTAATATTCATAATAAAAGAAAAGTTTCCTAACCATGCTAACAATGGGTCACTATTCACATGATTCATAAAACAGTAATAACGTAGCTATTCATAAAGTGATAAGAGAGTCACTATTCATAAAATGATAAAAGGGTCGCGTTTCATAACATGTTACATGTAATACGATCACTATCCATGAAATGATAAAAATTACGATATTTACTGATCATAATAAAAAATGATCCATTATCCGAATAACGACCCTCTTCTTAGATTATTTTGTCATTTTCTTGTTTTATTAAAGACCTTTATGAGTATTGACGACGGTCAATGTGAATTACGAATAGCGATCCCTTCAAGGAATTATGAACCGCGACCTTTTTCTTGGATTATGATTAGCGACCCTTATAAACAATTATCATAAAGAATAGTGAATCCTTTTCAAATAATGAATAGCGACCTTTTTAAAATCATGAATAGCGAACCTTATGAACAATGTCCCTTATTATAGTAAACCCTTTTAAAATTATGAATATAAAGCGACCTTTATGACAAGTTGACTCTTTTGAATAGCGGTCCTTATGCATAGAGAGCGGACCACCGCCTCACTGACCTGTAGCGACGATTTGTTGTTCCGTAAGCAGCAGGTCAATCGTATCAGCGAAGAGGTGCATGTCATTGGTTGTCGCCTCCGTGTTTAGCGTGTTACTAATCGTTGATTGGTCTCCAGTAAATGTGTCGTCTGCGTTCACCACAATGTCGACCCCAAGACTCCCGCTAAAGAACCTCGCCACATTGCAGTCGATAACTCCGCCTAAGCCGAATGCCTCCAAGATCTTACGAACCTGGAAGGACATGCGAATATACTATAATTATACCATATAAACATTGCAGAGGGAAAAAATACATTCGGTGTATGTTGCATGTCCTTCTTGGATACTGGTATGTATTTGAGGGCTTGCAAACATAATATAATTTTGTAGGTTACCATTCTGATAATTCTATGTCGCTGCAACCTGTATTGCAAACAAGGTAACCAGCCTTATTGGTATATGCTTGGTAAGAATGAAGTTGTGTAAAGCATGAGTGCACTTTAAAACATAGAACCTGCTGGAATCCTCCCCAGTAAGTGGAGAGAGTGCACAATATAGTGCGGATGTGCATCCGATGGCTGAGGTAAAAATATTATTAGATGCAGGTCCTTCTGGGCGAACAGAGCAAAAGCACTGAAGAGGCTAACCTGGATAATTAAAGACTACAACATGAAAAAGCCCTCTATTTCAGTAATTGATAAATATCTTCGCGTAGATAATCAATAATTGAATATTTGTACGACATTATCTATATCGTACCATGATAATAACAAAAAATGAGATTGAGGTGGAAAAGAAACTAACCGTGTCTGAGATAATCTGTGCCGAGTTCTGGTAATCTGTACTCCCAGGGTCAGCATGTGCAGATGTGTAGCTAGCAGTTAGATGGTTTATCCGGAGTATGGCGAAAGTGACTTGCCACTTGTGACGCACTGTAAATTGTTATATAGGCCATGGGTAAAACAAAAAGGATGCATTCAAAAGTCATAAATTATAAGATAAGCTGTTATAATTTATGAAAAGTCACAATCACTAATTATTTGAACATAATTGCAGTCTTATATTAATACACTGCTAACTACAGCACGTACGGTGACAAGTTGGAAATGCCATTTATGGATATAATAATGCTATAGGTGGAATAGGAATGCAAGGAGGGGGCAAGGAGCCCCCGGAGCCTGCGGAAGCTTCTGGACTTATTTCACTTAAATATATTTATAAGCAAACAAGCTAACAATAAGAAAATGCTATAGTTATACGACCGTATTATTTCGTTTACTTGTTGACGGACGGTGATCTAAAATTTATCTTTGATGAGTCGAAATTTAGCCATCGCGAGCGGGACTTTGACATTTCGTCTGTATATAAACCCAACAAAAAAGTAACTCCCCCCTAATCAAAATAGCGTAACTTTTTAGAAAATAGGGTTTTTGCAACATAACTTGGCAGGAATGTTTCTAAACTTATTGGCTAACGTCTCCGTGAAAATGAACTTGATTGGCAATGCCATGCATGAGTGAGCACACATTAAAGGCAAAATGTCACTTTTCAAAAGTCACAAGAGTAAAAAAGTGACAATTTTGCCTTTGATGTGTGGTCACTCATCCATGACTCGACGGACCAATTTAATTTCCACACATAAGTTAGTCAATAAATGTAAGAACAATCCTGCTGAGTTATTTTGCTCAAAACCTTTTCGTTAAAAAGTTATGTTATTTGATTAAGGGGGACTTATTTTTGTGTTGGGTTTAATTGATCAGTATTGTTGGAATAAACTCAACAAAAAAGTAAGTCCCCTCCTGATTAGAATAACATAACTTTTTAACAAAAATGTTTTGAGCAAAATAATTCGGCAGGATTGTTCCTACACTTATTGACTAACTGCTGTGTGAAAATGAAATTGGTCCATCGAGTCATGCATGAGTGAGCACACATTAAAGGAAAGATTGGCACTTTGTGTGCTCACTCATGCGTGACTCAATGGACCAACTTCATTTTCAAACAGAAGTTAGTCACAAAGTGTAGGAACAATCCTGCGGAGTTATTTTGCTCAAAACATTTTTGTCAAAAAGTGACGCCATTTTGATTAGGGGGACTTAGTTTTTTGTTGTGTGTATTACAAAAGCGTGCATGATTCATAAACACACAACAAAAAGTAAGTCCCCTAATCAAAATGGCGTCACTTTTTGACAAAAATGTTTTGAGCAAAATAACTCGGCAGGATTGTTCCTACACTTTGTGACTAACTTCTGTTTGAAAATGAAGTTGGTCCATTGAGTCACGCATGAGTGAGCACACAAAATGCCAATCTTTCCTTTAATGTGTGCTCACTCATGCATGACTCGATGGACCAATTTCATTTTCACACAGCAGTTAGTCAATAAGTGTAGGAACAATCCTGCCGAATTATATTGCTCAAAATATTTTGGTTAAAAAGTTATGTTATTCTAATCAGGAGGGGACTTACATTTTTGTTAATCAAATCAAATAAATAACATAACTTTTTAACGAAAAGGTTTTGAGCAAAATAACTCGGCAGGATTGTTCTTACATTTATTGACTAACTTATGTGTGAAAATTAAATTGGTCCGTCGAGTCATGAATGAGTGACCACACATCAAAGGCAAAATTGTCACTTTTTTACTCTTGTGACTTTTGAAAAGTGACATTTTGCCTTTAATGTGTGCTCACTCATGCATGGCATGGCGGATCAAGTTCATTTTCACGGAGACGTTAGCCAATAAGTTTAGAAACATTCCTGCCAAGTAATGTTGCTAAAACCCTATTTTCTAAAACGTTACGCTATTTTTTATTAGGGGGGGGGGGGGGGGGGGGGTGGGAGTTACTTTTTTTTGTTGTGTTTATATATATGCACTTTGTGACGTCATGACTTAGTCTCTTTTACATACACTTTTAATTTGTTAATGAAAGTAGCGTCAAATGTAAATTGCTGCATAAATCAATCGTAATTACTGCATGTTAATACGTTTACTATGTGTTGTACACTGTTTTGTTATTGTTATATATTTTATAGGCAATTGTTGGAATTTGTATGTAACTTTTAACAACAGGGACAGCATCGACAGAACCTAACGGTTTTACTTGCAGTTTCCCCAATTAACTTTTTTTGGTATAATTATGGTATAATTGTAAACATGTTTCTATTTTGTGTGTGTTCTTTGTTCATCTGTATTGTATATAAACTGTATTTTATACATTTATCAAATGTGTTTGTATGGATTTTGAATTGAACTTGACATTTGTAATTAGTACCGTCTATAGTATAGTGACCGGAACGAGAGAGGAGAAAGGCTTCTAGAATATGTTGCAAGCATAAACATGGTGATTGGCAATACATGCTTTAAGAAACCAAAGGACAGATATTGGACATGGGAAAGTCCTAATGCAGCAACCCATAATATGATTGATTACATCATTACGGACCACAAGAGAATATTGATGGATGTAGAGGTTATACCGAAGGTCGACACAGGCAGTGAGCATAGATTTGTTATAGCAAAAGTAAGGATCAACAAGAAGATGGAAAGGATAAGAAGAATGAAGATATCAAGGAAAAGACATATTGACTTCGGAAAGCTTTCAGAAAAACAACACCAATTCCAACTTGAATTAGAGAATAGATTCTCACTTCTAGAAGACTTTGTAGGCGATGAGCCACTTGAAGATGTATTTGAACAAGTAACAAGTACGATTATGGAGGAAGCAGAGAAGCTAGCTAAAGGTAAAAAAGAGATAGTAAACACAAACAATAGCAGCGCGGAAGATATTCGAAAAATGAACGAAAAGAGAAAAGCTCTCGAACCCTTCAGACAGACATCTGCACAAAACCAGATCGAGTATACAGAACTAAACAAGACAATCCGCAAGATGAGAAGGCAGCAAAAGAGACAAAACAGGACCAAGATGGTGAAAGAGGTGCTGGAAAGCAATAAAGGGCCCAAAATCATCAATAAAAAACTGGAGGGAGGAAAAAAGCTCTTATCATCACTGAAAACAAAAGATGGGACAGAAGTTAACGACAAAGACAAAATCACAGAAACCATTAAGGAATTCTATAGAGAACTGTATGATACGGATAGACCAGATTGGAGAACAGAAGAAAATTGGAATGAAAAAGCGGACAGTGTACCACCCATTGAGAAAGACGAAGTGCAGAAAGCTCTAGATCACATGAAGAAAGGAAAGGCTCCTGGAGAGGACCAGATAACCTCTGACATATTGAAGCTGGGAGGAAAGAGTACTCTCGACATCTTGACAAAATTGTTCAACAGGATCCTTCAACTGGAACAAGTTCCTACTCAGTGGAATGAATCTAAAGTTATCATACTGTTAAAGAAAGGAGATACAAAAGACATAAATAATTACAGACCCATTAGTTTACTACCTCACATGTACAAGGATTTCACAAAAATTGTTCTTGCAAGAATACAAAGACAGCTAGATGAACATCAGCCAAGAGAACAGGCAGGCTTTCGAGCAGGATTCAGAACATCAGACCATCTGCACACTTTAAGTCAGATCATTGAAAAGGCGAAGGAATATCGTTTGGACATTTGTCTTGGATTCGTAGATTACGAGAAAGCCTTCGATAGTTTAGACCACCAGTTACTATTAGATGCTCTACAGAAACAGATAGACGATGAGAAATACATCCGCCTCATCAAAGCTATTTACAAAGACCCTAGCGCCAAAATTCATCTGGAGAATACTACTAACAATAGTTTTAAAATCCTAAAAGGAGTCAGACAGGGTGATCCAATCTCTCCGATACTCTTTACAGCAGCCATGGAAGACGTCTTTAGAAACCTGGATTGGCAATCGAGAGGAATTAAAATAAATGGGGAATATTTGAATCATTTAAGGTTTGCAGATGACATTCTGCTTGTTAGTCATGATCCTATGGAACTACAGACGATGATCCAGGAGTTGAGCGTAGAGAGTAAAAAGGCAGGACTCAAAATGAACATTAAAAAGACGAAAGTAATGATGAGCAACCAGCTACAAGACCATACAATTATTTTAATTAATTTAATTGATCCATTCTGAATCTGCATTCCTCTTACCTCTTGATAGTACTGTCCGTTCTCTCATGCTTTGTTCTTTCCTTTTTTTCTGACCTGGCGGTGGTCAGTACTAAACCGGAACCGCCATCAATGGCTGCAATTCGTTGTTCCGTTTATTCACTCACCATTCTTTGTATTATTTTAGCACTTGCACAAGTCACTGCACATGCACCCATGGTGACATTATTGTTTATACTGAGACTAGTACGAAGTGATACATTTTACATGCTTAACGTTACATATCAAACAGACTATATACTTCTACATAATATACAAATCATTACATGGGCCCATCTCCTAATTATTGTATTTGATAATTGTATATTGAATTTATTCATATGAATTTTGATATAGAAATTAACCAAGATGTAACAGAAAATGAATCAAGATATTATACTATTGACGATTTTAACGCTGCATTTAATTTAAATAATGATGACCATAATCAACAGTCCCTTAGTTTGTTGCATATTAATGCTAGAAGCATGAATAAAAACTTTGAGTCTATGGATTTATTTTTTTCTTCCATACAACATTTTCCGTTTTCCATAATAGGGATAACGGAAACATGGTTGAATAATAAATCACCTCCTTTATTTAATATTGAAAATTACAAATTAATTAGAGTTGATCGTAATTATGGACGAGGGGGTGGAGTAGCATTGTATATCCATGATTCTTTATTATTTAAAGAGAGACCCGACTTACATGTAGATGGCTCCGAATATATTTTTATTGAAATTATAAATAAACAAGCTAAAAATATACTTGTTGGAGTGATGTATAGACCACCTCATAGTAATATTGATATGTTTGTGGATGGATTAGAAGAAAGTCTTTCTTTAATATCGCGTGAAAATAAAATCATATATCTTATGGGTGATTATAATATTAATTTACTTCCACCTGCATTTAATAATATTGGACTTAGGTTACTAACTACACTCTCTTCTTATTCCCTCCATCCACATATTAATAAAGCTACCCGAATAACTAATGTAACTGAAACTTTAATAGACAATATATTTTCGAATATTTGTAATGAAGATACTCAGAATGGAATATTGTATTTTGATATTTCTGATCACCTCCCCATATTTGTTATTTCCCCTACGATTAAATTATCTAAACTTGAGCCCATGAAGTATATATACGTTCGAAAAGAAACGGATGCTAATATTCAGAGCTTTCGGGATGACTTAGCATCAGAATCTTGGGCTGATGTATACAATTTAGTAGATGCTAACAATGCATACGATATATTTTTGAATAAACTAATGTATTATTATAATAAAAATATTCCTTTGGTTCGAATTAAGTTAAATAAAAATAAGGCTAAGAAACCATGGATAACTAGGGGCATTTTACGATCGATTGCGACTCGCAATCGATTATATAAGAAAGCATTACGAAGTAAAGATAATAATGATTTAGATAAATATAAAAAATATAGAAATAAGTTAACATCAATTATTCGGCTATCCCGCAAATTATATTATTCAAATAAAATTTTGAGTACTCAAAATAATAATTCACTTTGGAATATTATAAAAGATCTTACTGGTAAGAAAAAACATATAAATACAAACATTAATGTCAATGGACAAGATATTAATAATTTGAAAGAATGTGCAAATTTGTTTAATGATTATTTTGTTAATATAGGTCCCACATTAGCCTCTAAGATTGATGCTGGTAATAATAATTTTTCTCAATACCTTTTTGAACCCTCTGAAAATTCATTATTCTTCACTCCCACAACAATTTATGAAGTAGTTTGTATAGTTCAATCATTGAAATCAAGTAAGTCATCAGGACAGGATGGGTTAAGTATGAATCTCATTAAGCAAATAATACACTTTATTGTTTCTCCATTGGTTTATATATTTAATATTTCTCTCTCTACTGGTTCCTGTCCTAACTTATTAAAAGTTGCTAAAGTTATACCGATTTATAAAAAAGATGACCCATCTAAACTTCAAAATTATCGCCCAATATCACTATTATCAAGTATTTCAAAGGTTTTAGAGAAATTGGTATATAATAGATTGATTTCTTTTTTGAATGAGCACAATATTTTGATTCCTAATCAGTTTGGTTTTAGGAAAAATCATTCAACTGATTTTGCTTTAATTCAACTTTGTGATAAGATAATTGAATCTCTCGCTAAAAAGGAATATGTTATAGGTATTTTTATGGATCTGAGTAAGGCCTTTGATACCATCGATCATACAATTTTACTTCATAAACTAGAACACTATGGTATCAGAGGCCTTGCTCTATCCTGGTTTGAGGACTATCTTAAAAATAGAACACAGTACGTTTATTATTATTCCAATAGTTCCTCAAAATTGAACCTCACATGTGGAGTTCCTCAAGGTTCCATCTTAGGCCCACTATTATTTTTGATTTATGTTAATGATATAATAAGATCATCAAATATTCTAACTTACATTCTTTTTGCCGACGACACAAATATAATTTACTCACACAAAAATATTGATACACTTGTTGATACTGTAAATCATGATTTGTGTAATATCTCATTATGGTTTAAATGTAATAAATTATCCTTAAATATAAGTAAAACTAATTTCATTCGTTTTAGAACTATTAACTCCCAAGACCAACCTCAATGTAATTTGTTTATAGATGGTTTATCCCTGGTAGAAAAACAGTCAACTAAATTTTTAGGAGTTACTATTGACTCAAATTTGTCTTGGAATGAACATATTCATAATATAACTATTTTGATATCCCGGAATATTGGTATTTTGTATAAAATGAAATATTTGATAAATGATAAATCTTTATTTACTCTTTATAATACTTTAATTTTACCGTATATAACATATTGTAATATTATATGGGCAAATTGTAGTAAAATGAAAATAAACTCAATATTTCTTCTGCAGAAGAGAGCAATTCGTATTTGTACACACTCTAATTATCTTGCAAATTCTAACCCGTTATTTAGTCAATTAAAAACGTTAAAGGTTTATGACATACATACGCTCCAAACTGCCATTTTTATGTATAAGTATACTTCCAAAACACTTCCAGCATCTTTCCTAAACTTTTATTTATTAAATGTAAACGTACACTCGTATTTAACTCGACATGCTCATGATTACCATCTTAATAATCCCAAACTTAGTTTAGCCCTACGATCAATTAGACACCATGGACCAGATATTTGGAATAACTTACCTAACCATATTAAAATTAGGACCTCCCTTTATTCATTTAAAGCTAATATGAAAACATATTTGTTAACTCAGTATAGTTTGCTAGATCTTACATAGAAATGTTAAATAATTTGATTTGTTATATCTTGGAATTGTTCTATTTTGTTTGTCAATAGGAAAGGGCCCTGCATACATTTTAATACATTTTAATATTATTACACGTAATTGAAACCACCACACACTTAATTTCACGATATTAGTCTCTTATTGTTCTATGCACCAAGCTAAAGTTTTGCACTATGCACAAATGCACTTCTCAATACGAAACATGTCACTAAATATATTTTGTTATTTTCACTCGAAATTAATTCAGCCATGCTCACTTTGAATTATTTTACCTATATTTTATTTTATTTTGAATATAACACACAAATTTATAATACAATTGATAAATGGATTTTTAATCGCGTCCCTTGCATAGGTTGTTCTTTATTTGCTAACTCGGCAGAGGCCACATTCATCATCAAGCTTTTACGCTTACGACATGTGGTCTCCTGCTTTTTCCTTTATAAGAAACTTACCAAGCATTACATAAGATATCCATTCTCCCCCTTATTTCTTATTTTATATTATGCAGATTATTTTCACGATGGATTGGCACCAATTCATATATTTGTTTTTGCTTGTATTTTAATTAGAAACATATTTTGTTAAACTTACATGTTACTCATTTTATATATTTGTATGATGTTTCTTTGTATTGATGTGAAAAAGTGGAAATAAAATAAACAAACAAACAAACAAACAATTATCTCCATCATTTAAATGTCCAAACTATACAATTCCTGTTCGAGGTTTGTATTCAGCGTATTACATATTGCTCCATAATATTATAACCATTTTGATCGTGGTCCATAGCAAATATTGATTTGTGAGTATAAATAACATCCTTTACTTCCTCAATGCACCGTACCGTGACCGTACTGCGTCGAAAACCTTCATTGTTAGGGAATCCTTTATACATTTAGAAAAAAAACAACAACTTTGCTTTGTATTTTGACTTTGATTTTGAGCAAACAAAATTGTATGATTTTTTATTCCATATACTCCCACACGTGACAAGTCATTCAGGAGTATTTTTAGTGGTATAGTTCCGTTTTGTGCATGCAATGCATGGGAAAGACATGCGTATCTATACCAAATGTCTTTTTAATTCTTGAACTCATACAAGATGGATACTTTGTTGGTCTTGGTTGCAGTTCTGTTGGGATCCATATGCTCTTCCCTGTCGGAAGGTCAAGGTAAGTCTCAGAATTTGATTAATATGTCATCAATAATAAATTGATAATGATAATGAAATTGTTACGATTGTT
The DNA here is from genome assembly GCA_037951105.1 of Echinarachnius parma. Taxonomy (NCBI): domain Eukaryota; kingdom Metazoa; phylum Echinodermata; class Echinoidea; order Clypeasteroida; family Echinarachniidae; genus Echinarachnius; species Echinarachnius parma. Next base: position 210,129 of record JBAMJV010000719.1, on the reverse strand, counting down.
ATTATTTTGAAAATCTTGCAGTACGTTACAACAATGGTTTGATGTATGTTATTATTGATGCTGTTGTTCTTGTTCTTGTTGTTCAAGTTGGTAATACTGTATTTGCAAAGCATGCTAATTTAATTTGGAGGTTTGTAACATGTCGCAATATACATGTTTTTATATTTGTGTATATTCATCGTATTCGGGTTTAAGATTATTAGAATAAATACAACAGATGTGAATGAATGAATGAAAGGGATCTAGTAACTTTGTTGACATGTGCAAAAAATGATGAGTGGTTGATACAATGTATATGTGGTTATCTGATATGTCCACTCAAAATATTAAGTTAAATGGACGTTATATAGCCGAGTAATGAGCAAAAATGCAAAGTGATATTCACTAACTTATTGCACTCAATTTGCACATGGTTTTCGTGGTCCAGTGGATAATTGAACATCTGAACACTTAAATCGTAAATATCTTTGTAACCAAAGGGAAATTTGAAAAACCGAAACCTGTCACATCCATGTTTGTTTTTATTGTTCAGGCGAATACAACAAGGTATGAGTGAACCGCTAGAATTCCAATTGGATTTTGAGAATTTTGACAATGTTACTAAGTCCCTTTACGATACTTGGGGTGATGGTTTGCAAACACTGCCGGAGTGAGCAAACTCATCCACAGTGTGAACACGCTGTGAACACGCTGTGTTTCACAGTGTGGACCACAATGTTAAATTCGAGCTTGTTCACAGTGTGAAAACAAACTCACACTGTGAACACACTGTGAACACACTGTGAGGGCACTATCATCACAGTGTGAAATTGCTTGCGTTCACAGTGTGTAAAACAGTGCGCTCACACAGTGTGTCTCAGCAATTTCACAGTGTGTTCACAGTGTGAGTTGGCTTTCTCACTGCGCAAACGCTCGAATTTATCATGATTGTTTTTATTTTGTAAATCTTATGTACGTTACAACAATGGTTTGATGTTTGTTAAATATTGTTGCTGTTGTTGTTGTTCTTGTTATTCAACTTGGTCATACTGTATTTGCATAGCATGCTAATTTCATTTGGAGATTTGTATTATGTCGCAATATACATTTGTTAATATTTGTGTATTACATATATATTCATCGTATTCGGGTTTAAGATTGTTAGAATAAATACAACGGATGTGAATGAATGGGGGAGGGGGTGGGGGGGGGCGGGGTTAATACTGTAGACTTAAATTTAAGCGATACATGGGGTGATGGTTTGCAAACACTGCCGGAGTGAGCACACTCATCTACAGTGTGAACACGCTGTGAACACGCTGTGTTTCACAGTGTGGACCACAATGTTAAATTCGAGCTTTTCACAATGTGAAAACAAACTCACACTGTGAACACACTGTGACAACACTGTGAACACACTGTGAGGGCACTATCATCACAGTGTGAAATTGCTTGCGTTCACAGTGTGTAAAACAGTGCGCTCACACAGTATATCTCAGAAATTTCACAGTGTGTTCACAGTGTGATTTGGCTTTCTCACTGCGCAAACGCTCGAATTTATCATGATGGTCACATTGTGAAACATAGCGTGTTTACACTGTGTTCACACTGTGGATGATTGTGTTCTTTCCGGCAGGGAATAATTTAGGTTCATTGTGGGATAGATCTTCTGATTACTTGTTGCTCCAGTAAGAACCGATCTCGCCCAGCCCTATGCTGAACGATCAACTTACTTTAATCGGTAGCTAGACAGGAGATGTATAATGTCTTAATGATAAAAACAAGCAAGGGAAATAAGCTGTTCCGCTAATAAAGCTGAGGTAATTGCAATAGTGTTGCTGGGTGCATACTATATGTGCATACTGTGTACATTTTGTACCCTTATAATTTGATCAAATTATTTTTTTTGGGGGGGGGGGGGATACTCCCGTTAGCTACAAAACTGGTTAATTATGACTGGGAGTATGGCATGCATGAGTGACAAAAGTGAATGAAATCTAAACATTTAAGCAAACATTATGTCACTATTTAAATTTTGATAGTTAGGTTTTATCTACATTATTAATATACACTGCCTTGTCAAGCATAATCCCTTGAATAAATACATGAGGAACATGACATGTAACCCCTCTCCATTATGCAGTTCGTCTGGTTGGAGGAGACACTCCCTACGAGGGAAGAGTAGAGATCTACCTGAATGGCGAGTGGGGTACGGTCTGTGATGACGACTGGGGTGTGGATGATGCTGATGTGGTGTGTCATCAGCTCGGTTTCTACTCTGCGTTATCTGCGCCTGGCAAGGCTTACTTTGGCGAGGGCTCTGGACCCATCTTACTGGATGACGTGGCTTGCTCAGGCAGCGAGTCATCATTGGCATCCTGCCCTCATGACGGCGTTGGTAACCACAACTGCGGTCACAATGAAGATGCAGGAGTAGTTTGCGAGTCAACACCATGTGAGTAAGCCTTGTCAATACATGGGACTATAGCAATGTAAATTTAAATTGATCTCATCGCATTAATTATGAAAATGCCTATCAATTATTCCAAGCCACAATCCATGCATTATGTACATTATTGAACCAATACGTATAATTGATATAATTTAGCCGCTTAAATTATGAACGTCATTAAAGTATTGCTTGTAAAAATTGTTGTCATGGAGACTGGATAATAGTATTAAACCATCTACTTATTTCCTTCGTAAATCGACATTTTGTATCCCCAAATTACAAGGGTGTAAGTAAAGGTTTTACAATAAATATTCATTTTCAAACTAGTTCAATCGGTTTCATAGATTTATAACTTCACCTTTCTATCGGGACGCCTATTCATACATTTGTCATTTTAATTTTGAATTAATTATGGTCAGTCAAATTCAATATTCGTTCATCCTATATTTTCACTTTGCAGTATTGGATGGCCATTATTTAAAAAATGTAAAACAAAATAATTGGCATTTGATATCGTTATTCAAATTCGACTTGTATAGCAATATAGCAAAGCAGATACAAAATTACTCCCTTCTTTTCCAAATTTACCATTAGCTTGGTCTTGCGATTTTAGTAACGGCGATTGTTCCATAACACAAGTCGACGGTGATAATGGAGATTGGACTATTGAAACCACTGGAAACGGATATGGTGAGTTTGAAGTATGCATGGTAACAGCGATAATTATAATTCGTGACCTTAATATAATTATAGAGAAATGGGTAATTCTTGATAAATTGAAAATAATAAGTAGCATAATGACATAAAATGCAATTCGATTTTAAAAGCCACATATTTATTTGAAGGTCATGATGGTCTATACACGCGAATTCATGCAAAACAAATATCGAGTCATGTCAATGCCCCCTCCGTCATAGAAATGCTTCAGTAAATTAAATGATACGTCAAAGTTATAACACATACACAATGAAACTTGACAACTATGCAACGACCAATTTGTATCACAACCAAAACTGTCATACTTATGCGCTGTTTTTTGAGTTTATCACATCGATCAATATATTTATTACCAGTTTACCACGTAAAATTTCAACGACAATCAACAATAAAGCCTAGCATAAGAAATAATGTTATATGGTAATCTACATGCATACACAAATCAAAACTAATTCAACTGCCATACATTATTTTAAAAATCGTCATCAGCACTATTTAAAACTAGGTTGTATAATGTGCATGAACATGATTAACAAACACATTTCAATATAATACAGGAATGACGGAGAGAGCGATAGAGAGAGGGAGAATTGAACAGATACAATCCTGCAGTCAGAAAGAGAGTTGGAGCGGGGGTAGAAAGAACGAAATGGAGAGGCGTGTTATGCGGACTCTAACTGCTAACAAAACCCAATACATAATAATTATCGGAACACAAAATGCATCACAATATAACTAAAAGAAAAACAAAATACTCATCATTATTATGCTCTTTCTATTTCCAATACCATTTCTTTTTCCAAACCGTCCTGACGACGTTAACATGTAATTTACAAAACTTTCAAACAAGTTAAACAAAGCGAACAGCATAATGACTACACCTTTGTAATACGTGTAGAAAACAAAAGCATAACAAGGTAAAATAAAAATCAATAGTCCGAGAGTCTCTTTGGTTTTGTATACTTAGTTCATTATCCAAAGAATTCATTTATCGACATGCAATGTATGAAGTTCCATTTTTCAGGAACATCAAGGGAAGGTCTCTATTGCCCATTGTCTCAGCTTCCAAATGTAATACACATTTCTTTGTTGCTGTTAAATTAACGAAATACTGACGATGACCATTACTCCAACACTTGGGGTCAGGCATGGACCCGCCGTGATCGATGCCTATGGTCGTGTTCGTCATGTTACATCTGGATACGGTGATAGTAAATTCCGATTATAAGCTTCCATGTCGCTGTTTAGGTCATCTTCTGCGTCTTGCTTTATCAAGTGTTCATGGATAAGGTTGTCAAAAAGTGACTTCCTACGGCCCGGAGAATTCTTCTGCGACGGCGTTTGTGTTGGGGACGCAGGGCAGGTTGTCGTTTCGTCAACGTCGACCACGTGGTGGTTGCGATATCTCAAATCTGCACTACATTACCGGGCTTGCTCCGACGGCCCCTTCGATTTCTTCGCGATTTCGATGTACTAAGGTTGAATTAGAACTACCCGGAGATGACATTTTCCCTCATCTCTGCAACTTACTAAAATAACTCATCTTTCCCTTTTACATGATACCCGGCATGGTACACTAGTATCGCAACGCGAACCACAAGGGAGAATTCCACTCCCAAACCCCTTCTCCATTGCTAAAAAGACCAATTAACACTGCCCACGGCCATCCCAGTCAATAATTATCATTTCTCCCAAGATCCAGAAGATTGCAAAGCAAACTCCTCCTCAATCCAGCAATATATCGCACCTCGCTTATTAATCCACTTCAGCAACTATTACCTCAAGGCTCCTGTGACGTCCTGTATGGTGGAGATTCCCGTGGCAGCTGTCGACGAACTACGGCATGCTGTCGGCGACGACAAGGGTTCGTCGAGAGGGCCACTCCAGCTCCACCATACACACCAGGCCATAAGCTTCTCGAACTCGCCGAGCTTAAGCTGGACTCCATCACATCCGGATCACTCGCCCAACTCTTCCTCCATCTCCATGCAAGCATGACGATCTTCATCATGTTCATACAAAACGTGAATTGTATGAACTGGCGACAAAAATCAATATCATGTCCATGTTCACAGAGCGCTCCTCCCGTCGACATTATATTTATTGTATAGAAATACATATCCAAGTACATGTATACTACAATATAAGTGCCTGGATTGAGCCGTTTCTACAGCAAGCCGATGCGATTAAGTTCCGTCCTTATAGTTATGTACTGCCATCATCTTGATCGCTGATCATAGTCCATGGGCCCAGACCAGAAATTTCACTTGTCGGTACCATCTCAGGAAACTAATCCTAGTTATGATTTTTTAATTGGTGTATATACATAGATCATATTTTGATGTGATAACCATTTCAGACTGGCAGCTTATTGGTAGTTTTCATCTATGGAATGTATGGTGGCATTATAGGGACATTTTGGCCAAAATTTTGCCCCCCAAAAATATTGCAATTTTTTTTCTTTTTTTTCTGTTTCCACATGGGGCCAGAATGAGCTACAAACCACAAATACATGTCTGGAATGCTTTATTTATACCATCCAAGTAATCCATTATGTCATTCCTGAAGGCAGAATTTGTTTTATGGCAGAAAGGGGTGAACAATAGGGCCTATTCATGACGTGTTTGCCCTGTTAGCGTGAGTTCCACCTCGGTGGAACTCAACTGGTCACATTTTTTTCTGATGTTGACACTTTTATCTCTTCAGGCAACAATCCCATGCTGTTTTAACTGCCTCCTCCCCCCAGGCCTAGTGCTATCATAGAGATAATCTTCTCTGGGCTGCAGTTCACTGTATGACCACTAGTCTCTGTTTGCAGACCTCTTCATTCTTATTATGACCTATAAACATTCAGACAGCATGTCTATTTAAGTTGTCTGTAGCAGTTATCCTGCCTGTAGACTGTAGTGGACACTAAACTAAATTAATTCTAAAAGTAAAACACCAGTCTCTTTTGAGGCCAAAAACTTAACCAAGGGAGTAGCATTTATTAAACAATCATTCTGGTAAATGTGCAGTGAAAGATTTTAGCAATGTTTTCCCCAGAATGAGAATTCTCTCTCCCAGTCTCTTTTATACACACATCTCGCAAACCTTATATAATACTCACACAACCAATGTTATAACCTACAGTATACTTTTACTGAGTTTAATTACTAAGACTAACACTATAACACTTCTGGTCTAGCTCGGGTCCACTGGCCAACGACCTTGACATACCTCCTCTCTTTCTCCTCACTTCCTCCTCTTGCTGCCAGTAAATTGACACATCAGCGCCTAGAGGCTAGTGATAAGAGCGAACAGGGATCAAATAAATTCCCCAAGGTCCAATCTGAACTAGCTTGACAGTGGAAAACCCAGACCGCTCGCCAGCGCTGAGGAGAGGTAGTCCCCTAACTACTGTGTAACCTAATGTAAAATCTTGCTGATTATAGTGATTTTCAGTACATGTACATTTTAATTTATAATATTGCCATACAAGTTCCCTGGGTAGTGCTACTGAACCGCAGTAGCCTACAACATGCACATGTTGTATGAGAAAAACATTTATAAACATTTTACAAGTTTTTACCACGGCACAGCTATAGGCATTGCCCTTCCCCTACCCTAGTTCCAACAAGCGTACAAAATGTGAAATTTATGGATAACACAAATTTCACCACGCTACTATGGCATGTTTATGTACTTTGTTTTTTGTAGCCATGAATGTCCTTGTGACTGTGCCCAAACATTCACACCATGGATCAGTAGTCTAGTCTTCATCACTGTTATCAGCATCAGAGTCCTCGAGGTCTACAACCTCTTCCTCAACATCAGCGGGCTGGTTGCTGCAGGTTCACAACTTGCACATGTCAGTGCACTTCAGGCTATTGGCAATGCACGTGCAGTCTGGCATAGAAGAGTTAATTGTGGTCAGAGTTCATTGAAGTTTGTGGTGTTGGTAGACGGCACATACATGTCACACGGTGACCTCTTGCAGCTTCTGAAAGAGCCCGGTGGATACTTCCCATGAATGACCGAGGTGACTGAAGGCCCCTTGGTAGTTCTTATCCGGCTTCATTTGCTTCAAGCCGCCCATCTTTCCCCGGCGTGCAAAGGCACTAACTGTATCACAACCACATACACTGCCTCCCATCGATCTAGCGAGCTTGTCAATGTCTAGGAACCGCGTGCGGGTTTGCGTATCTTGTCATGGAATGGTGCAGTTGGTGGATTTGTCTATAGGTGTTTCTTCTTGAAATCCTGGTATACTTCCTCTCCAACCGTGCGAGCCGTGAGGAGGTCATTGGCAACATCAGGAGGAGCAACAGTAGCGGTCGACAAGCTGACAAACTGTGCTTGATCAGGAATCAGTGGATCCAGCCAGCTATTCTCCATGACATCCACCAAGGATTGGATGTCAGCCTCATCCCTCGGGATCCTAGGTAACTGCAGATCTGGATGGTTCAGCTGGGAGTGACTTCGACCTACACATTCTGCGGTACTCTGACGTCAGATAGTAAAGGGTGACAGCTCCTGGATTCAGGCTGAATCCTTTCGTTCCTCCAGGTGTCTGTGTGTCTTTGTTGACAGTCTCCTCGATCGTCTGATCCAGGGGAATCCGTCCGAATGGGTTCGTGGTGCCGATCTGAACCGAGAAGCCACCTTCCATGAAGTGCGCATGTACCTTGGGGTGGTCGAGTTGCAGTCGGGACATCTGTATGTAGTATAGGGTAGGAATAGACCGCTTCTGTAATGTATGCAAATAATATGCGTATGACATCAGACTCCCCTTTGGCAAGCTAAACAATAGTAACTAGGTTCGGCAAGCTCCGGCAAACTTAGCTTGCCGGACCTAGTTACTATTGTTCAGCTTGCCAATGTCATACGCATATTATTTGCATGCATTACAGAAACGGTCTATTGGGCGTAATTTAACTTGTCTTAGACAATCACCATGGAATCATCTCTCGGATGGATGCTAGGTGTAACATCTAGTCCCCTATATAACGGTCCTTTTCCAGTGAGAAGAAGAAGACAAGACTTATGACTCTCAAGAAGAAAAGAGGAAAACAGCCGCAATGCAGGCAAGAGCAATGAAGTTCTGCGCATGTCTATGATTTTTGCTACTAGTAGACAGCTTCACATGTATGACTTCATGGAAAAGCATGGGTTCAGTGATATATTTCACCTACTCTGTTCAAGGAACCCGGCAATATGTGAAGTGGTAGGAAGACTGCTTTCCTCTTAGTGCCAAACCAAATTTGGCTGATGTTTGCCTTCGGATAGCAGAAAGAACAGCAGTGGTCCTTTTACAAAGGTGAAACATTTTAAGCAATTCCAAAGTATGGAACCGCTTTCTTCATGTATAGCAACAGTTATCTGGCACCCGCCAACATGATATCACCTTGCCCAGGCTTGATGTGTAGTTGATACTAGAACTTCCATCAATGAATGACTATCCAGACTCTATACATGATGGAATACTTGGCTTGGGAATGTGCGCATTCTTATGAATGATGGCGTCAGGAGGTCGTTTGAAACAAAGGAGAAAAGCGTCCTCACTATAGGAGGCAGTAGCTTCAAGAGAGCCGACTCGTTGTTCAAAAACTTTTAAGCTCTCAAATTTCCCAGATCGGAATCCTTAAACTGGTCTGCTTTGGTGATGTACACATCCATTCTTGTGTTCAAGTGATAATGTTATCTGTTATCGCATTGGCAGGTTTTTTTTTACCAGCAGTGTCGATATGTGCCGATTCTGGACTGTCCTCACCCACAGCTCTGAGAGATCAGTGAGACGTGCTTGTGACATCAGTGTCATTGGCATGAATAACTACTCTGTCGACTATGCGAACTACTCTGTTGTAGAATGTATAAAGTAAGACACTTGTAACAGCCTCTTCGTGCCTGTTGTGTAGATCAAAGCCAACAGGAACCTCTATAGCAGACCCCACTGTGAGAACAATACGCTTTTCTTTCTATCCACCACCAATGTGCAGATGGCTTTGACCAAACTAAGGTTCAAGCTGTCCATAATCTCACCACCTTTCACAGGGTAAGCTCTAAAGGTTTGTTTTGGTAGCTTGATATACTGGCGCTGCACGTTTCCCACTGACTTCATAGACTTTTTGCTCATTTTGTATAGGGCACACCACTGTTCCTGTTCAGCAGACTTCAGGCTGGCCTCATTGTACATGTATACATTGTATGTTCATTCAAGGTGTATGATATCAGTACATAAATTATTTCAGCAATAGATTTGCGTGCCATTTAATGACTGCGTCAAATTCTTCACCTAATATGAGATGGCCATTGACATATGGCACACATTGAATTAACAACCACTGTCTTTATACAGTTCGGTTGTCATTGGCTTTGACTACAACCACTTTAATAATAATAATGAAACATTTCTATAAAGTGCATAACACAGAAGCAAAATTGCATGTCTCTTTATCCCTGATGACACGATTCTGATCAGGTGTATGGTGTGGCATGGATGAATGGAGATGTACCATATAGAGGGAGCATACTTTTCAAATCTTTTTGTAGAGATGGCTCCCTATGGTGGGTTTTTTGTAGATGCTTTTCAAGTTTCATTTCATGTGGACTTCCAGCACCTAGTCCAACTATCAGGGGCGTCGATCCGTTTTTGATATTGGGGGGCGAAATTTGAAAATTTTCCCGAGTGACCACTGAGAGACCTAATAGCTCAACATTGGCATGCCCAGAAGTTGTATTATGCGCTCATTGAAAGTGTCTTGATGGCTCAAAGACCTGATTTGGTTGGCACCCACATTTGGGGACAATAATGGGGGTCCAGGGGGCGGAGCCCCCAGAAGCTTTTAGATTTCAGACATTTGCAACTCCTATTGTGGGTATAAAATTGTATAAAATAGTGAACATATACTCGCAACGTATTTTTAAAGGGCATAGCGAGGAAAGCTTGAGCCTTGCATGATATGGATCGACGCGATCCTGTATTACTACATAGAGCCATTGATATAGTCTAGGGCATTTGGCTCCCATGAAACTAAGCAAGGGCGTCAACAAATTCTCAAAACTGGAGGGGAGACATTCCAAGGAAGCGAAGCGACCGAGCGGGGGAGGGTGTCTTGGGTGTGGGAGGGGGTGTCCCCCTCCCGTGTCCCCCTCCCACAGTAGGGAGCTTTTGTATTTTTGGGTGTGAATTGTGCGATTTGGTGCACACCTGAGACAGAAATTTCACGTAATATGAAATATATTATAAGTATGGAACCAAACATACATAATGACAATGGGATGGGGACAATCTTCACCACTTTCAAATGTGGGGGGACATGATAATATTCCAATATGATTTGCATTCAGCGCATATGGACTGAATTGACTGAAAGATATATTTCAGATTATTTTATTTTCTGTGACGGCGGGCTATCTATAGATGAGGGTTTAATTAACTTCGTTTGAGGTGTGCGTTTGAGAAATAACACTGCCCAACACATGTGAGTTCCCGCAACCCAAATGAAACTTGTAATATGAGAAACTGTATGCGCGCGAAGTGGCAAAACAGAGATTTACAGTCCTTTTAAAACTAGCAAACGGCTATTTTGAAGATAAATTATTGATAAATGTGTCTTTCCCCTCTTTGGCATTATATCACTTGATTTTTTTCTTCCTCATTTTTAGGATTAATGGGGGGGGGGGGGGGGCGAAATGATATGTTCGCCCCCATATTTTCATTGGGGGGGGGGGGGCAGGGGGGGGGCGGTCGCATGATCGACGCCCCTGCCAACTATAAGTTGTGTTTCTAGAACGGTCATATGAGACATTTATGTGGGCCAATCTATAACATGAACCAACTTTCACGATATATCTCCTTTAGACCATGAATTCAAATTGCCCTCAAACGTTTCATGTAGGCCTACATACACACCAAACTGGCTGGGGAGACCTCGATTATAATTATGTTTGTAGTACATTGATGAAAGGCTGGTCTTTTGAACACCCCCTTCCCTCCTCCCTGGTATCTCATTCACGGGATGAGCATTTTGTAATTTTTTTGATATATTTTGTATTATTTGATTATAGTAATTTAACCACATTTAAACAAATTATAACATTAACAACTCATATTCTTATGTATTTCAATGTTTTTAATGCTAATGTGTTTTATTGTTTATTAATTTATATGCTTAGTTTCATTATAAAATGGATATTGCATGTTTAAAGATCGAAAAATAGTCTATTCTTCATTTTTAAGAATTTAGTTGTCTTTTATACATACGCGCTGTATACAAATTTCACGTCCGTATGTGATGTATCACGTTGTAACGACGTGTGACGCATTACCCAAAGATGCAATATGCTCAAATTTGGTATCAAACCATGCGCATGACTTTAGGAAAGTCCTCCATGAAACGACAATCTGGAATCAGAAGTGCATTGTGCTGTAATTTTGCAAGATGTGTGACTGGGTATTCATGACCCCTAAGGCTTAAACACATGCTATTTAGTGTAGTATAGGTAAAATGGTAAAAATGCAAAATACATACACTAAGCTGCTCTTCTGGAACGGTTATCACATATTGAAATAATCATATAGTCCCTACCAATAACTTAGTAGCCCTAAAGTTTAGTTTCCTCAGATGGTACCAATATATGCCTGGGCCCATGGACTATATGTTTTGGTACCGTTTTGTGATCTCAAATAGATAACCAACATTTTGCAAAGGGTTGTGTAATTCATAAACAAAGCAATTAATGTCCACCACTTACGGAACCACTGCTATTTCCTGGTTCCATACGGGCCAACCATTTGTGAGTGCGCCAATGCTATTCACGCGCACGTTTGTAAACAATAGATTCCCGGGCGATTCGTTCGCTCTGCACACATTGCAATTCACCGCACACATAGCAGTCTGCGTAATTCAGACCGCATGAACGCATGCTTTAGAATGGTGATGCGTTTCCAAATTTTTTTTCTTTTTCTGGAAACATATTTTTGTGAACTTGTTGATGGAATGGAATACTAAAGATGTTACCTTTCTTTAATAAGAATATTATTTTTGGGTGGTGGTACCCTTTAAAGCCTGCTAGCTTAGTTTCATGTTTTATATATTATATAGTATTTTGGATAATGTGGCTACACAGAATATTTTAGTTGCTAGCTAACTAGCTTAGTAAAGCTACCCAAGGCCAAACCAGCTAAACCTATTTGGGCACTAAGAAAGCGGTTTGTACTTTGTAGCACATTAAACTGTACCATTTGAAATGCACTTAGCATGGAACTAAGCTAGCAGGGTTTCATGATATGGGCCCTGGACACCGTTAAATGAGATCTTCATGATAACTTTGGTGCGAAAATATTTTTAAATTATGTTTTTTCTTCTACAAAATATTGAAAGTATCCCAAAGGCATTACGTTGAAAGCTTGTTTAATCCCTGTGTGGGAAAAGGGAGAGAAAATAGTGTCCATGTAGACATGTATGAAAATATGTGACATTTTTTATTTTTCTTCCTCAAAATCATGAAATCATCATTATGTACCAAGCTGTTTTTATCCCTGTGTGAGAAAAAAGAGAGAACATAGTGTCCACGGGAGTGTCCATGTATAACTTTGGTGTGAACATGCTGTGAAAATTATGTTTATTTTGTATCTTAGTACTCCAACATCGTAAAAGCGTAATTATGTACCAAGCTGTTTTTATCCCTGCGTGGGCAGTGAGCACATTAACCATTATAGTTAGTACTAGAGCTTGCCATTCAATTCAGCTCAGTGTAGGTTTACAATTCAGCGCAGCTTTTTCTATTCATTCATTCCGCCAACTTTGAAAATGAATGGCGTGGAGAATATCACATTGTCCACGCTCACACTGCGGAAAAAGCAAGCGTACCATTTGAAGCATTCCACGTATTGTTATGGTCACGACATGATCAAAGCATACAATTAGAGGATGTTATTTTCTCTCTCCTACCACAAGTAATGACACGTGTCCTTAGCAGGCCCAGGGATGGGAAGCATTTAATCGAGATAGTAGACTGTCGAATAAACTAAAGCCACGTGTGCGTGCTTTTGCAATTTGACTTCATGGTGCCTTATTGCCATGACAACCATCAAGTTGTGTACACCACATCACATGCAATTGTGTGTTATGTACTACAGAGGAGCCTTAACCCCTTGACTACGGGAACCGGGTGGGTTGTGTACAAAAGTCTATGGGGATTTCAGAAACTGGAAGGGAACGAGTTAATTGTCAATACAACAAAACTCGCTAATATTGATATTTTGAACAAGGTCATTTTGCTGGGCCAAACTCTTGATAATATTATACCCCAGATAAAGTATTTTGTTATGGCCATTATCAATGTCCTTTCACCATTAATTGCTTACAGCAAAATTGTATGCGTTATATTCACAGTGGAACCTTGTAAATAGAGCTACATGTACATGTACATGTATGATACAACACAACTCCCTGATAACTAGGTAATGTTTTTGTCCCAAACTCTTTATATTATATATCTTTGTTTTTTACCATGTTATAAATAAAATGCCTGTTATAACAAGGTAACAAATGATCCAGGGCCTTATATCCTTTATAAAATGTGACCGGCTATAGCAAAACCCTGCACTTGTCGGTAATTCATGTTTTGAAGAAATTGGCATTTTAAGTTCACATAATGTGTGTAAAAGACCTAATATTGAAACAATCGTATCTTCGCCAATTATTGACCAATTTGTTAGAACAAAGCATCAAAGCTTGTGATGAGGCCTTTCTAATGGTATGAAAATCTACATTTTGATTTTTACCGACAAGTGCAGGATTTTGCTATAGTTGGTCACATATTATACCAAGGTTCCACTGTATTGTACTGTACATTATGGGAACATTTCCTACAGAATTTGGAGGCTGTGGGTTAGAGGTGCACCTGTAAAGTGTCAGATATTGCCCAAAATATTGCCTAAATCATTGTAAGATATGTCCGAATGATGTGTGAAAGTTTTATTGAAAAAGAATACTGCTTTCCTGGTTAAAAAAGAACAAATTTGCATGAGCTTTTACAACAAATTACTGTATGACGTGTATGAGGTTTATGACCGTTTATTAACGCTCTTGAGCTGAATGATTATCAATGATAGATATCGTCATACTAAAGGGGCATTTAAAATAAATCTAACCATAAGCCAAACAACAAGGTAGAAGAGAAATGTGGAAGCTCCAAGTAATTTTCGTGGAGTTAGACACTTTACTGGTTTCACTTTAATCCTGACCTAGGTTGAAGCTATTATTTGTCTGCAAACAAATTTGTTCAACAATTCAAATCTTATTTGAGACTGTATGCTAACAGTTAATCAGCTTTTATCAGTTTTACTGAACAATACCAAATTATAGTGGCCAAAATATGAAAATGAAACTATAGATTAGCATTTTTGCTCTAGTTTATGCTTGCCAAAACAAATAGAGATAAAAATTGCTTCCAGTTTAATATATGTTTTTCTTGGCCAAGTATGAGTTTAAATTTAGAAGGAAAACAGAATTTTACAAGCCATTTATGTATACTGTACAGTTCATAGATCTTTTAATGTTTTTAATGACCTGTACAAGCTGCAATTGTGGTTTTGAGTTTTAATCTTGTTCACTTTTGACTTAATATTTCTTTGTTTTCACATTGTCCTTAAGTATTAAAAAAGAAATGTTAATGCTAACAAGGTCAACATTTATTTGCGATAAGGGCAACCACAAAGAAGTTTACAAGCTCCACTAAGACTTTTCTCCAAAAGGACTGGGTCATTAAATTAAGACATTCTTGAATGTATGCACATTTCTTGCATAATTGCCTGGAGACAAGTGTTGCTATGTCGGGCAATTACTGGCAGGCTTTAAGCAGGGCTGCACACTTACCTTTTCTGTCAGTGGCCCAAAATTTGATTTCATGAGTAAACTTTGTACTAAATTCAAAATATCACTCTTTCCTGATCAAACCTCAGAGTGCTTATAGATGAAGCATGATACCAGTGCTAAAAAACTTTGAAGAAGAAAATATATATGTTAGCGAACTTGGCGAAGTGTCATCTTTCTTCAAAGGATTTTTGAAATATTGGTCAGCTTTGTGGAACAATATTGAAAGTCTTGTTTTTAAAGGGATAGTTGAGTTCTGGTAAGGAGAGTACAGTTTTGGTGAAACTGAATTTTAGTAACCAATACCTGCATCATTACATTACAAACTAATAGTTACAACTAGAAAGGAACACAACATTACAAATGACGTAGTAAAGATCATGTTATCATTCAAAAAGAGCTGTTAAAACGTAAGAGGGCGCTCTCTAAACACTCATTGGTTTCAACCATTTTGAATAAAATATTGTGCATGTGATGCTTTGTTGAAATAGTGATTAGATAGATAAATAACCAACAACTATTTAAATACCTATTTTGTAACTTTTTGAAAAGAGGAAGCATTTTTTTGAATTTTTAACGGCTGGTTCAAAATTCTCTAATAAACCTGGAGCCCCAGGTTTATTACAAATAGTTATATTTATGGATATTTCAGCCGTCTCTGAACCGATTTTGATCAAACAAAGATGATTTTATTATTTAAATATTATGCTCTTTCAAATTTTACACTCAGTTTTTCATTACCTCACAAAAAAAATAAGTAGTCTAGCGCCCTCTCTACCAAAACTCAACTATCCCTTTAACCAAGCACTGTGCAACATGTGGAAGAATACCCAAATTAATTAAATGCCCTGGAACCGTAAGCAAGTATAATGGACTTGAGCGTGATCATTTAATTATATCTATGTATCAATAAAATGTATCCTATCATCAATGGTCTTCCTGGCAACCTTGAAGCTTGCCCAAGGTTTGCCAGATATAGCAGCAAGTAATGTGCAAGGTTGATTCAAAATACAGTTAAACTCTGTCTTTGTTGCTACCTGTCTATAGGCTGCATCTAGGAGAAACAATGGTATGGAGCGTGTTTAGCTAAAGGTCACCTGTCTGCAGTGGCCATTTTTCTTGTTTCCCATCTAGGTGGGCACAATGTATACGGTCATGTGTCATGAACTCGCCTC
Organism: Echinarachnius parma; assembly: GCA_037951105.1. Taxonomy (NCBI): domain Eukaryota; kingdom Metazoa; phylum Echinodermata; class Echinoidea; order Clypeasteroida; family Echinarachniidae; genus Echinarachnius; species Echinarachnius parma. The sequence goes on along the minus strand of JBAMJV010000719.1, from coordinate 193,945 downwards.
CAAATAGGGTGGCGCCGTTACATTTTGAGTATTTTTGCTACCATTTTCTTAATTTTTTTCGAAACCGGAAAACCTTTCTTAACAATTTTGGTATCATTTTAAAGAGCTTTCAGAATGCTATCTATCTGCAAAGTTTGAAAGGTATACCTCTTCCCAAAGTGGAGATACAGCTATTTGAAGGTTGGAGCAAGAGGGTGGCGCAGGAAGCAGCGCCGCAGGAAGCGGCGCCCCTGTACAAAGTCTATGGGAAAATGCCTCTCAAAGTGCAATTTTTCTTAAAACGTTAATAACTTTGTCAAAACTAGATGTATAGCAACAATGTTGGTATCAAATGAAAGCTAAAACATTGAACTTTAATGTCAAATGATTGAAAAGTGTTTTTGCCACATCAAATTTATATTAAATCAACACAAACATAGAAAATTGGGGGTTTCCTGTACAGACTCTATGGGGGCACAATCTTGACCGGTACATTTTGTGAATGCTTGGTAAAAACGTTAATATCTTCAGAAAGAAAAGGTTTAAGACTACAAATTTGGTATCAAATTAAAGCTTACTTATCAAACTGTATTATGGCTCATCATATTCAGGCATTACTCTATATTCCATTCATCTAGTGACTCCTACTTAGTGAAAATTATTGATTATTTCAACAACAAAAATTCATTAAGTATGAATGAAAAAATCTCCCGCAAAATAATAATTTACCCCATACAATATTATATTGCTGTAAAGGTCCAAGTCTGCTCTGCATGAAAACATTATAATTTCTTGTCTAGAGCTACTTTAGAAAAAGTTATCAGGAAAATATTGACCTCTAAAACTGTTAACTGTAAATTTCATGTTTTGGTTAATATGAACAATTAACTGTACACCTAGTGTTATTTCTGAGTGCATATTTGGGTTCCTTGGGAAATTTCCTTTCAGAAAATGTATAGTTTTGGTAAGGTAGGGGGTCTTCCTCAGAAAATATTTGCTCTCAATTGTTACATTGTCCTGCAGAAGCCCAAAATGGCATGTAACGCAAAAGGAGGCGACCTCATGACGCATGACCATACACAGGTTTTATCAGTTTGTAGCATGCATTAGGAATAGGTAAATTGAATACTTAAGAGTCAATTCAGGTAAGGAACGCACATTGTATGTTAAACTGTAGAGAACTAGTAATTCTGAACCCGTGCATATATCCTGGAATCATTTCCTTTGAAATAAATATTTTCTCAACCTTTCCTTTCTGTTTTCATGTACCTTAGGTTTGACTGCAAAAGTACCAACTTGCTAAATTCAACCATTACAATTGTGTGCATACATGTGTGCACCGTGCAAGGAAGTTTCCATAACACCATAATGTTGTAAAAGTAAGTATCTTGTTCATTCATATTTCTACTGTACATACAGGTGTAATTATTATATTCAAACTGATTGTACTTGGCATTTGTTTTAAGTATACCCTCTTCATTTGTAATCTCAGTGCCGAAAATTGTTTTATTTCCTTGATTTAAGGTTGATCCAAAATCCAGTTGACTATAGTAATAAGGAAATACAGTTTACTTTGTGCCTGTATCTGGTATTATCCATCATAAATGCATAGAGCTATAATATCAGCTTTGTAATTTATTTAACAATGATAAAACAATCTTAAATTTCCATCTATGCATATTTCTTGAATTTTTTCATTTACCATAATTTACAAACAAAAATTTATTTGTGTACTTGTCAATAAATGTGATATCCATTTAGTCAAACAGGTTTTATTAACCCATTTCATATGGGAAACTGGTGGGTTCTGTATCAACTCTATGGGGATTGCAAAATCAAGAAGGGTCCAGCGCGCCATGTTTATTAAAGGACCTACAGCGTCTAGATGGCCTAATTTTCACAATTCGGCTCTCTATATGTAATTTTTCCCGAAGAAAAAGAATTTAGCAGTCATTTCTCATGAAATTAATCAATTTTGGGGTAATTAGTAAATATCTAATTGTCCTGGGAACGCCCCTTTTAAATCGCCAAAATGTGACGTCATCTAAAGAACGGACTAATGAACTAAATTCTGTAGATGACGCGTCATGACGTAAGCCAATGAATTGTCAATCACATGTCGATCACGCTGCAAATTCCGGACGCTAAATGTGGGTGGGGCGTAAACTGGCTGCTAAGTGAGATTTGGCATCAGAAAACTAGTCTCAAATCACTACTGTGTTTATTTTCATGGATTTTTCTTCGGCAGACCTATGTTTCAAGTCATCAACTATGAAATAAATGTCAAATTACGTTGTATTCTTTAGGTCCTTTAACCCCTTCAGGACTGATTGATTTTGCTATAACATGTAATCTCCATAGATCTAGCTAGCCCAAGTATTTTCTAGACCAGTCCTGTGAATGGGTTAAAACTTTGCAATTGTTGTAAATGTCCAATTAGTGCAATCATACAAACAGCCAATCAGCATGGAGCATTTTTGCTGAACACAACATTTTGCAATCATATGGTATTTCTACAATGTTTACTTTCAATAGCACTTTTACAATAATTGGTCATTGATTTACCACAAAATGCAAAAGGTTTTAATGAATTATGAGGCCAGCAACGCAGGCTTACAACAAACTTGAATTGGGTCTGAATTTCAACACTAGAATAGAGTGACATCAGTGGGCAATACCCCTAGTCCAAAGTTCTGTTGATCCAGATGAATGCACAAATTACATAGCTGCTTTTTTCCTCTCTCTCTCGATCTCTTGTTCAAGTTGTTTGTGTTTATAATACAATGGAATATGGATGAAAGCCAAATATTTCGGTCACAATTTTTCTCACACAGAACTTTGTTATTGCGCATTGCTCATTTTGCAGTGCAGTGTTTTGCTGGGTACGTATACACCCACAGATGTGGTTTTATTGTGTATCGAATATCTATTAGATGATATTTGCTGGTGATTGTTTCTGCAGATTGTTCCTGTTGTTATTTCCGATGGTATATTGCACAGAGAACAGATGGCAATGATATCAATACCTACATGTTGATCTACATCTAGGACTGTAAAGGAATGAAGACAATATTTGGGTGAGTGATCATTTCAATATATCATGTAGTCGCGTAAGTCAGAATAATTTTTTGAAACTTTTTAAACTCTTGTTGTTAAGCCTACATGTAGCTGCAAGTGACATTATACAATGTTAATGATCAGGTTGTGATACTTGTGCAATGTGCACACCCCAGGTCATATTCAAGGAAGTTAAATGTTTAATGGATTATGCAGGGATTAAATTAATAGGTCCTATTCTCAAATCTTCCCACTGATCAGATTTTCACTGAAGCTTGATATCGATGTACTTACAGAGCTGTCTTTACCATTTTTGGTAGTTTTTATTGTACATTTACTCTGAAAGTAAATTGCATGCATTCTTATACAATGGGTGATTTCAAGTATGGTGTTTAAGGCCGGTGTTAGTGTTTATTACACACAAACACCAATTTGATAAACACTAACACCAGCCCTAAACACCATACTTGAAATCACCCAATGTACATGTTGTAGGAGATACGTACAATGTGTTAAGAGATACGTACCTGACGACTTAACCCTCTATCTGCCTAATTAAACATCAATTGGCAAAAACCCACTTGAACCAGTTTTGTTGACCATTTTTTACATGAATATAAAATACTCATCTCATTCTCATCTGGTAAGAGGTCAAGTGACTTCACAATTTGTTTAACATTGTGTGCAATTGGAGACAAATCAACAGATCTATTTTTATGAGTAACTTGACTTGACTGAGTAAGTTGACCATGATACTCAGAGCTAGTTAATAAAGTGTAAATGTGTTGTTGTTTTTTGTTGTTGCGTAATTGACTCTCCATTTGCTGTGCACAGTTAATATTGTGAAACTATTGTTGTCAAAGATTGTAGTTATTTAATTGGAAAGTTCAAAGGCTGACATTTATAAAGGTAAAAACAACCAGAGCATCAGTTATATGATTACTGATGGAAACAGAATTTAACATTTTTACTTTTTGTTGACTTGACAATGTTCAATGTTCCAAATGAGATTATTAGGTAAAAATTGTACCAGACCACTAGTCACTGATGAGAAAGATACATACTGTACAGGACGAAATACCAATGGAAATTATAATGGGTACCCACTGAATTGAAACCAATGGGTACCCATTGAAACCAATGGGTACCCATTGAAACCAATACCCATTGAAATTCTGATTGGTACCAATTGAATTCAATGGGTACCCATTGAAACTGAATTCAATGGTTTTAATGGGTACATATTGAATTCAATGGGTACCCATTGAAACTGAATTCAATGGGTACCCATTGGCAGGCATTGGTTTTAATGGGTACCCATTGAATTCAATTGGTACCCATTGATTTCAATTTGCCAAATTGTTTCATTTTCCATATTATGCATGCTCTTGGATTACCAATTGATTTCAATTGGAAATTTTCAATTGGTACCAATTGATTTCAATTGGTAATATAGTCAATGAGAATTTCACCCTGGGCACTTTTTACTTTTTGTTTATTTAACAATGTTGAAACTGTAAATAGATTTGCTGAAGATGCCACATATGTCTCAAATGGTAAATTGCATTTTTTTGCCCACTGGTTAGCAAGCACCAATGGCCATATCATTAGAAATAATAGCAAATTCATGAGATTTCCACTTCTTACAAGTTTGTGTACAAGCAGTACTAGTTTAAACCAATGGTTGTAATAATGCATTTTGTTTTATTCCAGCCATTGCGTGTGTGAATGATCTGTTTAAAACCATATGACCTCATTATACGTATTAGTCGTATGCAAGTTCCTAGCTTGCCTGTTATCATTCTTTATATTAACCCATTGTTTATGACGGGAAGCTGGTGGGCACTGTATTAACTCTATGGGAATGCAAACTCTACTAGTAGGGTTAAGGTACAATTAAAGGGTACCACCACCCAAAAATAATATTCTTATTAAAGAAAGGTAACATCTTTAGTATTCCATTCCATCAACAAGTTCACAAAAATATGTTTTCAGAAAAAAATATATAATTGGAAAACGCATCACCATTCTAAAGCATGATTGCGTTAATGCGGTCTGAATTGCGAAGACTAATGTGTGCAGAGAGAACGAATCGCCCGGGATTCTATTGTCTACAAACGTACGCGTGAATAGCATTGGCGCACTCGCAAATGTTTGGCCTGTTGGGAACCAGGAAATAGTAGTGGTTCTATAAGTGGTGGAAATTAATTACTTTGTTTATGAATTACACAACCCTTTGCAAAATGTTGGGTATCTATTTGATATCACAAAACGGTACCAAAACATATAATAATGTGTTGTTCTTTGCCTGGTGGTCCCCTTTAAGCCCTTTCAAACTGTTGATTTCAGTATATTCTAGGCAGAATATGAGGATGATCTCTGACAATTTTGAGCATGATCAGCGTAGAAATATTAATAAGAAAACTACAAAGATCTGTGATATTTTTTCCTATGGGGGACTTTAATAGCCATTCGTGGACAACTCCACATTGTATGTTTTGTGCTCGTTAATTTTTGTAATGTTATTCATATATAGTCACAAGTTTTTAATCCCCAATACTCACTGCCACTGTATGTATTTTACAAAATTGTTGAAATCCCACATCTCCAACAAACCACATTAGTTTCTCAAATAAACAAAATAGTCAATAAAGAGATAATCAGAATCAATTGAAAAGCCACTTTGGTTTGATTTTATAAATGTGTAGAATTTATCTATTTATTACATTTCGTATCAGTGATGGGCTTTGATTTGATAACTTATCTCCGTATTACACCCCTTTTTTCGCTGGATTATGTTGTTCCTGAAAGTTTAGTATACATTGGTTTATGATTGTGGTCAATGATATTCACATGGGCAATGATTTAAATTATCAATGACAAATATTGACACTGTCATCTGAAAAAGTGATATTGGCATGAACCTTGTACCTTTGTTGTGATAAGGTTTGGTGCAAATTATTGCTGAACCGTACGTGCCATTGTGTGTCATGATCAGGCTCAGTGACATGTAAATAGTAGATCTATTTGTTCCAATCCAGAATTAACCAGTTCCAATGTGACATCTAGACAGATCTGTGTGTAAATTGCTGATTGGTCTACAGCCATTTGGTCTACTTCCATTTGGTCTACTAGAAAATTAAGTATTCAGGGACTTATGATAATGATTTAGGATTGGGATCAGGGTTAGTGGTTTGGATTGGGGTTAGCCTTAGGGTTAGGGTTAGGTTTTGGGTTAGGCCAGGATCAAGTTTGGAACAGTGTAAATGGAATTTTCAGGCATCATGTAGTAGCTACATGTAGACCAAATGAGGTGTAGACCAACTGAGTGTAGACCAAGCGAACATAAACCAAACTGTGTCCACTGTACATGTATGATAGTGGTCTTCATTAATTTTTATGATGGTACTGTATGGTATCCTTTCCATTGCCCTTAGCAAATTGCTACCAGGGATACTAACTATTTCAAACTCTTATATTGGCCACCAACAAATTAGCTAGGGTCTACAATTACACATACGTCTGATATGTGTCATTTTGTGTCTGTATGTCATTATTTTTATGATGGTACTCGGGTACTGTATGATATCATTTCCATTGCTGACATGTGTACATGGCTTTGTCCTTAGCATTGAACTTAATGCAAGCCAAATGGCCACCAGAAATTTTATTTCGCTACTAAACTGAGCGCCAAAAGAAACTTATCACTTCTTCAGAGCGGCGCTCACTAAAATCCATAGCATCAAATTGAATCATATTTAAACACAGATAAGTTATCATTCTCCTTATGAAGCATATCTGAAAAATTAAAAGGTTGCTTTTGCCAAAAAAGAGAAAAATTCTATGGAATCGTACAGGTCACTTTTAAAAAATCACAGAAACTGCTCGCCTTCCGGGCACGGAGCTCGGTACGGACAATAGCCAGTCTGGTGGTTACATTTACCCGCCTTTGAAGTTGAATGAATAGCTATTGAAAGTTCTGAATAGACCACCTTTCATGGAGGTTCGCAGCGAGCAGATTCTGTGATTTTTGAAAAGTGATCTGTAGCGATTCCATCCCATTCTTCTCTTTTTTGGCAAAAGCAACCTTTTAATTTTTCAGATTTGCTTCATAAGGAGAATGATAACTTATCTTGTCTATTATATGATTCAATTTGATGCTATGGATTTTAGTGAGCGCCGCTCTGAAGAAGTGATAAGTTTCTTTTGGCGCTCAGTTTAGTTCAAACTCTTGTATGGCCACCAACAAATTAGGTTCTACAATTACGCACAAGTCTACATGGTGGACTGTGCCAGAGTCTATCTGATTGTTCATTTTGTCCACCTTAACGAAAAGCAAGGGAGCACAATGTTAATTTTATCGCAAAACAACTATTAATGTACTCTATTTAACCCCTTGACCACGGGAACCGGGTGGGTTGTGTATAAAGTCTATATGGGGATTTCATATTACTAGTAGGGAACGGGTTAACTACATGTAGGTCTTCATTATTATGATATTGTTAATATGATCATATTTCAATTGCTAGTTTTCACATACATACTGTACATAAGTTCTGAGTTAGTTATATAATGCAATATGTTTACATTTTAAGCCCCCTTTTTTAGCCCCTTGATGTGGATCTGAATCTTAATTGAAATGATGTACGTTTTTAGTGCAATATAGCTACAGTACTGAAATGAGGGTCCAATAACTATTTAAAGTTTAAACCAAGTGTTCATGTGATTTAAGCTACATGTATACAGTAAAGGTTTAAAGCAAGTTTTCATGTGATTTAAGCTACATGATAGATGCAGCACTTACTGAAATGAATGTCCAATAATCATTTAAAGTTTCGAGCAAGTGCATGTTCATGTGATTTAAGCTACATGTATACAGTAAAGGTTTAAAGCAAGTTTTCATGTGATTTAAGCTACATGATAGATGCAGCACTTACTGAAATGAATGTCCAATAATCATTTAAAGTTTCAAGCAAGTGCATGTTCATGTGATTTAAGCTACATGTATACAGTAAAAGTTTAAAGCAAGTTTTCATGTGATTTAAGCTACATGATAGATGCAGCACCTACTGAAATGAATGTCCAATAATCATTTAAAGTTTCAAGCAAGTGTTCATGTGATTTAAGCTACATGTATACAGTAAAAGTTTAAAGCAAGTTTTCATGTGATAAGCTACATGATAAATGCAGCACTTACTGAAATGAGGGTCCAATAATCATTTAAAGTTTCAAGCAAGTGTTCATGTGATTTAAGCTACAGTAAAAGTTTAAAGCAAATTTTCATGTGATAAGCTACATGATAGATGCAGCACTTACTGAAATGAGGGTCCAATAATCATTTAAAGTTTCAAGCAAGTGTTCATGTGCTCCTAATTCTACTTTTTTAGTTGCTATCTTGGTACCCAATTACTTCAGCAGACTATTTAATGTTTTTATCCTTTTTTTGTGTGGGGGGGGGGGGGGGGGGGGCCAGGAAAAATTAACTATAGTTTACTTGCTTGACTCCAGGGGCCAACAAAAAGAAAGCATTTTTAGCATTACTTTATGTTCTGTGAATCTGTTTACACCCATATGTAGACATGTAATATATTCTGTGCAGCGAGTAGTTTCGTTTTAGTATGCACGGTGTACAACATATTGAACTTTGTAGTTTGTACTCAGATTGTATTGATATTATGGATGATTGATCATATTGAAAGCCGGTTAAGGATTCAATGGGAACAAGAATGTTTGTACAACAATACATGCATACATCCATTAGAGATTGTGTCCTGAGGGTATGTTGAACATAGAACAAGCCTCTACACTAACTTGTTTCCTTACTGGCCCATTCGGGCAAGTAAAATCATAACTTTTCAAATTTTACTTGCCCGAACAGAAAGTTCACTTGCCCGCTTACTTCTAGATGAGATTTAAACCTAAGGAATTACATTATTCTCTCATAGTTGAGTATAGATCTGGCATCGGTTATCTTGATTATAACATATATTAGTGTATTTGCTTCTCGTTTTCTGCAGGAAGATAATGTATCAATTTTGTAAATTATTATAACACAATTTCCAAAGACCCTAGCTTGCCATAGTATTTCATTGACTACTTGGTAGATGTGTTAAGTATCTGTTATCTTGATAATAACATATTTGTGTATTTACCTTTTGTTTTCTGCAGGTTATTCCCACACCATGTTGAGCTGATGTAAAAAGGCACTTTACCAACATATTCCAAAATGGGGACAGGAATTCCCCTCAGTGACCGCTTCAAGGGTCTGGAGTCGATGAAGGCACTGTCCCTGGAAAGAGAGTTTGGACGTCCATCAAGACTGGACAGTGCCAAGAGTGACTCGCTCGATGCTTGCACCTTGCAGATAACTATTGACGGGAAAAGCATTATATCTGGTCCCAGAGGCAAGGGGGCCAAAAAGAACACGGCTGCAACATGTCTGCATAAGTTGTTTTCAAAGAAACTCCAAGTGGGGAAGTCTGATGTGAAAAAGGATGGAAGTGGTAACCAAAAGCCATGGACAACGCCCAAGAAGCCACAGAAAGATGCTGTACCATTGAAAGGAAAGGAAATCAAAGGGAAGACAAGGGCAGGTAGTGTTGCCTCAACAGAGGAGAATGCCAAGCCTGCTGAACCAGGAGCTCAACACCCACCTGGCAGAGCAGTTCCAAAGAATGCCAGATCCAAAGATCCCCGTCTCCTCTATGGGAACGGTTCGTACAGCATGGCTGCAAAGAAAAATGCCAATGTGAACGCTCCCAAAGTTACAATCGAGCAACCTACTAAGACCAATGATGACAGCCCTGTGAAGATCAGTGACCAAACCAGTGAAAAGAGGACGGGATATGCTTCAAATGTGGTCAAGAAAACGCAGCTGTTTGGATATGTTGCCCATAATGTAGAGAAGCAAAAAGCTGTGTCTATAGGGGGTGTGAGCACATCAAAGACACCGTCGGCAACTCCTGGAATATTGCCAAAGCCCTTGAAAAGCATCCTAAAGAAACCTGGTGCAGCAAGGGATCTATCAGGACCAACCAGTGAGAAGTGTCCTCTAAACCAACGATTAGACAGAGGTAATGTTCGTGAAGCAAATAGTGACAAGAATGTTACAAGTTCTTTGAATGGATCAGTGCAAGAGGTCAGAGGGTTGGCCAAAGATAGTGCCATTGATAAGGTCAGTCACAATGTAAACACAAGTTCCTTGATCAGTGGACCAAGCCTGCCTTTGACCCCTAAACCTGATACTCCAACAAAGGGCGAGGACAGTGTAAAGATAACAGCAGGTGATAGTGCTTCTGATGCTAGTCAATTGGTGAAAACAGATGCATTAGTAGTGAAACCCCCTGCAAAGAAGGAAAGCGGACCAGCTCCAATTGTTCTAAAATTATCTATCAATGATGGCAAATTAAACTTAAAGGTGGAAGAAGAACAAGTCAGCACCTCTGATGAGAACGGTAGCCCATCTTCACAGATGGAGTCTGGAGGCAGTGTGGTACTGGGAGGAGGCTTTTCTCATCTGACAAAGTCGACAACTGTAACGGTGACGGAAAAGCAGCTTCAAACAGGATCTCCTGTTACCATTGTTCTGGGTAGTTCCCCTACTGAAAATTGTGAGACTGCTAAAGATCCCAGTGTAGTACCATCAAGTAAAGAGATATTTGCTGGAACCTCTCAGAAGGTACATCTACCTCAGTCAGAACAGAATGTCACTGGTGAATCAGAAATACCTGCGAGTCCTTCACAGGTGTCTGACCTTGAGACGAGTGCTGGAGAGCAAAAAGAGATCAAAATACTACCAGATACTTACATGGAAAAGATGAGTACATCTGAAGGACCCATTCTATGGCCTCCTCTTTCGGTTACTAAGAGGCCTTCTGCATCCATACCAATGCCTGTACAAGAGAACACGATTCCCAATGAGTCACCACCTAAAGGGGACACTGATCATGAAAAGACACAGCCAGCATCAAAACTGCCCTTTCAAACCTTATTCAGGAAAGAAGTATCTGTTCAAAGTGATGCACCAATTTCTTCAGAGACAATATCAACTGAGCCTCAAGCTTCTACCGCTGGGTCTCAAAAGGATGATAACCTTGAAATAGTGGATATGGATGTTTCCTCGAGTCCTGGTCCAAGTAACTTGCATCCAAATGGGAAAGATGTGAAAGAACCTTCAATAGCAAATGGTTCTTCATTTGAGACAGCTCAGGGAAGTAATGTACCATGTGGCGAATTAGAACAGAAGCAACAGAAGACTACCAACAAGGAAGAAGTGTATGCCATAGAGGTAATCGGGAAATCCACAAGCCCCCTGGATGTGCATGCCCTAAGGAAAAATTTGAATAAATCATCCGATTCTAGAGAGGAAAAAGTATATCCCATAGAGGTTATAGCAAAATCTAGACGCACCCTCAAGAAACCTGATGGATTTCATGAACAATTTGACAGCAATATGGATAAATCTGTACAGGAAGCTATTGGATTTCAGAACAAAGCAGTTGAAACTGAAAATTTGATGGATCAGTCAGAAAAATGGACAACATTCCTTATGGAAGACACGAGCAGCCCATTGAAGAGAACATTTGGATCTAAACAATCATTCAAAGAAGCTATAGTAGATTTTTCCAAAGAGCAGAATGATTTACCTGGTGGTACCAGTCTATCGGGTAATCAACCTTTTGCCAATATTGGAAAGGATCATGTGGAAGATGATTCTCTGTTAAATGAGACTCCAAAATATGGTCCTGAAAATGAACCATCTTACAATCCCAGTATAAATATAGATAATCCCCAAACTGTGTTGCAGACAAACCAGCATGAAAGTACTGGTACAGCTTTAGAACTGAATGAAAGTCCTGAGGGAAAGAACACTGAAGTAATAAGGAATGATGAGGGGTCACCTGGAACACCGGTTGCAGATGAGAAGAGTTCAGAAAATTCACAAGAAATGAATGAATCGATGGAATATATGCGCAAACAAGCAGAAGAAATGAGTGAATCGTTGGAAAATTTGCGTAAACGAGCAGAGGCATTTGCAACCACTCCTAAGAGTGAAGTGTCCAACCCTGTCTGCCTTGAAGAGAACAACAATAGCATTGATAAAAGTGTTGTTAAGATTGATAGACTTGTTCCAAGAGATGGTGTAGCTGATAGTAAGCAAGCAGCCTCCAAGCCAAAAGACAATAACATTGTTTATTTGAGGGAACTAAGCTGCTTGAGTGACATCAGTAGTGAGGAGGAATGGCTCTACTCTGGACAGGATCAAAACCAACAACCTCTGGAGCCAGTGCTGGTCAGGGGGACAGGAAACCGGGCTTCCGATGTTGGAAACCACGAAGGTAGATATGGGGATTCCAGAAATAGGACCAATGAACAGACAAGGTCTCGGTCGAATAGCCTGGATAAGCAGAACAGATCTCGGTCTAATAGTTTGGATCGAGATGATGAATCTCCCTATTTTAGGGGAAATCGTGGGAGAGATGATTTCTATGAGAGGAGAGAGCATTTACCACTGCAACCGCAGTATGACAAAGGTGGGTACCCTGGTCCCAGTAGATCAGGTAATATGCCAGAGGGAAATAGATATGATGACACCGAGACAGCCCCTATTGCCACCCGTCCATTTATGGAGTCGCAGGTACCACCTCGACAAGAAGCAGAAGGTGCTGACCTCCAGCAGATGACTGCTGTTCAAGCTCTACGACTCCAGATCAATGCAGCTGTCAACCCAGCTCACCGAACAGCATTGCTCATGGCCCTCCAAGCTCTTTTGTGCCCACAGCCAGGAAATAACATTGAGAATATAGGTCTACCAGCACAAACGGCAACGCAAACGGCGAAGCCAGTTATCCCAGACCGACAGTTTGACCCAGTCTTAGACAGACATGCTAGTAGCTCTCCCGACATTGGTCAGGAACGTGATGATCGGATGATTATGGATAGACGAACGGATGAGAGTGACCTTGACAGGAAAGTTGAATTCACTGTTACGCTCAATGAGAAAGAAACTGAGAAATTGTTACGGAAAAATATCACAAAGAGAATCACTGACGAGGATGATGCTAGGGGAAGACCATCGCCTGAAAATGAAATGCCCCACAAATATCACGGCGAAAGAGGCCATTACGAACATGATCCGAGAGAAAGGCGATCACCTGAAGGTGGATTACCGCCCATGTATGTTGAAAGATCTGGCTTTTATGGGAGTTATGAAGCAGACTCTGGTGTCCCTTATTCAAGATACCATGATGAAACAAGAAGCCTAGAGTCCTACAAATCCTCAGATACTAAGACAACTGAAGAAATCGATGCGAGAGGCTTCTGCAGTGGTGAAAGAGACTTTAGACAAGAAGAGATGAATGAACAGTTAGTTCAGTTCGCTGGTGCAAGTCAGACGCATTCGCCTCCCGTTAGAGAATTTATCAAGAATAAAAAGTCAAAACGGAAGACAAAGAAATTTCATGGCCATCCTTTGATCAAGGATAAGTCCAACAAGACAGACCCCATTCCAATTCCACTTCACATATCATCAGAGACTGCAGTGGCAGACGACCCCAGGAGAAGTATGTCTCCAGACGTGGAACCACGTCCAGCAATTCTGCAACCGCTTGAATGGATGTCTCCAACAGAAACTGGTGAAAAACCTCCAAAATCCAAAGCAAAGAAACATAAACACAAAAAGCACAAAAAGTCGAGCAAAAAGAAAATGAAAATGGCTGGAGAAGATACTGCAAAGAAAGAGCGGCTGGAAACCTTGGAAGCCTTTGATGAGAAATATCCTGAACACCCTACAGATAGTGACAGACCATCTTGGCATTTAGAAGGGATAGAAGACATTGAAGCAGATCCAGAGAAAAGTAAGAAGAGATCCGACTTGAAATTAGCTCGCCTGCAACAAATTGATGTCTTTCTTCGTCAGGCACGCCAAAAATCCTCTCCATCAAAACAAGCTGTAATTGAAGACCTTAAAACAGAGAGTCTTGCTGCCTCAGACAGTGCATTGCAGCATTGTATGTCACAACCAGAAGAAACTAATGGAGCTAATCTGAAATCCAATGAATTCCATTGTCCTGATGGCAATGACACTCTGGGAGAGGCAGCAGTGCATCAAAAGCGGAAGAAGGCCTCAAAATTGAAGGAAAGAAGCAGAAGTCTTGAAGATTGTCGAAGAAGCGAAAGTCCAGAAAAGGAAACAATAAGGCAACCAAACGGAAGCCCAACACGTTTGGACACCAGAAGAAAAGATATCCCTAAAGATTCTGAGAGACAAACGTGGAAAAATGAAATGGACACGTTGAAAGCCAAGAAAATTGAGGCCTCAAATGACTCTTCAAGACCCACAGAAGATAGGGAAATAAGTAGTAGTTCCAGGACCTCAGCAGAACCCACAAGAGAAGAATTCAAAAGTTCAAGTCCTGATTCACCTAGACTTACTGCAGAAAGACAATCCGACAATGAGATACAAAGCCCAGATGTGGAGAGATACGAAAAAAGACGAAATATAGCAAGACAAACTCCAGAAAGTCCAATTGACCTTGAAAAAGGGAAAAGTACTTCTGATAAAAAGGACTCGGAACGACAACCAGATAGAAGAGTTGAAGGTTCAAGTCCTCACGAGTCTGATGTACCAAATAGAAGGTATCGAAAAAGAAGTCCTGACAACATTTCAAGACACACAGAAGAAATGCCCTGCAGGTTGAGCCCAAGCCCAAGCCCAACTGATGAATCTAGGAGGCAAAACGAGGGGAAATCTAGAAGCAGAAGTCCTACAAAACAAAACTACAGCACAGACATGAGCATGAGCCCTTCTTCAGTGGATTCTAGACACTCTAGTCCTGAAAGGATCAGAAACAAGAGCAATGACAGAAAACACAAATTCAGGGAACAGAAAAGGCCTCTTTCAGACGTTGACCTTGATAACAGAGAGAGGAAAAGAAGTCCCAGTCCAAAGAAGTATAGGAAGCACAGAGATAGAAGCGGGAGTGACGAACGACACAGGTCTAAAAAGCGACATTATTCAGATGATGATAGCGACAGTGAAGATTCTATCAAGCCGCTCAGTAAATTTCGGAAATCCAATACGTTTCCCAGACCAATTGTACATGACTGGAGACAAAACAGAGGACATTTCAATAGAGAGAGGTCTCGAACTCCCTTTTCAAGGTTTAACAGTAGAGGCAGAGAACACATGTTTCATGGCAATCATGGAAAATTCTTTGGTGATCACAGAGGAAGAGGACGGGGATGGGGACATGGAGGATTTGTAGAAAGAGGAAGAGGAAGAGGTGGATATAGAGGCAGAGGCGATTTCAGAGGTGGAAAACAGTTCTTTGACCGTAGCCCCAGCATGAGACGTCCGATGAATGATTGGAAAAGGGATATCGAGGAGTCTCCTAGAAAGTCCATGAAAGACCTAGGATTTGAGTCGATCGTTCCATGGGATGACATCCTTTCGTCTCTGAATGAGGTCAAATCGCAGTTGAAGAGTTTGGAAAATGCTGGAAAAGAAGTTAAGAAGGCAACCTCCAGTAATCTGGTTGCTCCTCTGCTAAAGGCCAGAGATAACATTGCAACTGCCCTGAAATGCATCAAGGGAAAGACCCACAAATTGGATTCAGTGGGCAAGCATCAAGTGTACATCCATCGAAGGAAATACCAGACCCTGATGGCAGATACCCGCATTCATACAGAATTCCTGATAAGTTTTTTGCCAAATGAAGAGAAGGACTCTATCTTGAGTGGTTTTGCCGACAATGCAACTGGTATTCCTGATGTTGACACGTTTATTGAGGGAAAAGTCTTGAGTTCTCTACGGCTTAAGACACTCAAGTCCATGATCATACCGTGCAAGGAAATCCTTATTGATAAGATGCGCAAAATGAGATTTGCAGCCATGGGTCCATCGAGAGGCACCAGGCCATTCAACAGGCGATTCAACAGGAATATAGAGAGACTTCAGTCGAACAGAAACAGGGTTGGGTCAGACTCGGATATATCACCAGATTCCACCAGACCAGATATTGACCCAAGGACACCTACAAAGTGTCTGACACCAGAAATCGCCTCGTGTCCTGAGAACGGAGTCACAACTCCGAGCTCTCCACCTGAGATTCCCATCAGGATGGCTGTGTCGGATTCACGTCTAGGAAAGGACACTGGGAAGGCGTTTCGCAAAGAGAGGCTAGATTCTGCAGACTTTAAGAGTCCACCCCAGCTGGTCAGGAGACTTCTGAGCAGCGAGGACAAGACCAGCTCCATTGACATATTCATGGCTAACAACAGCTCTGACCAGATTGTCTTTGATGAATCAGATGCATGTAGCTCCACCAGTGACTCAAGGACAAAAGATCGCACATCTAAAGTGCATTCCAAAGATGGGACAGATGGATCTGAAGCAGGAAGTGACAGTGCTACTGACAGAAGATCAAACCTTGATAGAAAAGAGAGGAGAAGAAGTGGGTCAGATACTGCTGTAAATCGTGACCGAGACCAGATCTTTGGGCACAGTGGCTCTTTGAGAGGTTCTAAGGATACTGGCAATTCATCAACTTCTGCTCCAGCAGGTCACCTTCCACATTTTTTCAAGTGGAATAAAACAAAAAAGAAGCTGCACTCCCCCGGAGATATCGAAACACTGTCAACTCACTTGCGCAGCCCTCTATCGTCTCCAGATGCAGTACCTTTGAATCAAGATCCAAGTGAGCCAACCGATCTGGAGACTAGTCGTGCTCCTGTCATGAATGCATCGGGAACAATGACATTCAGTACTTCCCTTTCTCCAAAGAAAAGCACTTCATTCTTGAGTAAAGCGGAATATGCACTGGACTACAGTACAAGGGTCAAGAGGATGGCTTTCCAGACGCAGATGAGTACTGAATCGGAGATGGGCGTCCTGAAATTGCTGGAGAAAGAGAAGGAGAAATCCAGCAAAAAGGCAAAAAGTCCAGGAAGTGTTCAGGCTTCAATCAGCCTGTTCAGTTCACAGGCCATCAAAAAATCACAACCAAAGTGTCTCAAGCCCCGGAAAAAGTTTTTCACTCTGGGATCACCACCCCCAAAGAAGTCACCAGGGTTAACAGGCAAGAAAACTGAATCAAAGTCTCCAAGCTTGTTGAAAACAATGGTTTCTTCTGTAGCACCCATCATGAAAAAGTCACCAAGTGGAAAGCAAGGTAGTGCAGTGGAAAACGTACCTGGTGTTGCCAAAGGAAGTGGAACTGTCTACAGCTCTTGTGATTCTACAGTGGATTCCACCAGCATTCCTAATGGGAACAAACTTTCATGAGCAACGGGCAGTGATAGGCAGAGTGATGCAACATAATGGTGAGTAAAACCACATTTGTATCTCTATCAAATGCTCAACATGAACAGAATAAAGCAGAATTCATTGTACGGTATCTAAACCGAACACAAAAAGTAACTACCCCCTAAACAACTGCTCATAATTTCATAACCGATAATCGTTTTAAGATGTCATCTTACCACACTATTGGTACAGTTGCTATGTACATTCTGTGTGAAAATCAAAGATATTCATCACTTTATGGCTGTATGAGCACAGATTAAAGACAAAATGCCCCGATTCAAAAGTCACAAGACAATGCGCGTTCCTGTACATTGTTGTGAAACAGCACATGTGGCTGAATGCATTGATTATGGTTTATGATACAATGCTGCTTGAAATTCCATTCATATTGATTTTGTAATGGCACATGTGGTAAAATTAATTAATTGCAATTGTAAAACAGTGAATTTTTAAACTTTCCAATACTCAATTTACTGTAATGATAATACTTTTACAAATTTTGAAATATGACAACTTTCTCTTTAATGTGTGCTCACTCAACTATGGATTAATGGTTACCTCTTATTTTTACACATTGTTTTTAGGGGGGTAGTTACTTTTTGTGTTCGGTTTACAATTGACCTTTTTTTTTTTTGCTAGCAGAAAAAGAATGACAAGAAATCATGCCATCATATAACTATCTGCTTATATTTTCCATGAATTCAGTTAACACCCTTGTGTGAGTCAAAAGTGAAAGGCAACTTTTATGCAAGCTATCTCCAAATTGTTTTTAATGAAATTGACCTGGAACAATAATTTATCTCGTTTGTTATACATTAGTTGGTTTGTATTCCGGTCATATACTGTTTATGTTGTGTATTTTTGTAATGGTTCCTATAAAATAAATAACACACATATTTTGGTATAATGGTTTTTACAGGTTCTGATAGGCAGACAAGGACATCACATAAGCCTCCCTTCAAGATGCCATGATGATTTTCAAGAACTTTCTCATCACCCCTTATTTTCGAAGAGGTCACATTCAACAACCAAATGTGTTACTATGGAAGAGAATGGAGAAGAACACGCTATGTTTGACTGGTCTGAGAAGCATCCTGGAAAATTTTAATCAAGAAGTGTTCTAGCATCGGATGTCCTCAAGAGGACGTATATGGATACAGGAGCTTCAATGCCTTTAACCTATGCCATAGCAATTCTCCATGAACTTTGCCATTGCCTTTCAGTAGAAATTGCACTTTAAACAATCCTTTTGGGGTTCCTTCTGAAACAACCACTGAAAATGACACTGCCAAGAGAAGCATCCAGGAAAATCTTTATCAAGAAGTTATAGTAGCCAATGTCCACAAGATGACGTACATGTAGATGGATGCTGGAGCTTTAGTGCTTTTTACCCATGCCATAGCAATCCTCCAGGAACTTTGCCATTACCCTTCAGTAGAGATGGCACTCCATTCAATCTCTTCTGAAGAATCCATTGTAAATGACACTGCCCAACTTGTCTGAGAATTATCCAGGAAAATCTTTATCAAGAAATCTTTATCAAGAAGAGTTATAGCAGCCAATGTCGACAAGAGGACGTAGATGAATGCAAGAGCTTCACTGCCTGTAACCTATGCCATAGCAATGATCAAGGAACTTTTCCATGACCCCCCGTTAAAGGTCCTGCTGACGCCAACATTGAAATTACTGCTCTCCTTATCTGAAATGTGCCAATTCCAAATAATCAAGAATTTTTCTAGACCTGGACGTCCTGAGGATATTGGATAATCTTCTCGTGAGCTTCACTGCCTCTAATCTATGCCATAGCGATTCTCCAGGATTTGTTTTCCTTCACCCTTCTGTAGATGGCGCTTTCAATAATCCATTAGGATTCCTGCTGAAGCAAACATTTAAAATTATACTGCTAGACTTGTCTGAAATGTGCCCAGCCAAATCTTGATCAAGAAGAAAATTGCAATGGTCTTGGAAGTGTGACTGCTTATAGTCTTCTACAGTGATATCTACTTTATGAGCCTTTCATCACCATTTAGTTCCAAGATGATGCTTTCAATTACCCCTCTGGGTTCTTCCTGTGCAAAGAAAATCTTAAAACCACACTTGCTCAACTACTGGCCCCAACAGGTAATCATGCAGATGAATACATTTTATAGAGAATTCTACATGATCTCTGGAAAGTGTTGAACTGGATGACCTTTAAAAAAATGTCAAGATCGAAGAAGCTTTACAACCCACTTCCAATCACCATGGTAACAATGTTTGAATGTTTGTTTTTGTTTTTGTTTTCCAGGGGGGGGGGGGGGCTGCTTTTTGAGATTACAATGCATGTACAGTATGTGCAATGTGGTAGTTAGAAATATGTATTAAATTGAACTATGTCAGGGGCTCTCTCTTGACTTGTGGGGGGTCACATATTTTTTTTTTTCAGTTCAATTTTATTCAGTCTAGTTTATAAACATGTACTGGTAACATATTTTCCATGGGGGATTTTTAATTGACCAAATATGGTATTGAATTTATTATGGTATATATAACACAAGTCATTGATCTGTTTTCCATCAGGCCACTGAACACAGGAAACTCGCCCACCATTTCCTCTCCATTTCCTGCCCGCATGTAGGCAAGCAGATTGATTTCTAAGTTGAACTTCCTTCCTCGATGTGTTTATTTGAAAAATATTTGTAGTTTCAGTTTCAGTATGAGATATTGTCTCTATGTGGCCCCTTGGATAAAATCTTTGTTTTTTGCATTTTTTGTTGTTGCCACAATGATCTAAGTTTGTTTTTGCAAAAATGTATGTAATCCCTAAATGAGCACTTGAAAAGCCCTGATAAATGTTTGTAGAGTTCAATGCAGTCTTAATATTTTTGGACTGCTTTACTAATTGACCCCTAGCCTATGGGAAGCAGATAGCTAATGTGCAAAGTCTACGGGGATTTCAGAGTCTTGAAGGGATCAGGTTAATGCTGCAATGTACCTGACCTGAACAGCAGCTGTCTATTAAAAATAGTCTTTGATTTGTTTTTTCCCTGCAGAAACTTGCCCAAAGCAAGTTTATTTTAGGGTAAGTCCTCTGCTTTTTATTCACATGTGATGTATATGTAGAGGACGTTCTGGTGTCTGCGATTCACTGTACAGTTCTAATTGTAAAGCCTAGAATCTTACGATAGCATCGACATGCCTAGAGTCTTTGTTCGTTGGCACTGTCTTAGTGTATTTACCGCTTGGTTTGTTTTCAAAACATGTTGTAAGTGTTGTGTATCATTTTATTTTGAAAAGTATATTTTATATGATGCATGTATATGTTTTCATCATGTGAAAACGGGCATTATCGTGCATTTGTACTTTTTTCAGCACTTTCAATTATTTCAATGATGTAATATGCCGTAATTCTTCTGCCATTTCATTCATTCTTATCTACACATATGTACTTAATCACTGAGGGATACTCCATAAATTCTTTTTTCCCCCTGAAATTTGACATCTTGCCAAGTGATAAAAGGTAAACATATTACATGTATTACATATAACCCAACAATTTTAGTGTTCAAAATTAGGTGGTGTCAAAGCTATGTTTACAATGTGTTATTTTGAAGAGTATGGTGGTGCCTTATTTTGTTTCTTTGTGCAAACAATTTCAAAACATCTTTCCGTGGCAAATCAAGGATAGATACTACATGTATATATATCCAAGGAAAGAATTAATTGTTTTTTTAGGGGGCTACTTTTTCAATCTGATGGATATCACAAAATATTTAACATTATACCCTGTGGTAATTTTAGGGGCTACCTAGTGATTTTAGGGGGCTATTTTGAAAATTAAGGGGCAAAGTCGCCCTCAGCCCCGTGTACTTCCTACCCTGTATATATCTAAAAGGAGAATAATTCCTATAAAAAGCAATATTGTATCTTTAGATGGTATCTTCTTTTTCTTTCATATGAGGCAGCACGGCTCTTCTATGCAACAATATTGCGCAAATTTTTGCAGCCAGTGAATTGTATTGGGGTCCAAATTTGGGTTTTGGTTTAGCTAGTTAACGGGTGGGTGAAGGATGGGGCACGAATGATGTAAGAACTATGACGTTTTGAAATATACATGTAGGGTAATGTATTGTTCTAATCCCACATGAAAAAAAAGAAAAAAGTATGCAGAGTTATGATATCATTCTTGATCTAGGCATGCATTCCTCTCTGTGCCTATTGACCAATTGTGCATTCTTTGAAATGTCTTTCTACCAATTCAAGTCTTTCTTTTATGAATCAGAGGTGATTTGTTTTTTTCTACAGGTCTGTATAAAATCTTAGAATTATGTAGTAAATTGCAGTTGGCAATACATGTACTGATTGGTTATCATGAACACTGGAACCTAGCTATAACGTGGAGCTTGGGACAACAAATATGATCTTGTATCATGTTATATATCGGAGCAAAAAAACTCAAAATATTATAAATATGTACTGTATGTAATAGAACTTGTTCCAGTACTGAGTAGAATAACAGAGTTTTCTAATGTCAGAGACGTTTGTAATGAGGTTCTACTGTACAATGGAACCTCTTTAAGAAACTCTGTTATAATGAGGTACATGTACCTGATATAGCGAGGCTATTTCACAGGTCAAGGTTCTGTATGTAAATGTATGTTATTTTTTCAAGCCCTGATACAAGATATCTGATGAACATTGTAACAAGTTGAATTCAATGGCCCGAATTCTCATCAGTGGCTCAACTTGAGCCTGCCCTAAAAAGACAAAGACTACCGGTAACCAGTTAAACCATTTTGCACATGCAGACCTATTGCTTTGTTGCTATTGGTTCCCGGAGATATTCTAATGGTTTCCTTTTATTATCCAGTCAATCCCTTGAGTTCTGCTTATAGGCATTGGGACAATGGGCCCTTTGAAATTCAGTCATAGTATAACAGGTCACCAGCAATACAATGTCCAGGATGATCCAGCTGATGATAAACTATACTATGACTGAATTTCAAAGGGCCCATTGTCCTGATGCCTATAATCAGAACTCGAGGGATTTACTGGATAATGAAAGGAAACAATTAGAATATCTCAGAGACCAATAGCAACAAGACAATAGGTCTGCAGGTGCAAAATGGTTAAATTGGTCACCTGTAGTCTCCATCTTTTTAGGCCGGGCGCATTTTGAGACACTGATGAGAATTCGGGCCAATGGGCCCAAGATGCTCGTTATAATGAGTTTTTACTGTAGATCTACATGTACATGTATTATGCATTCCGATTCAAGATGGCTTGTTTTTGGTATGTACATTCTCCATAGACCACAGAACATGTATTCCTGGGGGTTGTTCCACAAAGATTCTAAGTTGAACTTAACGACCTAACTATTATGGAAAGCCATGTGTATAGCCTTAGAATACAATATATTCAAAAGCAAAAAGCAATAATTTTAGACTTTTCATAAATCTTGCATCAAGAACATCAAAATCTCCTTGATAATAGAAAATATTAATGATTTGAATCAACAGTTTTTGCTTTTGAAAAAGGACTTTTGAAAAATGTTCAAAGAAACTAATGGCTTTCCATACTTTTAAAGTCCAACTTTAATAGAGTTAAATTCAACTTAGGATCTTTGTGAAACACTCCCTGGGACCTGTTCTATATTATTCATGGGGGAAATCATTCAGTATTGCTCTTTTTTTTATTTTACTGTACAATTGATAACCAATAATTGGCAGAAAGGCATTCCACCAGGACGAGAGTTATATTTCAAGGCAAAACTGATCAGTATTTTCCTTATTAAATTGGTAACTCCTAATTTTTTTGCTACCTTTTGATGACATCAAAATAAGTGTGGAAAATATTTAGTTTATTTAGAATTTAAGTAAAACATTAACTGGTTTGACGAGAAGTTGCCAATTTTAACAATAAAATTTGATATGAAAATGTGACGATTCGTTGCCAATCTAAGGATTATCCTTAATTATAACAGACTTTGCGCTAATAAAAATCATTACAAAATAATAACAGCAGGTACAGTAATAAAACAGGGCTAAAAATAATAGAGAGATTTATGCTCTTTCTCCTTGTACACTTAATAAAACCTGTTATATTCATGCTCAAATGTAGGACTACCAAACCACAAATATGTGGGCAATTGTCCTTGGTTCACCTGTTCTGATTGACATACATGTAGTACAAATTGCTGTAGTTGAAAATACAGTATTTTTTCTGACTGTCATAATAAGTTTCTTTCTTATAGTTGCATTTGATGTTTTGTCTTTCAATAAGATATGCGTAATTATGTTTGTTTGATTTCATCTCATAAAACATTCCAGGGGAATGTTTTAAAAGTATATTTTTTTATATCTGTACACGTTTGGTGCATGCATTCATCTTAAGATGTACATATTATGCAACTCATGCACTTTCTATGATCTTTGTAAAATGTTTGTGAAAGCTATATTTTCTTTTCATGCTAAAATTGTTTTTTATTTCATACCGGTTTTATGATTTTTGTAAAACATTATTTTATGCTAGGTAATATTGCTAACGTGATATTCTAAGATCTCCTTAAGAGTAGAGACCTTTCCTTTTTTTTCAGAGACAAAACATTTAACAATTTAATTGTATTAGTTTTGACTATTGTTTCAGATTAATATACCATGTCCTCATTGCAGAAAGAGATGCAATCGATTGTAACGTTGCGATTAATTGTAAGTCTGATCATGTGACTAAATGCGCTCGTCTGATTGGTTCAAATGCGCAACTTTTCTGACTTGCAATTAATTGCAACTTTGCAAACGATTGCATTTCTTTCTGCAACGGGACCCATGTCATCGAAACAATTTTTATACATATTGCCATTATTGAAAACCTGATTTGAAATATCAATACTCTTATTCATATTGTGCGAGATGCCTTGACTAAAATTAAACAGTGCCTAAAATGAATATATTATGTAATAAAAAGAAAGAAAAGTTCAGTGAATAAATGAATAAATCATGAGCCCAAATCGGCCTGTTTTTATTTCCAGAAAAAGAAATGTTCTCATTTGATTTGATTTCAATTTGTGACTATTTTTTATGTAATACACTGTAGTTGTGAATACTGCATATGACCCAATTCCTATAGAAGGGTTCCCTATCTTTTGTATGTAAATGTTATTCACATCCTATAAACCCATTGATTATGGGAGCCTGTGGCCGAGAGCACGATCATGACCGAGGACCAGCCCTATGTTCCACTGATTTCTAGATATCATTGTGTAATCCTTTACGGTTGAATGAGCAAGGGCGGTATGTGTGCTCTGCTACGTTATGTTGATTTGTATGCAATTCTAGCATATATTGACATCGATGAGTTAGAGCCAATGATGCTAATTACCATGGTAAATGTCGCTGGTCCGTAATCGGGCCCCTGCCCCCAGCTGGTGAGCCGTGATTTGACTCTACACAGAGATTTCAAAATCTACATGTAGTAGGGAACAGGTAAAAGTGATCCATTAACTTCAGAAGATTTTTTCCAAAAGTGATATTTTAGACTTCAATCAAAATACCAATATCATTGTAAATAAAGATTCTTCTGAATTATGTGTGAAAGTTTCAAAGCAAAAAGAATGCTGTTTACCTAGTGAAAAGGTGATCATTTTTGTCAGGTTTTATCCCGATTGTTCACACAATCGGGAATCGGGGATCAAGGTATCCAAATACTGATGCCTTGGACTACAATCAACAAGCTTTCTACAGTGCTTTTCAATTGAAAATTAAATATCTTCATAAGGGAGACATTTGAAAAATCAAAACCCATTTCACTCTTGTTACCATAAGCCAAACGAGGTGCAAGATTTTAGTTGAATTTGACAAAGTTAATGAATCACTTTTAACAAAAGTTGTTCCAGGCACAAAGTGGGTGTAGTTATTTAAGAGTATTATGAGATGAATATCTCATATCACAAATTTGAAAAAGAAAAGAAAAACGTCTTTAGTCATAGAAAATGCCTTTAAAGTGATCCATTAACTTGATATTTTTCTCCCAAAATAATGTTTGAGACTTCATTCATAGACCAATTTCTTTTTTTAAAGTTTCTTGAATACGGTCGGAACCGTCTATATATGCTGTCAAATTCAAGCTTAAATATATCCACGATTATGAAGACATTTGAAAAATCAAACCCCATTTCATTCTTATGTTTATGTGTATAAGAGAAGTGTGATTTTGGTTGAAATTGTACAAAGTTAAAGGATCACTTTAATATTAACATACCTGTACAGTACCATGTTACTTGTTACCTCGCATTCATTGTTGCCTTTCAAAGCCACAGTTAGAGAAAATGAATCCAAATAAAAATTAACTACATGAACATTCATTACATATTAAGCAAATTAAGTCAAACAAAAAGGGAAGAACAATGAATTGTAACAATCAAAATATGGATAAATTTTAATTCCAAGTTTTATTTGATTAAATCAATGTACATTTTTTAAAATCTAATGTTGATCGCAATAATTATTTTTTATATCAAAAGTCACCAATTTTCAAACGCATATTTCAGAGATTTACAATTATATAAGTCTTTGTTCCAGACCTTTAAAAGTGGAAAACAATAAAAAGGTGATTTGGTGAACTGATGTGATAATGTATAGACAACTCATAAAGAACAACCCCGTTCTGTTCAACAGCTAGTGTAACCATGATAATTTCAAATGTATTGGTCCCAATAATTAAACAATAATTTGATAACGCATCTCTGACCTTTTACAGACAAATTATGAACCAATTGTCTACAGGAACCTGGTGGGTCCTGTATTATTTGTATGGTAATTGCAAAATCTAGCAGAAAAAGGGGTTAAATATTCATATATGCAAAACAACAGTTAAAGTATTTTTGACAAGAAAAATACATGTAATCATAGAGTGATTTTGGTATCAAATGCACATTTGACAAAAAAATGTGGATTTATAAAGAACATCTTTAGAGCAATATATTTTGAATTATGTACAAAGACAAAAAAATATACAAAACTATACTCTGAATCCACTAGTGGAGCATACAAAATAACATCTACAGCTAAAAAGCAGTAATGGGAAAGTTACGGAACTCTACTTTACATTATTTTCCAAACTAATTGATCAACATGGCTGAATTAGTACTAAAGAGGGCGCCATTGAGATTGGGCCAAAATGTTTAGTCCAACTTTTTTACATAAACAGATTAGTAATGATATATAGTTTCACATAGTCAATGATAAAACACATACTGTATATTTCATGTTTTGTGTTTGGGGCATTTCCAATTACTACTATTTGGCTTTAAAGGGGTAGTTTAGTTTTGGTAAGGCTGAACTTATGTAGCTAAGACCTGCACAGTAACATTATAAACTAATAGTTATTACTCCACCATGCTCGAAAGGTATACAAAATTACAAACGACTAAGTAAAAAGCCCGTTATCATTCAAAAAGAGCCATTCAAACACAAGAGGGCGCTTTTTTAAAAGGCATTGGTTTCAACCATTTTTCATACAAAATTATGCATGTGATGTTTTATTGATATGATTAAATAGCGAGATCATCAACAACTATTTAAAAAACGCTTTTGAACATTTTTGAAAAAGTGCAAGCATTTTAATTTTTTTTTCTAAAAATCATCTAATTATTTGGGCCCCAAATAATTATAAGATTAGATATATTTTATTGATATTTCAGCCGTTTCTGGGTCGATTTTGACCAAATAAAGTTTATTCTGCCATTAAAATTGCATGTTTTCTCAAATTCGACATTCAGTTTTTCATTACCTCACAAAAAAATTGTGATGTGCAGCGCCCTCTCTACCAAAACTAAACTACCCCTTTAAATTAAACATTAATAGTACATGTAGCATACAAAACTTTAATATAATGTAACATAATTTTCTTTAAAACCCAAAACAAATACAACTGCAATGTTAACCATGTTCCAGCCTTCAAAATATATATATAATTATATTGTTTAAATGCATAAAATAATTAGGAAATAGATAAATTGAATACCTGTATGTACTTCAGATTTTGGCCACCATAACAGATTGAAAACGATAATGAATGTGCAAGAACATTAACAATACACTACCTGAGATATTCTGTGTTTAATAATGATAACTAACATGGAATCAACTTGCTGACAAAAAAACAAATAAAGATTGCTAATTTTAACCGATTCACTATAAATGGGAACGTAAGAGGTGTTTCTCAAAGATTCTAAGTTGAACTTAACTCTTACGTTGGACCTAACATTATGCCATTTGTAGTTTTGGAATAAAATATTCTAAAGCAAACAAATATATATAAATTATTTAAAGGCTTCTTGATCATGTTGATAATATAAATATAACTGATTTTTTATCAACTTTATGCCTTTTAAAAAGAACTGTTTCAACAACAGACGGCTTTCCATAATGTTTAAGTCCAACTTGGAGCTAAGTTCAACATAGAATCTTTGTGAAACACCCCCTAGTGTATCATGTGTTCACTGTTCACTTAAAGGGAAGTTTTGTTTCATTTGGCATGCTTACATAGTGTGTATAAAAGGAATAACTTTTTGTTTTGTGGTTGGGTACTGGAGATTTAATAATACAGGCATTCTGCATTGTCTTCCCCAACAAAATTGACATTCAATGAAAGCAGTGCAGTCATTTAAAAAAAAAAAATTATAGAAAATATTACCATTTGTGCTGTAAAGAAATTACAGGCAAGGAAAATAAAAAAAGATATGTTTAACATACTGAACGTGATATACAGTACTGTACAGTTTAAAGTTACATCTAAAACATTAATCATTTCTTCATTTTATTCTCAGAACTTGTCCCATTCAACAGCTATCTACATAAACATATCAAAGTGTATGCCATCAAAAAACATTACATTATCGTTTAATTTATCAAATTTCTGCTGCTAGTTATGAATCGTAAACTGGGATTAGTTATAAACGTAAGTGATTGATTGATTGATTGATTGATTGATTGATTGATCGGTTGATTGATTGATATTCGAAAATATTATTTTTGGTGAAGCACAGAAAGTTTTTAAATATAAGAAATTTTAGTCTTATAACATAAATACAAATATTTCAAGGTATAATAGAGGTATGCCAAAATTGGGGATAAGAATAAAG
Organism: Echinarachnius parma; assembly: GCA_037951105.1. Classification (NCBI taxonomy): domain Eukaryota; kingdom Metazoa; phylum Echinodermata; class Echinoidea; order Clypeasteroida; family Echinarachniidae; genus Echinarachnius; species Echinarachnius parma. The sequence goes on along the minus strand of JBAMJV010000719.1, from coordinate 165,485 downwards.
TGGTGAATGTATTGAATATTCATCAGGACATTAATTCAAGTTGCATCTGTGTGATAAACATATAATTATACGGAACCTGCATAAAAAGGCCACCTGTCTACAGTGGCCACTTCTCTTGTTTCTGCTTAATTGGTCATTATAAACAGGTTTGAAAGTATTTTTAAAAGCTGCATCAGTATAAGGTTAACCGTTTTGAAAGACAGTGGCTTCAAAGCTTAATGGTGTTGTCACATATCACAAGATAGCGTAAACGGATGCCCGACGGATAGAAAATTCGCAAAATCAAATTATCCGGTGGTGAAAGTTGTCTCCATTGCTGCATGCACAAAACTTTCCGCCGGATAAAACAACAGACATTGCCCGACAAGGAACGCATTCACCGAATGTCCAAACATGAAACGAGCAAGAAACAAATACAAACGGATTTAAAATGTTGCTCTCTGTCGGGCGTCTGTTCAGGCTATTCGCTGATATGTGACAAGGGCTTAAAATAAATACCAAGCAGGGTTTTGCATACAAGTATCAAAGATATATAATTATATAACCCTCACAAAAGATAACCAACCACTTTGCGGAGTATCCAAAAGTTAAAGTACCCATTTGTAAGTACATGAGAACTATTGACCTTTTTTTTCTCGGAGTAATTGCATACAAATCCCTCGTCGATTCTAATGAATGATATATCAAATTCAAAATCAAAGGTTATACAAGTTGATGAAACATTTTTTAAACATTTTACTTGCCCAAACAGAACACTTTCCTTGCCCGCTTACTTTTAGAAGAGATGAACAAATTAGGAATTACATTATCTCTCATAGTTGAATGGAAATAGACCATTTATGAAATTTGACTTGCCCTGGGCAATTGGACAAGTGCTAGTGTCGATCTCTGCTATATAGCAGATTCCTAAATAATGACACATCAAATCTTAGGTGTTCTATCACAGCAAAATGGTCAGCTAGTTTTGTGTGGGTTTTTATACAATATACATGTTAAACCTCCACCATCCCTTCCCATAAGAAATAGTATAAAACACAACTCATTTAAATTATACACAAACATAAATACATACCAATTTCAATTAAATCAAGCATCCGAACTAACATCTTTCTCTACTGGCGGAATCATAATTTTTCAAATTTGACTTGCCCAAACAGAAAACTAACTTGCCCGCTTAATACTTCTAGATGAGATTTACACCTCAGGAACTAGATTATCCTCTCCTAGTTTACCAATAATCTAGTTTTAGAGTCGGGCAAACAAACTAGGCCATTTATGAAATTTTACTTGCCCGACATACATTTTTACTTGCCCTGGGCAATGGGGCAAACGCTAGTGTCAAGCCCTGCATAAATGCAGTACTTAACCCTTTGTCTGGTGCACCACACATTACAAGCTGCATAGTTGTATATTTTTGTGTGTGTGTGTGTGGAATTAACTAATTACTGTATTAAAGATACAACTTACCTTCATATCAGTTGAAAAGAAATTCATAGACTGGTGAAGGAAAGATTATACATACAACATTCATTAAATGGTGCTTTCCAAATGTATCTCTATAATCTCCTCTAACCCATCCACGTCTAGAGAAAATATTGGTTGGGAGTGCAGAAATTACATGTCAATTCTTATTTATCATGGAAGACATTGTAAGAAAATAGTAAACTTTAGGTTATATTTTACAATTAATTTGTTTTGACTGACTGTTCTTTGAGCCAATAGGCACAATGGAACCCACTGTGACGAAGCAAACACTGCAAATTAAACAACTGTGGCACATTGGTGTGTGTGTTTACAAGCACAAGAGTTACATGTAAGCTACAACACTTTCATTTGTACATCATTTGTGAAGACATGCACATCTCAGTAGCAAGTGTGGCACATCAGTGATCATTGAGGAGCGGAGCAAAATGGAGAGGGAGTTAAGCTTCTAGATTACTATATCACTGACAAACTTCAATCACCTTCTGACTTGGTAGCACCATCTTCCAACTTCAGTCATCTCAGATCGCTCATTGTTGCTCAATGTCACTCAATAGGCACAAGAGAACGTACATCACAAAACAAGTGAGGCACATCAGCATATGATTCTATGTACAGAGCACTTTTGATTGAAATTTAAGCTGCGAGATTACCATAGTTCCAACTTCAGTCTTCTTTTGAGTGACTGCTTTCTGTTCCAACACGCACAAGAGAACCAATGGTAAAAGATCACATAACTTCCAATGTAATTCACTTTTGACTGTGTGATGTCGGTCCCAATAGCTAGGCACATGCAAGCACGGGCGTAGCGAGTATACCTATTCAACTGGGGGGGATGTAATCCGATGAATGAATAGCTCATCTCCCCCACTTGAATGGGTATCAATGTCATGTCTACGCCCGTGGGCACAAGAGAACCATTTTTGTGAAGAAGCGGCCATCGCAATAACAAGTGTGGCACATTGGTGTCCATTTAATAATGAGTGGAGCGAAGAAAAGGGTGTTTAGCTTCCAGATTACATGTAAATAACTTCAGACTTCTGTCATCTTTTGACCAACTGCTCTCTGTGCCACCCGGGGCAAGAGAACCAGTTGTGAAGGAGCAATAACAAGTGTGGCACATTGGTGACTATTTAAAGAGTTGAGCGAAGAAAAGGGTGTTTAGCTTCCAGATTTCATCACTTCAGACTTCAGAAGCGCACATCACAATAATAAGTAAGGTATATCGGGGTGTGTGTTTTGGCCGTTTGCGAGCAGATCACTTTGACAGTAAAGCTGCAAAATCAGATTAGATTACTTCAGACTTCAGACATCCTTTGAGTTGGTAGTACCATCATCCAACTAGACATCTTTCGACATCACAATATTAAGTATATCGTAGTGTGGGCATTTACGAGCAGAGCATGTTGGGAGTTAAGCTGCGAGATTAGATTAGATTACTCCAGATTTCAGACATATTTTGAGATGGGAGTAGCCTCGTGCCCTCGTCCAACTACAGTCATCCTTCCACATCATAGTAAGTATATCGGGGTGTGGGCGTTTACGAGCAGAGCACTTTGAGAGTTAAGCTGCAGGATTAGATAGGATTACTTCAGACATCAGACATCTTTTGAATTGGTAGTACCATCATCCAACTTCAGTCATCTTTGGACTTGGTAGCACCATCGGCGATGTTGTTCTCCTCCTCCTCCTTCAGCTCCTCCGCACAGTTGCTAGGGAACCAGCCCCTCACCCTCTTCTTGTCTTTATCTTCAGTGTCCAGGATCTTGTCACCGTACAGCCAGTACCTGGAAGGAGATGGGATTAAAAACAAATTATATGAAGTTTCAAGTGTGAAGATAACATTTTTAAAATTACCAATTTCACAATCAGATGAATCTTACAAGGGTGCAGAAAGTTTGTTTATTTTATTTTTTAAATTTTATTTCAAATCTGTCTTATTTTTTTAACCAACAGGTAAAACATTTTCTAAGCCAAGGCTTTTATTGCAGTCCCAATAGATTAACCCACTGCTTATGGGAACCGGGTGGGCTATGTACAAAGTCAATGGGGATTTCAGAATATCGAAGGGAACGGGTTAACTGTATTTGATTTCAAACCAAATAAATTGTGTTACCAAAATTTGACCCCTTTGCCAATTGAATCATGCCCATATTTATATCGCTACTTGCAAGCATTTAGGTACTTATCAAATCAAAATCATAAATATGTGAAGGATTAAAATGCCAACACAGTTATTTTGTTATAACACAGTGACATTTTGTCTACAAGTTGTCTACATTGTGTCTACTGTAGACATTTGACTCTAGACATCTATGACTTGAATCTTTTAATTTTACTCACATATTTACTCACATATTTCACTCACATATTTACTCACATATTTTGTCTACATATTGTCTACATTTTGTCTACTGTAGACATTTGACTGTGAACATCTCTGACTTCAAATTTGAAATTTTACTCACTTTTTCCATCTGGTAACGAGTACAAAGTCTCCATATTCTACGGGTATTCTAGGCTCATCGGTGATAGGCACTCGTATACAGGTACAACAGCCGTGGGAGAGGGTACATATCGCACCGCTGTAGTCATCTATGATCTCATATTCAACCTGCAAAATTAAATTAATAGTCACAATATCGGTATTAACATTTAATACAGTCAAACGTGTCTATAAAGACCACCAAAGGGAGACAGACAATGTGGTCTATCAGCAGGTATTGACAGGTTCATCTAGATGTAACCTGCATTCAAGGGAGTCAAGATTTGTGGTCTCTTATTTGGAGATTAATCACTACTGACTATTGCTTCCCCAAAAACTCAAAAACTTATTTTTTGTTTTCACATAAACATTTGTTCTAAACATAAAACTCACCATGCGATGTCTCTTTTCAGCCTTCTGAGCTAGTTGTTCTCTCTGAAAAAAAAGGACAACATACATAGTTAAAGATAATGTTGAGTTATTGATATTGTTGATATATTTATTATCAGTATTTTTAAAATTTCATTATTATTCTCATTATTATATAGGTATTATTATTATGAGTAATAGTATTACCATCATCATCGTCATCACCATCACCATCAACATCACCATCATCTCATCATCATCATCATCTCATCATCATTTTCATTATTAATGTTAATTATTCCAATTTCTTACCGTTAATGTGTACCGATCGCATCCCTCTGCAACAGGCCATGTAATGCCATCGCCTCTTGGTAGGCCCGTCCATGTAAAGACCTGCAGTATGTCATCATCATCATCATCACCATCACCATCACCATCATCACCATCACCATCACCATCACCACCACCACCATCACCATCACCATCACCATCACCATCAGCATCACCAACACTATCACCTTTACCATCATCATCACCATCACCATCACCATCACCATCATCATCATCACCATCAGCAGCATCATCATCATCATCATCAGCATCATCAGCATCATCATCATCATCATCATCATCACCATCATCATCACCATCATCATCACCATCACCATCACCATCACCATCACCATCACCACCACCATCACCATCATCATCACCATCACCATCATCACCATCATCAGCATCATCATCATCATCATCATCAAAATCATCATTGTAATCATCTTCATCATCATCATCATCATTATTATTGAAATTAATTATTCAATATCTTACCGTTAATGTGTACCGATCGCATCCCTCTGCAACAGGCCATGTAATGCCATCCCCTCTTGGTAGGCCTGTCCATGTAAAGACCTGCAGTACGTTAGACTTCCAGCCAAGATGATATGGGTATGTAAACTCCCGCCCTCTCCTCTTGTGCCTATGGTTAGCCTGCAAAGGAATACAAAGTTGTTGTTATGCAGAGTGCCATCCCAGAAATGCTACCATTTGCCAGTGTAGTTCAGGGAAGTTTTAAACAGCAATCAGGGATACGATTAAGAAATACACACATGGCAATGGGAAAGAACCGTTCCTTAAAGGGTACCACCACCCCAAAATAATATTCTTATAAATGAAAGGTAACATCTTTAGTAGTCCATTCCATCAACAAGTTCACAAAAATATGTTTCCTGAAAAAAAATGTATAATTGGAAAACGCATCACCATTCTAAAGCATGCATTCATGGGTCTGCATGTACGAAGACTACTTTGTCCAGAGCGAACGAATCGTCCGGGATTCTATTGTCTCCAAACGTACGCGTGAATTGCATTGGCCTACTCGCAAATGATTGGCCCGTACGGAACCAGTAAATAATAGTGGTTCCGTAAGTGGTGGTAATTAATTGCTTTGTTTATGAATTTTACACAACCCTTGCAAAATGTTGGGTATCTATTTGATATCACAAAAGGGTACCAAAAGATATAATTATGTGTTGTTCTTTGACTGGTGGTCCCCTTTAATCAGGGAGATTTCGAAGTTTGTTTGTCAGGATGCAGAAAGATCAGGGACTCCAGGGAGCCTGCAGAATCAGTGACAGTGAGACTTGGTAGCTCTGCCATCCTGCCAACCATAATTCCAGAAGATTCAGAAGGAATATTTAAGTACAAGGTTGAGCATAAAAATAAAATATAACACATACTACACTGTCTTGTTTGAGCATTTCCCAAACATAATATTAATTATAATAAATTATTCAGATTTTAGTTGAAGAATGTCAAGAAATAAAATACAGATCAGTTCTGCTTACCTTTGCTTTAATCCACGATTCGATCCCAGTTTCATTCTTCAAGATAGACTTTGCCTGCAATATGAGAAGGGTAATCAAAATAATATTTTGTTTTCAAGCAAAATCAAGGTTTACCACTTTGACAATGAATAATTATCTAGCTTGAATCGAAATGTTAGCACTTGTTACAATTACCGTAGTCATTTTATACACAATTACACATTGGCATAAACATATGTCCAAGTTATGGATGAATACATCTTATAATAACAAAGTTAAATGTTAATGCTAAATATTTATTTATTTTTTTTATTATTGAAAGGTTTATTTTATTGATGCAAACTCGTAGCCATACGGCTAAATTGTGTAGCATTTACAGTGTAAAAAATACATAATATACATCAAACAACATTATACTAAAATAATACAAATTTAAAGTAAAATACATACTATATCAACAAGGAAAATTATCATTATCGAAATTGTGCAGAGGAAAATAATACAAAATAATGTACGTGTTTATAATTATTGAGTAAGTAAAGCATGTTATGTATTATCAAATTAATCATAAAGTAATCATATTGACCTCTTTATAATAAACATGTATTTATGATGCATCCATTATTACAACTAAAATATATCTATATACAGTCATACAGTAATATATCTCAAATAAATAAATGCATTTAGTTGTATCAAAGAGTGTGTGAGTAGTACAACTATAAACTATGTATCCAATTAAGTTTAAATCAATTATATTAACATATTATAAGCAATATGCCTAATGTGCAAATAAAAGTTCAAATGGCAGTATTACAACTATATTATTACAGTACATTTTTTGTTTTTGAAAGCCACATTTAGTTGTTTATAAAAGTAGCCAATTTTAAAATAATTCAGGGATAATTACAGAGAGAAAGGGTTGCACAAACATTAAATAAAGTATATCGTGGAAAGTATCATAATTCAAATTACGCAACAACAAAAAAAGAAATATAAAAGAGTGTAAGTATATAAATATTAAATAACTATATAGCACATTTGGTCTTATCAAATTAATGGGTTGTAATCATAAATTTAGAGAAAGTAATCTTACAGACCGCTTTATAACAAACATGTATTCATGATGCATCCAGTATTACAACTATAATATATTTATATACAGTCATGCAATAATACATGTATATCTCAAATAAATAAATGCATTTACTTATATCAAAGGGTGTCTGAGTAGAACAACTATAGACTAGGTATACAATTGAGTTTTAAAAAAATATATATACATATTATAAGCTATATGCCTAATGTGCGAATAAAAATTCCAAATGGCGGTATTGCAACTATATTACATTTATTTCTAGAAAGCCGCATCCAATTATTTTAATTATTTATAAAAGTGTCAGATTTTAAAATCATTCAAGGGTTATTGCAGAGAGAAAATGTTGCGCAATTATATGCATGTATATTATAAACAATATGCCTAATGGCAAGTACAAAATCAAGTGGCGGTATTGCAACTATATTACATTTATATTTATAAAGCCGCATCCAATTATTTTAAATAGGTATTACAGAGAGAAAAGGTTGCACATACATTAAATAAAGTATATTGCGGAAAATAACATGATTAGAATTACGCAAAGGAAAGTAATACAAAATAATGTTATTATGAATAATAAATAATTAATAATTAAAGCACATTCCATGTATGATCATAAATACTACTAGGTAAAAAAACACATATAGTATCCAGATTGTGTGCAGCAAATATTGGAAACATGATGAGTTTCAAATGCAATGAGCCTACAACTCTTCTCAGATTTTTTCTGAGAAGAATTATTTGAAAAGAATATTGACCATGTAATTGGAAAGCATAATGGAACTAATTAAGCAAATTGAGCTACATGTATGTAGTGCAAATTATCTTTCTTCTGTTTCACAATGGGTTTTGTTGGTAAGCAAAACCTGACAATTCATGATTTTACTTACCCAAATGGGCAAGCAGGAAATCAAATGTTAGTGTGGAGGCTTGCTGATGCCCTACCTCTATAAAGCCGCAATGAGCAGTCCCATGATCGAGTTGACTTACCTGGAAATAAAAGAGGATGCAAACAGCTATCGAGACTCCGAGGGCGAATCCAACGGCCAGAATGCCGCATATAAGATGCCAGAAGCCAAACGTGAAGTACGGGTTCTTCTGTATTGATTCCATCAAGACCCGCCGTCGTGGGTACTGGATAAAAAAGGAAAAAGAAAGTATATTGTAATGATGACCTCAGAATATCTGTACAAATATTACTTAAACAAAATAATTTGAGAGCAAATCTGGCAAGTAGAATGTGATATACCTATAAGTTGAAAGAAGTCAAAGGTGCAGTATGCTTAAAACTTCTCTAAGTATTTCTGTATTGACTCCATCATCATAAACTGCCGACATGTGTACTGAAAATAAAAACAAGAAATTAAAGATAAGATAGAAATGACTGCAAAAATATGATTACAATTTATGTTAACAACTATAAATACTTATAAAAACGATTGCCCCAGCTAAGACGCCACAAACCAAATGGATTTTTCTATATTGATGCCATCACATATCCCAGATGTGGATACATCAGAATAGAGCACCGTTATACTTATAAGGACATCAGTTAACCAATGCACGACTGGTTCCAAAAAATGTATATATTATTTGGGCAGGGGTCCATGGAGATTCCATATCATACCTAAATTAAAAAGTCTAGAATTGGGTTAAAATATTCACAATAATAACCTGAAAGACTTGTAGGTAGAGTGTGGAGATGCAGATGCAGGCGCCATGCATGCATCCAAGCACGGCATAGATGAGGAAGTATGTGAAATTATGTTCTTTATTGTAATAGGAGCTTATCAATCATCCATATTACATCATAACAGAACACAAGTTTGTGTACATGTCAGTACATTAAAATACTCACAATAATAACTTGAAAGACTTGTAGGTAGAGTGTGTAGATGCAGACGCAGGCGCCATGCATGCATCCAAGCACAGCATAGATCAGGAAGTACGTGAAGTGGGCGTGGTTTAAGTGACCGCAACAGGTGTTTATCCAGGGGCAGTGGTGGTCCATCTTCATCACACACCTGCAAAAGAAAATATATTCATATAAATGATACTTCTTGGAAAAAAATAATAATTTCAAGCATTCCATCATTATCATCAGTGTCATTTTGTAGTCATCATTGTCATCAACATCATGTTATTGTTTTTATCGTTGTTGTTGTGTCGTCATCATCATCATCATAATCATCATCGTCATCATCATCACCATCATCTTTGTTATCATTGTCATTGTTGTCGTTGTAGTCGCTGCAGTCGTCACCATCATCATCCTCATCATCATCATTTGTAATATAAATTAAGTTATGGTTATCTGCATTCTATGAAATCATAAATGTGGCCCGTGCATGCATGCCAGCACAGCATAGATGAGGAAGTATGAGAAGTGAGCGTGGTTTAAGTGACCGCAACAGGTGTTTATCCAGGGGCAATGATGGTCCATCTTCATCACACACCTGCAAAAGAAAATATATTCATATAAATGATACTTCTTGGACATTTTTTATTTGATTTCAAGCATTAAATCATTATCATCATTGTCATTTTGTAGTCATCATTGTCATCAACATCATCTGTTGTTTTATCGTTGTTGTTGTAGTGTCGTCATCATCATCATCATCATCATCACCATCTTCTTTGTTATCATTGTCATTGTTGTCGTTGTTGTCGTCACACATCTTGTAGTATGGTGATGCGTTTTCCAAGTATATATTTTATTTCTGGAAACATATTTTTCTGAACTTGTTGATGGAATGAACTACTAAAGATGTTACCTTTCATTTATAAGAATATTATTTTTGGGTGGTGGTACCCATTAATGTGCATCATACATATTCATAAATGTGGCCCCATGCATGCATCCCAGCACAGTTGGGAGTGGTTTAAGTGGCCGCAACGGGTATTCATCCAGGGGCAGTGGTGGTCCATCTTCATCACACACCTACAAAATAATATATACATTATTATTCATTATTATGGCTTCATACATTCACTTCCATGTCATTGTAAAAAGGAAGAGTAGTACAGGTTATGAAAATGCACATATCCTCAAGCAATGACAAAAAACATATATTACACAATACTTATGGAACAACCTGTTATGGTACACAGGGAATAATTTTCCTGGTATCGCATCGCAATTTGCTATGCATTTTTGCATGACTGCTATACAAAATATCTTTTGTGTAGCAGTTTTCTTCCATAGACGTGTACAGAATTGAATTTTAAATATTTATCCATCGGCTGAAATTGCTAATCAAATTTGAGGAGGAAAATTATTCCCTGGTACAACACTTTTAGTTACTAATGAAGTTCCTGCAATGATGAGCTCTTGTGCTTGGAATCCTTCACAAACTAGATGGATCTTCGAATGCGCGCAGTCAAAAATGATGACTCCGCCATTGCGCAATTTATATATCACGCCCAAATTAACATGCCCTGAATTAGTGCAATTTTGATAGTTATCTGTCTACCAGATCTGATACTCTATATCACAATTATGACCTATTTTGGCCTATATTACATATATATGTAGGGGCCATGACCTTGACCTTTGACAAAATGACCCCACAATCTTATAAGTGTATAGCTCCTCAAGATACAGTACCAAGTTTGATAGTTATTTGTCAACTGGTTCTTGTGACATTGCAACTACAAGCTATTTTTGCATAATGATTCCTGTGACCTTGACCTTTGACCTCATGACACAATGGCTTTCTGAGATACATTCAAGTACCAAGTTTGATTAAAATCTGACATTCAGTTCTTGAGATTTTGCTATTACAAGCTAATTCACTGAGCCTTGTGACCTTTGACCTCATGACCCCAAAATCTAATCAGATCATTGGCACCCCAAGATACATACATGAGCCAAGTTTGGTGAGAATCCGTCATTCGGTTCTTGAGATAACGTGATCCCAAGCTATTTTTGCATATATAATGAGCCCTGTGACCTTTGACCTCATGACCCCAAAATCTAATCAGATCATTGGCACCTTGAGATACATACATGAACCAAGTTTGGTGAGAATCCGTCAATTGGTTCTTGAGATAACGCGATCACAAGCTATTTTTGCATATATAATGAGCCCTGTGACCTTTGACTTTGACCTCATGACCCCAAAATCTAATCAAATCATTGGCACCCCAAGATACATAAATGAGCTAAGTTTGGTGAGAATCCGTCATTCCGTTCTTGAGATAACGTGATCACAAGCTATTTTTGTATATATATAACGAGCCCTGTGACCTTTGACCTTTGACTTCATGACCCCAAAATCTAATCAGATCATTGGCACTTCAAGATACATACATGAACCAAGTTTGGTGAGAATCCGTCAATTGGTTCTTGAGATAATGCGATCACGAGAACGGGACGGACGGACGGACGGACGTACGGACGTACGGACGGACGGACAACCCGAAAACATAATGCCTCCGGCTACTTCGTTGCGGAGGCATAAAAATAACTGTTTTAGCAGCTATTGGACAATAGTACTGTTCAAACAAAGACCAAACCAACATAGCCCTTAGGTCTTCACCGATACTTACATTATTTTGTTTCTAAGGCAAGAGGCTTTTAATACCTTTTGCAGTACCTGTAGTGATGTGCTCTTGAGGCTTTGAATCCTTCAAACAACAAATTAAACTGTCTTAGCAGTTATTATAGAATGGGTTGATAAATCCCTGCAATCTGATTGGTTGAGAGCAAAATTTGTGCAGACAATTAATTGTACTGGATGCATGAAAAGTCATGCGTCCGGTAAAAAAATCATGCGTCCGGTAAAAATTTCCTGCGTCCGGTAAAAAATTTCATGCGTCCGGTAAAAAAATCATGCGTCCGGTAAATAATGTCATGCGTCCGGTAAAAAATTTCATGCGTCCGGTAAAATTATTTCATGCATCCGGTAATTTTTCTAATTTTTTATTTTTTGACTTTTGGGGGGGGCGTAACAATGCCCATTCTATAAAACAGATGATGCGCAAGTTTATTTCGTGGGTCGGTGGAATTGTTTGCACGCGGTAACTATGGAAACTAGTCTAAACCCACTCGGCTTCGCCTCGTGGGTTTAACAGTTCCATAGTTACCTTGTGCAAACAATTCCTACCGACCCACTCATACCTGCGCATCATTTGTATACTGGACAATAATACTGAACAAAGACTAAAGCAACAGAGCCCTTCTGTTATGTCACCAATATTAGAATGACTTCTTTAAGCAAGACCTTTATATAACAATGCTATAAACTACCTTTTCACCTGGTGGCCGAGTTGGGCAAGTAGATTAGAGATTTATCAAATGTTGCTTGCCCGTAATCAGAATTGCATGGCCCAAAAAAAAAAAATTATAACAAATTATTTTCATGTTGGATGCCCAATTGGGCAAGTAACATTTTGCATTTATCATAATTTGTTGGCCCATTTCTACTTTCTAGTGCCAGAGGTCAATGGGCTTGTTTGAGGTCTGCATGCTTATAATACCTTTTGCAGTTCCTGCAGTGATGAGCTCTTGGGGCTTTAAATCCTTCGCAGAAAGTACAGTACTGCAGGTACTTCTCTTCCTCTGGATTCTTCTGCAGAGTGAAAAAAAAAACATTTAAAAATATTTAGAGCCAATACGTACTTGTTCAAAGAATAATTTAATTCAGAGATAAAATACCTCAAAACCATTTATAATGATTGCAAAGCAAAGTTATTTTGTACACCAGAACATTGATCAAATCTTGAAATAAACCAACCATTTCACAGACACAGACATATGTACAGAACAATTTTCATAATGACCCAACATTTCAAAAGTGCCAATTTAATCTGAGAAAACATATTTGGCATCATGTGCTTTGACAATATAATGACATCCTAGTTTAACCCTCCCCCCCCCTGAGATCTCGGCCTTCGAACGCGCGGCCACCACAAAATTTGGCACGCAGATAGCTTGCAACATAATCTACAAGATTGCATTGTTATTTTTTTGAAAATAATCAATTTTTAATTAATTATGCAAATTTATGCAGAAATCCTCTTTTTGTCTGTAAATCACTAAATATTGCTCAGAATATGCTAATTTTGTGCATGAATATTCTTTATGACTTAATTAACAGGTTTCGAACTTTAAAAATTGCGACAGCCAAAATTTTCCTTATGTATTTCTTTGTTTTTGGAATTTCTTATGTATTTCTTTGTTTTTTCAACTTTTGTTTTTATTGTTTTTTTCAATGGAATCAATTATTGACCATTATCTAACAATTTTTAGCCCAAAATTAAATGATTGCAGTGATTAGAATGAAAAATAATGAAGGTTTTGTCTATTCTAGGAAAAAATCAATTTCCTTAGGATTTGTACACAAATCACAAAATTTAGCGATTTTTTAAACAAAAAAATCAATGTTACTTACTGGTCTCCATCCCTTTGGGACAAAACCGGGCCCCAGGAAGATGGCGTTGAAGTAGTGGTAGAAGATGATGACCGTCCACGTTGGAAGCATGACGCAGTGAGCTATGCTCAAGGGGTCCTCTCGAAGGGGCGGCCATGACCCCAGGTCGCAGATGACTGCGTTGATCGTGATGTAGGTTATGAGAAAGATGGCTATCAGAGGGCCCCAGTGGCAGAGCCGCCTCATTGGGCGCAGCGGTCCAAAGCACATGTTGGGTTTATTAGCAGCTAGCGGATCAAAGAGCAAACATCTAGGAGTACAATGTTGTTGAATCCTGTTCCTGGGAGTGGGTAAAGGGCACATGAATTTGTAAATATTATTTGGGAGAAAAGATTCTTCATCTAATGGCGCTCTGTTAATGCTATCTATATGAGGAAGTAAAAAGCCTTCCACCCTTTTATTAATAGCAAACTTTGATTTTCTTTTTGTACTTCCTGGCCTGCTTAAATTAAAAAGTAAACAAATCAAGAGAAAGCACTGGTGGTGACTTTCCCGTTTTCTTTCATCATTTCAAAATATTTTTAAAGAAATACAAAATGAGTATTAAAATGAAACCAGTAAAGTGTCTAACTCCACAAAAAGTACTTGGAGCTTCCACATTTCTCTTCTACCGTGTTGTTTGGCTTATGGTAAGAGAAGAATAAAATAGTGTTAGATTTAAAAAAAAATCTATCATTGATAATCATTCAGCTCAAGAGCGTTAATGAGTATTCACAACTGATGATGACTCAACACTGCCTGACTTAGGACCTAGTCCATACCCAGCCATGGATGATATTGTCATCACTGAAGCCGGGGTCACAAAGCTGCTCAAAAACCTGAAACAACACAAAGCAACAGGACCAGACGGAATCTCTGCAAAAATGCTGAAGGAAACTGCAGAACAAATTACACCTGCAGTTACCTTGCTCTTCCAAGCCTCTCTTCATCAAGGCAGAATTCCATCACTATGGAAGAAAGCACACGTGGTACCCATATTCAAGAAGGGCTCCAGATCATCACCTGCAAACTACAGGCCAGTTTCGCTGACGTCTATTCTTTGCAAACTATGTGAACACATAGTCCACTGTGGTGTCATCCATCACCTCATCAAGCATGACATCCTGTCCAACAATCAACATGGATTCAGGAAGCGCCGGTCGTGTGAGACTCAAATGATTCTCACCATCAATGACCTTGCCAGAGGACTCGAGGACAAAGGACAGTATGACGTCATATTACTTGACTTTGCCAAGGCCTTTGACAAGGTCTCCCACCAGCGACTACTACTCAAGGCGGACTACTACGGTGTACGTGGACCCTCCATGAAATGGGTCAAGGACTTCTTGACAGGCAGCACTCAACAAGTTGCTCTGGAAGGACAACTCAGCAGTGAAGCGGAAGTCCATTCTGGAGTGCCGCAAGGCAGTGTCTTGGGTCCGCTGCTGTTCCTCATTTACATAAATGACCTGCCAGACAGCATCCACCATTCAACATCTCGGCTCTACGCAGACGACTGCCTACTGTACAGGCCCATCAAATCCATCCAAGACTGTGAGAAGCTCCAAGAAGATCTGGATAGACTACAACAGTGGGAGAAGACATGGAAGATGGAGTTTCATCCTTCCAAGTGCCAAGTCTTGCGAGTGACAAACAAGAGGAACCCAGTTGTCGGTCAGTACAACATACGTGATCATCACCTGGAAGAAGTCAATTCTGTCAAGTACCTTGGTGTCCACATCGACCAGAAGTTGAATTTCAACACCCACGTTGATGTCACAGTCAAGAGAGCAAACTCTGTTTGCGCCTTCCTTCGCCGTAACCTCGGCCGCTGCAAGCCCAAGATCAAACAAGCTACCTACTTCACCTATGTTCGACCAATCGTGGAATATGCTGCAACAGCATGGGATCCACATACCCAGAGGAATGTCAACAAGGTTGAAATGGTTCAACGGAGAAGTGCCCGATACGTCTGTGGTGACTACAACCGCACCAGCAGTGTCACAGCCATGATCAACAAACTGCAATGGCAAACTCTTGTAAACAGACGTCTCCAGAACCGTCTCATCATGCTGTATCGCATCCGCTTTGATCTTGTTGATATCAACTGGCAACAATACCTCAGCAAATCAACATCAGTAACCAGGGGGCACGGATCCCGGTTCATTGCTTCATCATGTACCAGTCAAGCCTTCACCTCATCGTTCTTTCCCAGAACCATCAAAGATTGGAACAGCTTACCGATGGATCCTGCCACCTCACCCTCTGTAGAGGCATTCAAGGCCTTGCTGAGGGTAACATACCCCTAAACTACACAACAGTCAAGATATGATTGTTTTTACTTGCACAAACTTGTAAATAAATGCACCAACTTGTGAGGTGGAACTGGTGCGCACACACGTCCCACACATGCACAAACAGTGCGTAATCTTCAAGTCTGAAGCTGCACTTTATTGGAAGAAGAAGAAGAAGATGAACGGTCATAAACCCCATACACGTTATATAGTAATTCGCTGTAAAAGCTGACGCAAATTTTTCGCTTTTTTAACCAGGAAAGCAGTGTTCTTTTTCAATGAAACTTTCACACATCATTCGGACATATCTTACAATGATTTTGGTATAGGATTGAAGTCTCAAATACATAATTTTGGGCAATACCTGAAAGTTTACAGGTGCACCTTTAACAAAAATATTACTACTAAAACTCAATAAAAGTCCTTCCAAGGTAAATGTACAGAGTCAGAGACTTGCCTTTTAAATTATTAAAAATTAAATAATATGACGACTTTAAAAGTTTAGATGTAGCATGCATAGCAACTTGGTTTGTGCGATTTGTGAGTTCTTACATTTACAGTTACAAGAATACAAGTAACAAGTACAAGACGTCAAGAGTCAATGACAACTGTCAAGTCTCAAGATACATTCAAAATCACAGTCACAGACACAGACAATATTTAGAAGATAATTGGAATTGCATACAAAATAAACAAAGTTTAATATTATTTATATCCTATATTTTAAGGAGAATCGTAACATACTTAACGCCAGTTAGATAAGAGACTAGAAAACAGAGTTAGTAAGAGTTAATGCAAATCCGAATCTCAACATGTAAATTGTATTTTGTATACGCCCACTAACATCAATCACAGCGTATGGGGCAATACAATCAAAGTTAACGGCCACAGTCTGCAATTAGGAGAATCTACACAGTTGATTTGCGACTTGTGTTTTCAAGGATAACATATTAATTTGGCAAAATAACGATGATTCATTTCTTATTTTCCTACCTGTTAATCTTGTAAGCACTATTGTAGCTCTGAAAGACCACTTTCCAGTTCACATATTACCAGGAAGTACCAGAAAAACCACCGTCCATAGTCGACGAAACAGCTGTTAAGTTTGAGCACGGAAATTTGTTACGCATCAATACGCATATCATGCGGTAATGAAATACGCAATGTTTCATGTATCTGGTTAACGCAAATCCTTGTTTATGACATTATGTCATGCGAAGATTTTATTGTAAACGAAGTCAGAAAGAACACAAAAATCCAGATAATAAAATAACAAAACAAACAAGCAAACACCCACTTATTTTTGTCCCAATGTTTTATTCCTCCAAACATAACATATGTACATGAAAAATTGTCAACAATTACAATAAACTAATATAATTATAATGAACAATCAACAATCACAATATTCTGTAATAATGATAGTATACACTAAAAGAAAGATAAACATACCTATACCAAAAATGGAGGTTATTTTCTACATATTTCACTTTATATGCAGGCACACACACTCATTATACAAACAAACATAAACAAGCATACTCTTAGGCCTCATGTGAACATCAATAAACATATGCCACACGGTCAGTAATAAATAATTATATTAATACAAATATTAATTAAAAAACAATATAGATCATTTTAAAATAGGTTCAACTTTAAGTATTTCTTCAAATAATACAAATGCATTTATGGTTTATAATCATAATAGAAAATGAACAGCATACTTTTTTTAAAGACAATTTAAAGAGACTACAATAATCTACTTATGTATTTAATTGTAAATTATCTATATAATAATAATAATAATACACAACATTTATTAGGCGCTTAATACGGTTGTTTCTAAGCGCACCATTGTCGGTCTACAATTTACAGCCAAAACTTATACAAAACACACAAATTATAAATCTATTCTTTATTCAATAAATCATGCAAAAAATTAAAAATGAGATCAAACGTAAAATCAAACATACAAGGAATATAAGATTGAAAAGGTGTGTTTTCAGCAAGGTCTTAAACTGGTCAAGGGTATATGGGTATATGGGTATTTTGAATATGTGCTGGTATTTTCTTCCAAAGTATAGGTGCAATTACTGAAAAAGCTCGATCGCCATATCTTGTAACAGTACGAGGTCCAAGAGTTAACTGCAAGGTTGATGATGATCGAAGAGATCTTGAAGAACTAGAACAACGTAATGAAATCAAATCTGAAAGATATTTAGGGGCTTGACCATGGAGAACTTTGTAAGTCAAAAGAAGATCGATCTTTAAATGTTATACGATGGTGTATGGGAAGCCAATGAAGAGAACGCAATATTGAGGTTATATATGCTCAAATTTTCTCGAGAGAGTAACAAGCCTTGCAGCAGTATTTTGTATTCTTTGAAGTGGAAGTAAGTATGAATGAGGAAGGCCAGCAAAAATCAATTTACAATAATCAAGGTGGGAGGATACGAAGGCATGGGTTAATTTTTCAGTTGTGGGTCGGTCAAGTAGTTTCCTAATTTTCCCAATTTTGTAGATTCCAAAAGATCCAGATTTACATATGTTTTTAATATGCTGTTGAAATGTAAGATTTTTGTCAATTATGACACCAAGGTCTCGTACATATTCACTACCATTCAGTGAACCATCTCCAGTAACCAAGTCAGGGAAAGCGTCAGTGTTTCTGAATTTGGAAGTAATGTGGATCATTTCAGTGTGAAACGAAATGTAAAGCTTGAAACGTGACTCGAAGATATAGCTTGAGTGGGTTGACTTAAAATAATTAAAACAAATAATAAAACAATACAGCTGACATGAATCTGGCCAAACATCGGCATTATATGTATTACAAATACACTCAGCAAAAAAAGAAAGTAAACACTTTTTCAAGTTCATATTTTTCATATAAGATTTTATAAAAAACAAATAAATTATATATCAAATTAAAGGATATTAAATTGTTTTTCAACCTGGTAGGTGAATACAAATTGAAACTTTACGCATGAGTGAACACATTCATTTGTCTGTTCCAAGGTGCAAAAGTCAAAATTGCAAAATTGCACAAAAAATATAAAAAGTCATACCATATTGCACAGAAAAGTTAAACAAAACACGATAACGGTTTGCATGGTTCATTGCACTTGAAAAGACGAAAAAAATATTATTAAAAAGAGTAATCTTTGTTTGTTTAGAGTCAGTATTTTTCTTTCTTTGCAGTGTTTCTTGTTGGGCCACCATGACTGTTAAACAGCGCAGTACATCGACGGCGCATGCTGGGCTGCTGGCTGATATCAATAATGCAGTTTAACCACATTTGTCTCTCATTCAAAGATAAAGCCATTGTGTAAGTGTGATCTTTTGTTTCCATTTTTTTTGTGGAAGGGCATTTATACATCAATGGCAGACTGTCTATTTTTGCAATCTTTGCTTTTGCACATTGGAAGAAAAAAACAAATGTGTTCACTCATGCGTCAGTTTCAATTTGTGTTCACCTGGCAGGTTGAAAAACAATTAAATTGTCTTAAATTTGATATGTAATTTATTGATTTTTATTAAAGTTTTATATGAAAATTCTGGACTTGAAAAAGTGTTTACTTTCTTTTTTCGCTGAGTGTAGATAGTCGGCCTATTTATTCGGCCCATGTAATTATTATTCATAATGTCTTGGCAAATTATGTTTATCTTTGCATTATGAATTGAAACTCAGGTATTGCATTATATCTCAGCTATATAAGGCATCGGACAAGTACGGTTATTATACATTTATGATAATAGTGACCACCCATTTATAGCAGCTGTATATCGGATTAGGCATGACAAATTCACAACAACTAGTATTATTATATTGTGCAACTTAGCCTACATGTCATGTATTATATCCCTCCCATGAATATTCATGAGTATTCTAGAAACGTGATTGGTCAATTGGGGCTCTCACAATACAAATTATTTTCACTTGATCAATCTGAAAATCCGAGAATATTTTTCACTATTTTTGCCCATAGCATGAAAATGACGTCATAGCGATGCTCATAGAGATGCGTGCTATAAGCTTCTCTGCAATCGGAGAATAGTTTTCATTATATCCTTCATTAATGAAATCCTGTTCAGTGATTGGTCTACATAGCGTCATGTGACCAAACATAGTAATGCCCATGGAGAAAAATGTGCTATACGTGACGTCATTCATGGTATATAGTAAGTGCTATACCATGAATGACGTCATAGACGCCGGGTGATCATATTGAGCCCATAGAGATGCGTGTTATAAAACTTCCCTGCGAGCAAAGGTCTTGTTTTAGCTTGCGAAAGATGCTCGATGAGATTTCCCATAGAGTTATTTAAAAAGAAATACAGAATATTTTCACCCGTGAATATCAATAAGTTCCAAATAATATTCTGGAGATGCATTTCATGTATAACATGGCGGTATTCGAAGGGATATAAAACAAATATACCAAGCTTTTAGTTCAAAAGTATAGTGGAAATTATATCTGAGGAGGGACTGGCAATAACTATTGCCAGTCCCTCCTCAGATATAATTTCCCACTATACTTTCTCACAGCTTGGTATATATATTATAATACATTTGCACATTTATGCGTTGATATTTTGAGGCCTTAGGCTTCAAAATATCAAAGCATAAAAAACGTATTGTATTGTAACAGATTTTCCTTTTCTGTTTTTGTATAATTCGTTTTTGGTAACGGTTTACATCGGAGCAATGACTGGGTACAAGTTAACCCATTGACTATACACGAACCTGGTTTGTCCTGTATTAACTATACGGAGATAGAAAAATCCAGTAGGGAACAGATTAAAGTATATGCAGAACACAATTTCACACAGTCCAATGATTACTGAGTGACGGGGACATGCGAAATAGTTCCTTCACAACAAAAAAGATAATAAAAGATCTAAAGCCGATCGTAAAATAGTTGCAACGAGTGTGACTCAGGTATTATACCGCAATAATAAAGACTCAAGATGATAAATCATCCCATCCTTTTCCACCATAACCTCGATGCGTGTAGCTGGAGAATTTTATGGAATTGTGTATCAAAACAAAATTAATCTTCTCATGAATAGACCGCATGGATGTAGTACAGAATCAGGAGTTTCAAAACAGATTGGATACTAACTCGAAATGTTATAATCCGGCATAACGCTCAGGAGCAGTCTTTTTTCTTGTCAGTTGCATTTACAGAAAGACGATGGACGTCATTAAAAGTATTAGCTGAAGCATATCGTAACGTTATAAAATGTTGCGGAGTACTTACTTAAACCACATCATCATCATTGCGGAATTATACGTTCATCAGTTAACCAAACTTTAATATCGTGGTGTGGAATATTTATTTCGTACATGTTACGCAGGGTTGTTTCTTAACCAAGTTCTGAACTAAACGAAAACTGTACAGAAGGCCATACAGCATTGAGCACTCACCAGGTATGTTTCTTCGCTCATTTATCTTTTCTTTTGGTTTGTTTGTTTGTATATTTGTGAAGAATTTGACAGTGGCGTATCTAGGAGCGTACTATATAAGGAGGCACGTTTTATGCTGTAACTCCCATCATGTTCATGTTATGCGGGTTTTTGATCAAATTCTGAACTAACAAACACAATCAGACGACACAGGAATAAGCACTCATGTTCATGTTATGCGGGTTTTTTAAAATCAAGTTCTGAACTAACAATAATATTTTTTTTAAACTGTACAGAAGACCACACAGAAAATTATTAGCAATCAGGTATGTTTCTTCTTTCATGCTAAATTTATTTTGTAGAATATGATAGCGGCGTAGGATCGGAGGCGTCGCTCTATAATTATACTTTCTTTTTTTATTTGTTCCATCATCATGATCATGTTCCAGATAGTTTTGCCATTAAATACTGAGGGGTTGGGAGCTCGAGACATAATTATGCCCCCTTTTGTGCCCACGCCCCATCCCCCACTACGCTACTGTTTTGAGATTTCGGAAATAATACAACAGTTAAAAAACGAACCAATTACTATAAGATGCCGAAAATAAATTGTGTTATTAAAGAAAAGTCATTAAAATGCTATATACGGTACATTTTCATCAACAGTTCCCGTTACATGTATAATAGCGTGCTAAATTGTGCCCGGCGGTAATTGCTTCATTCAGCCCAAAAATAGTATCCTTGATTTTCGCAAATTTGTAGACTAAGAAGGGGTATAAATCTAAAGTTTTCAGGGCCTCTTTTGCATTATTGTATCACTGTCTTTCACTGTCGGCATTTTTTTCTAATCGGTTAGAAAAGTGCCGACATTTAAGACAGGTACAGTAAATGTAAAAGAGGCCCTGAAAACGTCAAATGTTTTCGGTCTAAGGGAAGGGTAGCTTTAAATTTAGGAACAATCATGGCCTACGCCCTCTGAACTGAGTGAACCCACAGGGAAATTGTATAATGTTGCGGGCAACATGCATGCACTGAAGGTAATAATCATTTTGAAGGAAACATAACAAAATCAAATAACATAAACAATAGTGTCATTGATGGGCTTACCAAAAGTTGTGCTAGCCATTGAGCGTCGCAATATATAGGCGTAGGAGGCTGGGGGGGGGGGGGGGGCTGAACAGCCCAACATTCAGGAAAGGGCATGTCATATTCGGGCAAATTCATGATGTTGGGGCTTGGGCAAAATCATAATTATCGTATTCGGGCAAAATCATTTTGGTTATGCTTGTAAGGTGACAATGCGGGCAAAACAAGACCTAAGCCCCCTGGATAAAATGTGCCCCTACGGCCATGAGTGTATCGGGTTAGGTATGGGTAATGAAAATGCGTTCGTGGTGGGGTGAAAGTGTTCTTTTCCCTCTTTTGTTGTTGTTGTTCGTTATTTTTAAAGTCCATCGTCAAGTTGACAGATTTTAGCGCCTAATAAGCGGATATATAGTAACATAATAGTTGACCTTTTAACCATCATCAAACTAATAATTACTGTTTACCCCCCCCCCCCCTTTTTTTTCCCACTACCCACGCATAGCATAATTATCGTATAAACGTCATTACATTTGTCATGATCACATCAACTGCAAATGAGCTTCTAACGGATTATGTTTGTAATTTTTTTCCCTGGGCCTCTATTTTATTTTCAAGTTTAGTTGAATCGTGTAGTTAGTGAATTGGTGACAGTTTTTTTGTACAATCGTACTGTGTATTTTGTATACATAGTCTTTGTGCAAGAAAATTGGTCACTGTACACAGATGACCTCTAGAGAAAGGTTCCATGGCATCGTTTTCACTGTATAGGGATCACTTATGGCGGCCACTTTATAGACAAGTGACTGATATAAACAGATCGCCATTAAGACAGTTGTGACTGTATAATGTACTTGCCCTTTCAGCCAAAATCAGAATGAAAACTGTGTGTTGCCCTTTTCTCACATCAAGACAACTTACATTAGCCTATAATCATGCACTCCAAATGCGTTTGTAATGGATTATTAATGTGTTGATGTAGGCGTCCATTCTACGCCGTGCATGTTGCATGTAAATTGCACTTCCATTAAAGTACGTGAACGTATAATTATTTAACTGTGTTGATATAATATATACAATGTATTAGGATCTTGGACCACTTTGAAAACAGCTTGTAGCTGACAAGGTCAACACATCCCATTATAGCATGATCAGTGTGAAATAGACACAATTTAATATAAAACAAAAGAAAATTTCGTCCGACCAATTTGGGGCGCAAATTAATGCACATATACGTTTAATATACAAGGTAGATGGACAATTTGGCACAAAAAAAAAACACTCATCCACCGCAGGAATAATTGTTTTCACGCTGAGAAAGCATCAAAACAAGACTAGACATCATTCCATTACCGTAATCATGAACATGTACCTCAAAATGCGATAATATAATTGATCATCGTGATGTTGTTTTGTGGACGTTTTTTTATATTTGTTTTATTATTTTAGTTTAGTTCGTCTAATTACCATGATTACCTCCCGTACATGGACGCTTTCAGAGCATGTTGATTATAATTTATGGATGAGATTTTCTACTTTGTTCCCGGACGAAATGCAGGTATATTATAAAGGTTCATAACCTTTTTAGAAAAATGAAGAAAAAAGGTATTATGGATTCAACCACTATTTAAATAATTGTTGTTTTTCCACTTTCACAAAGCATCAAGTAGTCATCACCATACGTGACCACCATCGTGGTAAACAAGTACCTCGAATGTGTTTTTAGTGGACTGTTTGTTGTTTTTCGGGTTTATATTCACTTGGACTAATACCACTTGGTCCAATCATCAGTTCGTCTAACTTCACTTCGGCTAAACCTATTTGGTCTAATCATCACTAGGTCTAATGCCCATCTAGGCAACTGCCGTTTCGTCTAATCACCAAATAGGCTAATTGTCACTTCGTCTACCTTTTTTTTTCCTCGTTTCGTCTATGATCACTTCGTCTAATACCAGTTCGTCTAATTCTCAGTTAGGCTACACTTCACTTGGTCCATATGCAATTGGTCTAATTAACGTTTGGTCTATAACCATTTGGTCCAATACCATTTCGTCTAATACCATCAGGTCTATTTTCCACTTGGTCTAAAAGCAGTTCGTCTAACGACCATTTAGTCTAATTCCCATTTGGTCTAATGACCATTTAGTCCAATTCCCATTTGCTCTAATGGCCATTTAGTCTAATTCCCATTTGGTCTAACGATCGCCCACACTGACCTGTGTGGTGGCCACCGCCTGTATACCGTATACCGTATGAACGATTCCATAAGGCTGTAATTATGGTTACAGTCCGTTATTCGGAAGGTTCGTTATTCCGAAGGTTCGTTGATCCGAAAATAAAATCGAGTTCGTTATTCTGAAGGTTCGTTAGTCCTAAAATGAATACGACGTAGAAAAGAATTTGATTTTTTGAATTTGAATGTTGCCTAAAAAAATGATTTTGAGCAGTGTGGTCTTGGGAAAGGGGATCAATCTTATTCTAATTGCCGTGGCTGCATGGGGGTGGGGGAGAAGGGGAGGGGGCAAAGAGTGGCTTTAAAATTCTAGTTAAATTGTATAAGAATCATTTGTAATATGTTGTTATAAACTAAAATGAATTTCCTCAAAAATGATTTATTTTTCTTTGTAAAACAGTGCAATAAGAATGAGATATTTGAGATATATTTATATCTTTCTCATGTAAAAAAACCCTGAAATTAAACCAAAATCAATTTGATATTATATAATTATAATTATGCATGTCATAAAGTTAGATTTTTCTGCTTGATATCAGTCCAAAATATCTTAATTCTAACATTTTATTTGTCTGAATTGTATGTATTTCATCATAAATAGCAACTAAGGGCAGGGGCGGATCTAGCTTTTTGTATAATCTCTTGTATAATGTTTGATGTGTGTATGCCCCTTGCAGAAAGAGATATAATCAATTGTAAGTCAGATCACTTGTTCTAAATGCGCAAATCTGATTGGTTTCAATTCATTGTTAGGACACTTATTGCAAAATGACACTTAAACAATGAAATGAAAACTTCGGAAAGGATTATAAAAATCACTATTTTTGAAACAAATATCAATAAAACATAGAGAATTTAGATATGTTCTGTATGCAGAATAAACAGATATTGTATTCTTCTATCGATATTCATCTTCAAACACATTTCGCTTTGAGAGTCCTTGCTGAACTGATTGTTTAATGACTTTCATACTTTGAGCTAAATAACCTAATTAATATGAATGTGGAATTGAAATCTCGTACAACTACAAGCAATCATCTCGTATGTCAAAACAACTGGTATACCCCCCCCCCCCCCCCCCGCAGGCATCAATAGTCTTACACATATCTACAACAGTCTCAAAGAACAAAAACAAAAATACTTTGGCAAGGACTCTCAAGTAGTTTGTCACCTATTTTCCAATGCTTAAATAAAGACAATTTGACTTTTTGACTACAGAGAGGAGCAAACATGAATCACAGGTTAACATTAAGATATTTAACAGGCATTTATAACATTATGTTTTCACAAAATATAATTGTATTACACTCGTTATTTAGTGGTAATTTTAACTTGTCTAGTTTCGTACGGGTGCATGGGGGTGCAGCCCCTGAAATGCATCAACATAAAATAACACACTATATAACAATTAAAATGTGGTCAGACCCCCTCTTTCAACACCTATATCATATCAAACTTCCATTAGACCAAATGGTCATTAGACCAAATGGTCATTAGACCAAATGGGCATTAGACCATGTGGGCATTAGACACTGTGGGCATTAGCCCAAGTGGGACATTAGTGGGAGTAGACCAACTGTCAATTAGACCAAACGGGAAGTTGATGAAATGATTATTAGACGAAGTGAGAAACTGCCCATCTGGATATAGCCGAAGTGGGTATAGCCCTAATGGATATTAGACGTTGTGGTATTAGACCAATAGAATATTAGACAATCTGGTGATTAGACGAAATGGCATTAGACTAAGTGGTTTTGGACCAAGTGGATATTAGACGATAATGGTATAGCCCAAATGGTTATTAGACGAACCGGCTATTGGACCAAGTGGTTGTAGACGAAATGGGTTTAGACTATGTAGGATTAGACGAAGTGGATATTAGATGAAGTGGGTTTAGACCAAGTGGGGGTTTACCGTTTTTCGCGCTTTATATAGCTCCACTTCAGTTTGGTGTTATCTACCTTGTTTTTAGGAGTGGCCATCGTACGTAATGGTATATTAATGATTAGTGGTGTGACGATGCATGGTTGTAATGGAGTTGTTAATGACACTTCCCTAGCCGTGAGTGCATTTCTAATCAAAACGCATTACTAACAAGTAAACACGTAAACTAGATGCATTTAGCTCATGAGATGAGTTAATTAATTTGATATAACTGAGCCAGGCAAGCCACATTTTTTTTTACTGCGCTGCCGTCGAATAGTCAGTACAGCGGCATTCAACCCATCAGGCTGCAGCCTGATGTCGGGGTGGGGGGGGGGGGGGGGTCGTAATGACGATGGGGGCCGTGGGTCCTTCAAGGGGCAACCCCCCCCCCCCCCAAAAAAAAAAAAAAAAAAAAAAAAAAAAAAAAAAGTTTCTTAAGGGGGCATTCTTTTGATAATTATGACGTTTTCTTTTCTAAATATACCTCAATACCCTATGCATACTGGTGAATCTAAAAAGGATACTAGGAATCGTCATATATATTTAAAATAAAAAAAAAACACTATTATTTAAGAGGTGGTTATTTCTGGCAACCAAAATGTTTAATTGAAACGCATTATTTTACCTTGTTTACATTGTCTTATTTTTCTTCGTAGGAGTGTTGGTAGAAGGAGGCTAGAATTAGCATGTGTGGAAGGGGTGGGCAATAACCAAGGAGGTGCTAAGTTGATCCTAAGTTGAACTTAACTCTAAGTTGGACTTAACAATTATGGAAAGCCTTTGGTTTCATTGAATGAAAATTTGCAAAAGTTTTTGTTAAAAGGCATAACATGTTGATCCAAATCATTTATACTTTTCTATTATCAGGGAAATTTAATGTTCTTGATGTAAAATTCATGAAAAGTCTAAAATACTTGCAATTTTGCTTTTGAATATATTTTATTCGCCAAGTGACAATGGCTTACCAACTTAGAGTTAAGTTCAACTTAGGATCTTTGTGAAACACCCCCTGGCCACTCGCTTACACGGGCTACGCCATCCAAGTCAATCACTTTAGACATTATGATGCAATAATGAAATGAAAATATTATCTACAACTGCTGATACTCGGATCTAATGTCGGTCATAATTATATCAGATTGTTTTGAGTGATGGTGAAGAAGAAAACAAAATAATTCGTTGATAATGTCTTCATGAGAATATTCCAAAGATAACATGAACTTTTTAATCGTTAAAATAACGGAGAAATGGACTGTCTTTTTATTCGCATCGAAGCTTGGCATGATTGTTTTGAGGAATTGGGTTGAAAATCAATTGCAAACAGATGGCATCAAGTCGTACTGATAATGTGTTGCATTGTCTGTGAAAATCAATCATGTTTAATTAAGGCATTTAGAATGAAGGTTGACAGCTTATTTTATTATTTGAAACAAATTAATGATATGGATAAGTGAAAATAATCTATAGATAACATTTTCCGCGAATCAGTTGTCATCATCGATTCAATAACAGATTTCTCCATTATTTATGTACTCGACATTTTACCTTGGAATATTGCCGAGTCATGTATATATAAAGACATATGAGTATAAACGGGCGATTAATTAAACAAATGTGTATTGATTTTTATCCATTATACATGATACCATTATCATCTAGATGTAATTTACACCTGTAAAATGACACGTGATATACATGAATAGTTGCATGACATTAATTTTTTGTAGTCGTACTAATAAACGTGGACTGGATATGACTTGATAATTATGACGTGAATGAGAAATACTATCATAATTGAAACCCTCATGATACACAAATTATCTATTTCATGTTAAATTTAAATACACATACATACCAGCTAATATAATCGCATTGCATACTGCACAGCAAAACAAAAACAGATGTAGTCTTGTGTTACATAATAAGATGATTGGTTTTTAAAAAAAAACGCTGGGCGTAATGACTGTTATGAGGGCGTCATAAAGTGAGGTAAACCATGCAAAACTAATTAGCGATTTTCGATGTCAAAAGTATAACTAACAAAGAAGATAAGTATTATAACGTCGGCGCGATGCAAGGTTATAATACGTTCAATTAAATTGTACTTTAACTCGGTATAATTTTGAAACATAGTCAAATCCTTGGTTTACAAGTGATACAATGTATCACTTTCAAAATATTTTCCAGAAAGTGATAATTGATACTGTGGTATATACCGAATAGTTGAAACTTTGATACAGTCATAATATACCTATATCATCAGAACTCGGAAGATCCTTTTGAATGATGTGTGAAAGTTTCATCATGGAAAATAACAATATTTTCGTAGTGAAAAGGGGGAAATATTGATGTAAGATTGTATCATCTATTGCCCATTTCTTTTTACAACAAATATCTCCATAATAAGGGAGACATGTGACGAAAACTCAAAACCCATTTTATGTTTCTACTACAATAAGCCAAACAACAACATGAACAAGGTACAAGGTAAATGTGAAAGATGCGGGTAATCGTGATGGATTTGACAGAGTTCATGGATCAATTTTGAACAGACTGCATTGGAATACATCTTCCTTATCTAATAGGCCATCCCAATAGACATGTAATTGGTGTTTAAAAAAGGGAAGAAAGGAAGATCAGCCGGTTACATAAGAAAATTTGTGCATTGACTAGAAGGGGGCTAGAAGAAGGCGCGCAGTAGGGCGGAACTTCTATAAAAACGCCCCTACGTCGATAAAATCAGCAACCATGCGTAACATCTCTAATAGTGTTTAAGACGCCACTCTAACCAAATAAAAGAAACTTTTACTTTGTACTTATACTGTTTGATAGGGGCCTATAGGCTTAGATGCTAAACGTATCTTTACACAAAGTAAGGTACTTTACATGCAATTACGAGCGAGGTTTTTAATCCTTATCTTGTAATTTGCCTACAAAAATACCCGATACGAATTCGCGACATCCCCACTTATATTACGCCGTACGTACATGTACGCGCACACACAGCTTGTATCGTAGACACACATGCAAATCATAATATCGTCCGGCGCTTTTCTGTAGCGGTACCTAAATGTTCGGAGACAGCATCATTTCGCTCAAACGGCGTCAAACATTCGCAGGCTGCGGACACCAGTATTGTCTCCTCTGCATACATGCGAACAGTATTTGACCAGTTGATGTGGCTTATTTTGGCGTCTAAGAAGTGACGTCCCTGGGCCTGGGAGTGGCGTAAAAAAGAGAAGTGAATATTATAGCGACTCGGAAGTTGGATAAATAGACAGCGTATATACTCAACATCATATTGGAAGATTTAGTACTTATAATACAAACAATTGAAACGGACTTTCTCTATATGGAAGCACCAACGCGGTGAATTTAGCCACTTTTGGCAACGAATCGGTTATCTAATTTGGCCGCTGACAAACTGTTAAAATAATATTCAACTTGACAACTATATATAGTTATCCAAATATATAAGTTGACTTTGGAAATGAAGACAAAAAATAATCCTGGACTGGTCGTACTGGAATAACTTGTTTATAGATCCGAGGAGTGTACATCTAGCGAATCTATTTAAAGAACTGCGTCTTGTTTGGTGAGTTGGTGCTAAAAGCCTGTTTGGTGTTTAATTACGTGTTTATTGTTCGTGTATATTATTGTGCTGATTTTATTTACTTTTTGACAGAGGTAAGCTTTCCAAACGGAATAACAGATATATTATGCATATTCTGTTTAATTCAATTCAATGTATTTGCACACTTTATTAAACTAACGCACAATACCAATCAAGAATGATAAGATATTATACAAAAATATAACCGAGAAAACTAAGAATACATTTGAATATTCGTAGCCTACCGTATACCATTCATAAATAATTTATGTCGTACACATGGTAGATTATTGGCTTATTCATAGTTGCGTTAAGAGATAAACATTATATGGGTGGAAATTGGTAAATGTTTAGTTCAGAATAACGTTTGTTGATACATTTTAGCATTTATAATAAGGACATTTTTGTTTAACATGTAAACAAAAATGTCCGAATTATAAATGTTAAAAGTCTCTACAAACGTTCTTCTGAACTAGTATGTTGTTGAAAATAAATATATCAAATAAAATCAAATAAATGTGACAGTTCGAAAATACATTCCTTCGATGGAGTGGTTCATATATATTACGAACTGTATTATATAAGAACTCTGAAACTACCTTTGAGAAACGTCGACTTTGTTCTCCTTGCGCTTTATCAAAGAACATTCTAAATATGTATAATTCTTACATGTTTAGAATGTTCTTCGTATAACGCGAAAGCCGACGAGATAATATAGTTGAATGCATGGTATTATGAAAATAACTCAAGTGTGGTTTAATGTGTTAAACTCAAAATTAAAGATAAGAGAAGTATTCTTTCGATACGAATTAATTCTAAGAAAAGATCTCTTAAAAAGATATACGTGGTGAATGGGGCCAACTGATTGGACCATTTACTTTAGTAGATGTGCATGCATGGGGCGTGATATAAAGAGCATCCCCTTTACGCGTTTTAGACAAAAATATCTTTTACAATAGTGAAGCAAAACAACAACAAAATCCGAATAGTTCGGTCAGCCTTCACTGACCATTATGAAGGAGAATCGCTGTTATGTCCGACCGAAGGACGAAACCACATAAAAGATGATGCGAATGGTTTCACGTGAAAAAACACACATTATCATGGGTGGGTTCGCATTATAAGGGGCTCCATCCCCGGGGGGGGGGGGGGGGGGGGGGACGACTCGAAATATATTTTGACGGGGGTGTGCCTCACGGAACTCTGAAATGGGGGTCTTAAGAGCTGACTACAAGCACAACATATAGGGTCTTTGGAGCTACAAAAAGGGGTCTAAGGAGAAGACTAAAACTTAAACCAAAATGGTCCAAGGAGCTGACTAGAAGAAGAATAATGGACTTGGCGCTACTCAACTACCTAGCCAAGTCATTCCGGGGGTCTATGGAGCGGCAATTTTTTGAAAATCGGGTATATTGAGAGCGGCAATCGGGTGTGAAAACGGAAAACGGGGGTCTGTAAGCGGCACATACCCGTCTTACATTATACATGAGTGCCCCCCCCCCCCTCCCCGGAGCTCCATCCTCTAAAGGGATCTAGTAACTTTGTTGACATTGTGCAAAAACTGATGAAAGGTTGATAAAATGTGTATTTCTGTGATCCGATGTGTCTACTGAGTGATGAGTGAACATTCCAAGGTATATATAAATATAAATGAATGTCATATGACCAAGTAATGAGGGGAAATGCTAAGTGGTGTTTTCTAAGTCACTGCACTTACTTTGTACACGGTTATAATTATCCAGTAGAGAATTTAAAGTCCGAACACTCCAATCATACATTTCTTTACAACGGAAGGTAAATTCGGAAAACCGAAACTTGCTCCATATTCTACTGGAAATACGATTACAATGAGGTAGTATTACTGCTATAGAGTTCTAGGGAAGATTTTGACAATGTTACTATAATTATATATATAAGCCATTTTAATGCAATTTACGGGCAATAATCACCCCTTATTCGGACAGGGATGGATTAAATTCGGGCAAAACACGAGCAATTATATTCGAGCAATTAGGAGCGATAACACATCTAAGTATCTAACAACTTTGCCCAAGCACAATTATGTGACTCAGAAGAAGTCGTACAACTTTGATAATTTCAAGAAATGTAGCATTAATAAAATGATTAACCAAACACGATTCTTGTTTTCTTCTTCACGTATAAATAAATCTAAGTTTATGTTTTCGAACAATATGCAAACAGTCTGATGGAAAAAATAAAAACATTGAATAAAAACAAATCAGTGTTTTCTTTTTTAAGGATGTCCTTATTTGAAGATGATTTGGTAAAACGATATTGTAAAACATGCTTCACCAGTTTGAAATAACAATACAACATAACATGGGCATGTGATATCTCTCTTTGATAGCATACACATATGCCCTTGCCTCGTTTAAATATATAGATGTAATAATTATAATGATAATTATAATAATAAACATTTATAGAGCGCTAATTGCAAATATACCGTTATAACTATTCAGAATTGTTATCACTTTTTATTAACAATGAAGATGCTCTTTATTTCCCGCAACCACCACTTACCCCCGTTCAATAAACTTCTATTCAAACTCATTCCTATCGAAAGAAATTATTGTTGGTAAGAGTTGCCTTTTGTATCCTCCTCTACATAGAATCGTTATAAATCACTTTATGTGATGCCATTGTTGTTGAACACAAACACATCAACATATGCAACGCACAAAAAGAAGCAAAATAATATCCTATGTAAAACTATATCCTTGACCTGGGTAGTGAAAATGAAAACATTGCGCTATTATTTGAAAGTGATAGATAACGCTCGTCGTTTTACCATGACAGTTGTACATTTCCCATGTTTCCCCTCTTAAAAAAAAGATATCTCTCACATCTTCAAAATAATTCATATATAACTTTGTTGAAAAACGAACAATCAAATAATTGCGCATTTTATTGTATACAAAAACACATTGCTGACAAAATAAACCTTCACCTTTAATATGCATTCCTTTTCACGCCTTCATCAGATCATATCATCAGATATCCAGGTGCGATGTTTGTTTTTTACTTTTCATATCTCCACTCAAGGATGCATAACAAATACTTTTTATCACTATTTTGTTTGCGACGATTCACAAACGATATAGACCTTTTGTTATACGTTTATGCCGTTATAGAAAAAGAAAAGGTCGCTATTAATATGAATGATTTGAATCAACATTTGTATGCCTTTTAAAAGAAACTTTACCACACGTTTTCAAAGATACTACGGCTTTCCAAAATGTTTTAGTCGAACTTAACTCTAAGTTGGATTATTTTAAAAGAAAATGTTCAGTATTCAATTACCGGTGGAAATGTTGCATACATCGACATGGGCCAATTAAACTCGATTTCACGCACTATTTCCGTTACTTAGAATTGACCTCACGTATTTTGATGGATACCCTGCTCCAACTTAAAGGGACTTAGTAACATTGTCCAAGTCCTTAAAATCCAATTGAAATTATAGCGGTTCTCTCATACATGTACCTTGTTTTATTCGTATTAACAATAAAAGCATGGGACCGGTTTCGGTTTTTCAAATTTCCATTTCGTTCAAAAGATATTTACGATTGAAGTGTTCGGATATGAAATTATCTACTGGACCTTTTCAGCCGTGGACAAAGTATGTGCAATGAGTAAGTGAATATCACTTTGCATTTCCACTCATTTCTCGACCACATAACATCCAATTAACTTGAAATTTTCACACATTACTTTCTGGATATATCATATCACACCAATACACATTTCATTAACCACGCATCACTTGTTGCACTTGTCAACAAAGTTACTAGATCCCTTTAAAGCCAGGTCTGTTTTGGGGTAAACTAGGGTTCAATATCAGCAATGTTATTAACCCTATACTGTCTGTCCATTAGAGTGCCGATCCCCGCGTTCCTTGGAGTGCTTTTAAGTCCCGGTCACAATAAAAACCTACGATGATTTTGTCGTACGAAAATACGAAATGTATATTATTCATACATTTTTTATGTCGTGCATTGGTTAAATTTCGCACAAAATGATGCTTTCACGACAGGAACAGACAGAGAAGTCAGAAGATATGGATGAGTAGCTCATGAATAATGCAGGATCTAGTATAGGAGTAGATAGTTGATCACGAATGACGTGAGATTGTCGCAACAAATTACACCAAACTGTTGGCATCCACAACATGTCATTTTTTGTACGAATGTCGTATGATGTTATCACGACACCAGTGGTACACACATTTCGTGGATCTGTCGTGGCATAAAAAAAGGGTATTCCGAATTTCAAGCCACGACATAGTTTTCGTCGCACGGCGCCCATTCTTTCGTACGACTATCGTACAACATCACAAAACGAGCCACAAAATCCCCCCCCCCCAAAAAAAAAATGTTCGTCGTGAACCTGTCGTGAACCCGTCGTAGGTCCATTGTGAACAGGGATTTAACGTACCGATAGTCACAGATGTATTGTGTTACTACATCCGCACTGTCAGCCAATATTATTTACATGCAAACATAGAGGAAACTTGAATTTTCTTGTAAACATTGTAACAGATTGATTAATTACTTATGCATGTATATAGTTGTTATTATTGAACGAATGTGGGTGTACTTTGAATGACAATGACAACATTATAATATGATATTATAATAAATGATATTATCAAGAATGGGGGTGGGATAGAGCATTATATCACGTCGAAGAAGAAATGCAAACAAGTTTCAATAATAATTGTCTAATAAATCGATTCAATTCATCCATCAATTTCGAGCTACAAACGTAGTGCTCCATTTTGAAAAAACAAGCACGTCAGACGCCATTATAGCGTTCTGCTTCATTACAACTATTAAAGTTAACCCTTTCTATACCAGCGGATGCACTACATTCATGACATTATGTATAATACGTGTATATTTATGCAATTTGTATAGTTTCAGGAGTCACTGGGAGTTAATGTACATGTAACTGTTAGAGTTAATGATGTTTACCTGCTTTCGTATGGAGGAAATCTTTAATCTTCAGCCGTTCGTCATTACTGCTTCTCGAGATCGGAATTAACTCCGCAAAACTGTTTGATTAGCCAAATACAGTGTCTATTTGCCGTTTGTTGCGAACAGTTTGCCCGTTCGTTTGTTGAGCAAACATGGATAGAGCATTCCCCGTTGAAATGGTCGACAACACTAATGTACAAGATGCAGAGATCTTTAACCAAAAAAAAAAAAAAACACAGTACGTATACACTCTCTAGCTTGAGTAAATTATACAAAATGTTCCTAAAAGGTTCCAACAATAATTGTCATAATGACAGCTTTTTAGGTGTTATGTCCAACATGTACAAGATACACAGATCTTAAAACACCCGCAGTACATTTGTACTCTAGCGTTAGTAAAGTATATACAAAATGTTCCTAAAAGGTTCGAACAATTGTCATAATTATAGCTTTGGGTGTTATGTCCAACATGTACAAGATGCAGATATCTTAAAACAGCCGCAGTACGTAATACACTCTCTAGCCGGAGTAAAGTATAGACAATGTTACTAAAAGGTTCAAACAAATCAATTGTCATAATGACAGCTTTTTAGGTGTTATGTCCAACATGTACAAGATGCAGCGATCTTAAAACACCCGCAGTACATACACTCTCTAGCCGGAGTAAAGTATACAAATTTAATGTTCTTAAAAGGTTCCAACAATTGTCATAATGACAGCTTTTTAGGTGTTATGTCCAACATGTACAATATACACTGATCTTAAAACACCCGCAGTACATTTGTACTCTAGCGTTAGTAAAGTATACAAATTTAATGTTCCTAAAAGGTTCGAACAATTGTCATAATTATAGCCTTGGGGTCTTATGTCCAACATGTACAAGATGCAGATATCTTAAAACAGCCGCAGTACGTAATACACTCTCATAGCCGGAGTAAAGTATACAAAATGTTACTAAAAGGTTCAAACAAATCAATTGTCATAATGACAGCTTTTTATATAGGTGTTATGTCCAACATGTACAAGATGCAGAGATCTTAAAACACCCGCAGTACCTTTACACTGTAGCCCTAGTAAAGTAGATGTAATGTTCCTAAAAGGTTCCAGCAATTATGACACAAACTTAATGTTCTTAAAAGCTTTCTTCAAGTTTGACAATAGTCACATTGACAGCTTTTAGGAGTATATTTACCTCGATTTTACGAATAAGTTATTAGCACCGTTTTGCTAAAGCCCATACAAAATTATGCCCTCCAAAAACCATTTGTTTCACATAATTTTGTCTCCGTCAGGTTTTATGTGAAATACAAATCAGCGACAACGAACAATCAATCAAACCAAGCCTAATTCCGTAGCTAAAGAGATATATTTGACTGTTATGAATTAAATATTAGTTCATTAATTAATAAATAAACATAGTATATAAACCATACAAGTCAAATGGAGTATACTATAATTGTTTTTGAAACTTACACATTTGATAATCTACCTTTATTGAATAATCATGGATGCATAAAATACATACAATTTCGTTAGTTCTAAACATAATGCATTTACATTTTTAAATTGTGTATTATAAATGTGTACGATATAATTATTACATTATAATTAGTTCGATCCGATCTAGAACACCTTGCTCAAAGCGATAACAACCTATTTAATACAAGGGGATAGACTTCTAAACAATTAGTATTATCTATATATTATGTAGGACGTATACTTTAGGGAATGTGTTACAAAGGAGTGATAAAGACATTATCCTTGCACTGATGCCTCATTTTGAGCAATACGATATTCCTTGCTTGTAGGGAAATTAATCCATTTTATTCGAGGGCCTATAGGCCTACTTCTAAATATAGCATTATCTACATGTATTATGTGTGATACACCATACTTATTAAAGTGAATCACTGAATGTCGTTATGCTATAACACATGATAGATGAAGACATCATCCTAGTGTAAGTTTATGCCTCCGTTTGAGCAAGACTTTCGTTGCTTGTAGCGAAATTAAACCATCTCATATACGAGCGGCTAGACTATTATCTATTATGTGGGATACATCATGCAATACTATACTACAGGGAATGTGTTATACATGTATCCGAGATTTAACACCAAATCCTTGTGTTGATTCATCCTTTTGACCTGACGTGGTAATTCTATAGCTTTCTTTAAAAAATCTCAGATGGGCTGTCAACCTAAACATCATTCAGGATTGGTCTATGGTGTCAGATAATGGCCTCGTCCCACTGCATCTTTTCTCCTTCCCATTTCTATCCGACCAAAATGTTGCATGCGAAACGGTCAGTATCTATAGCAAATTTGGAAGATCCGTGACGTTTCGTTCCACGCGGAACGGAGCCGCATTAATGGCATCATTCTAGTTCATCCACTTTTCATGCCGAAGTTAGTCCGCATCATTTCCTGCTAGTACTTTCCGGACGTCAAACGGATAGTAGACTGAAGAAGAAATGGTGCAGTGGGACGAGGCCATAATGGCAAACCGTGTAAGGTGTGAAATGTGACGCCGCGACACCGACTAGTCTAGTCTAGACTGTCAACTCTAATTCTGTTTCAATGCAGCTGACACTGACCATGTTGACCAATACGTACATCAGATGCGCGGTGCATTCTTGCGAACGTCTTGCGAACGTCGGTGCGGAATACACATAGGAATAATATTTGAATAATAGTTTCATTCACTACTTAAAATATGTATTTGTGCTATGTCTGAGATACTTTCATTTTATAGTAGTTTAAGAATTTCAGTTCACACAATGCCAACATGACCAATATAAAATGAAATGGAATCCTTCCCGTCCTAACCCGGACAAGACAGTATTGATAAATAATTGTGAATTTTCCCCACTTATTTTAATAAGCGGTGGATTAGGGTTAAAAATCTGTTATTTGTTTCTCATGTGTGAAAACTAAATGTCATGGGACCAGTAAATCAACTCGAAATGCCTACCAGTGCACACTTGATATTTACAAATCTCAGTAACAATATTTACTCAGAACCAGGGTGTTCTATAATCAATTGGCTATATCTTGTGCTTTAATATATGACGCGCAATTAGTGCCAATAAATTACAAGATTGCAGTATCCATGTGTGTTCAGTGTGTTCATAGTCTGATGCGTGTAGACACTCTGATCATGTTCCACACAGCAGCACAGTGTGATCCACATTACGGCGAATCGCAGTGTGTTTACATTGACACACTGTGTTATGTCCGCTTTATTTTAATTAAATTCAATTAATACTCGTTTGCAATGGCGATATTTTTGGTAGACAATCCAATTAATGCGAATTGAACACTGTCCGGTATTGTGATACATCTATGAACAAAATGAGATGTCAATTTAATTAAATTGAGGAGAATTCACTGATAACACATTTATTTATTTACATTTTTAGAAATCAATGGACAATTTAAAATAGTATTCATCGTTCAATATTAAAACAGAATCCTGGCCCTTTTAATGGTCAAAAGCAAAAACTCGCCAAGATCTGTAGTTCTTTGATCATTATTCACATCGCTCGAAAAGATCGATATTTGTTGACACCAAATGCACACCATAGGTGCTAGCTGTTACAAGGGGAAATTCATTCTAGATTATGTTATGCGATGTTCGAGCGAAGAATATTATGTAACAGGGGAGATTTCTATCTGGACACTGACAATCCGATGTGTAAACTTAAAATCAGACATGCATTGGCTATCTTCCTGATCGTAAAAGCTTGCTCACAAGGAAAAAAACAAATATAAAAACAAAACTGACAAATAAAACACGGTCTCTCAAACCATAACTTTTCGCCATACTCACCAGACCTGTAAATGCGAATAAAAAGTCCTGACGGAATGTATTGTTCACGATTCATGGCAAATTGCGTAAAATGTTGGTTGACTACTCACGATTGTTCAATCCCAACAACTGGTAAGAGATTAGTCTTCTTTGCTTCACTCATCAATTATTGTCTTGCTTCTAACTTTATTCGCCAGCACTCGAGTGTCTATGTAACCATAAAGACATACTAGAGACGTTATGCTATGATCAAGGAGGTATAAGAAAGTACCTCCTTGGCTATATAACCCAATGATGCCCTTGTTTGTATGGCGTAATGTATAGGCAAACTTTCTGAAGGGAAATAATACAATACAATACTATTTCTTATATAGCGCTAAATACAAACATGTTTCATAGCGCTTTACATTTAGGAAATGAAATATATTATAATACATTAAATACATGAAATACAACTGAATACATAACACACAAATGAACATGCAAATAATCATATATTGTGCTTTCATATCATTATTATTATATGTTAAACTAATACAAAGTTACGAATAAAAACGGACGGAAGGGCGGATAATGATGTGATTGACTTGTTCATGCCACTTCGTGAAATTCTAGTATTGTTTTAGATGCTGTACTTCTGGCATAGTCCCATTGCACCGTTTCTCCGCCCGTTTTCTATCCGTTTGACATCCGGAAGGTATTATTTATCAGGAAACGAAATGATGCGGACCAAGTTCGGAATGGAATAGTAGGAACTTTTCATTCGGCTCCGTTTCGCGTGAAACGAAACGTCATGGAACTTCAACATTTGCGAGATACTGACCGTTTCGCCACATTTTGGTCGGATAGGAAACAGAAGGAGAACTAGGCTATTATGATGCGTTATTTAGAGAAAGTTGGGAGTTCGTAATTACACATAAGGAAATTCAAGCGCTTTTACTGGAACACTTGTCGTTTTCGGGAGTGGTTGGGGCTATTTTCGGCCCCTCTTACTGATTTAATGCCCGTTCTATAAGCCCTTTTACGTGTTCTGTTTCATAGCATCTTTAACACTCTAGGAGGCGCGGAGTAAGATTAACGCTACTTCTCAAAAGGGCTCTTCCACGCGGTTGCTATGGTAACATCACGTGTCGTGAGGGTAAATTAGCATTATCTTGATGTACGTTTAGTTGTTCCAAGTCCCATATAATGTAGTGTCACTTTGTCTAAACCTAGTTCGCCTATTTTTTTTTTTATGAAGGAATAATTAAGTTTATAATTAATTCTATATTATTCCCTTGTAATCTATATACGTATATTATGGTATAGCTGTTTTATGTCCCATCAGTGCCTAAGGCCCACATAATT
The DNA here is from genome assembly GCA_037951105.1 of Echinarachnius parma. Taxonomy (NCBI): domain Eukaryota; kingdom Metazoa; phylum Echinodermata; class Echinoidea; order Clypeasteroida; family Echinarachniidae; genus Echinarachnius; species Echinarachnius parma. The sequence continues at coordinate 125,092 of JBAMJV010000719.1, read as the reverse complement.
GGTAGTCCTACACTTTAACAAGAAGAATACTAGTTATGTGAAGTGTACAGGAAGCAAGAGCATAAATTCCTCTATTTTTAGAGCCATATGTTGTTACTCTACCTGATTTAGTTATTTTCTAATGATTTTTATTATTGCGTAAATCACTATCATTTAGAAAAATCCTTAAATTGGCAACACATTGTGATATTTTAAAAACAGATATTGGCGTTCAAATTGGCAACTTTGCGGCAAAGTCACTTCATATTTGTCTTAAATGGTCATTACTAAATATGTTCCACCTATTTTTATGTCATTGATAAGTCAACAATATTTAGGAGTTGCCAATTTGTAGAGGAAAACAATGATCAATTTTGCCTTCAAATAGCTCTCGTCCTTGATGGGTTAACTTTCTCTCTTGCTCAGATATGAGGAGATATGTGAGGGGAGGGAGTGAGATACTATTTAAGGTGTTGTCACATTTCACCAGATATCGTAAACGAATGCACGGGGGATATACAATTTGCGAAATGAAATTATCCGGTGGATAATTGCTTCATGCACAAAACATTCCGCCGGATATATAGAACAACGTACATCGTCAATTGGTTTTTCATCCTTGGCAGACGCGAACCATATAATTATCATGAATATCGAATGGCCCGGACGGACATCCCAAGCAAGCCATTAATTTACCACAAACACAATGTTCGACATGCAATCATCATCATCAGCCATTATGGCTGCATCACAGAACGATAAGCTTTTTAGCTTTTCTTTTGATTCCTCTGGAGATCCGTGAAATCCTCCAAGCGGGCAAGCCACATTCCCCGGTAATTCTTCAATGAAAAGCCTGCATTGCCTGATGCGTAAGAGGGACAGTGGAGAAGAAAAAAAAATCAAAAAATATAATTGTGTTTGTTCAACTAATCTGGATCTAGTATTCTGTACTGATCCAGGACGAAGGAGAGGGTCGACATTAATAGCCCGGTCACATATCACCGGATTGGTTAAACGGATGCCCGACGGAGAGCAACATTTTTCAATCCGTTCGTCTCCGTTCGACTTCGTCCGTGTGCGTTTCTTGTCCGTTCTTTGTCGGGCGATGTACGTTGTGAAATGTTTTGTGCATGAAGCAATGAAGACGACTTTCACCACCGGATAATTTAATTTCGCAAATGTTCTATTCGTCGGGCGTCCGTTTACGCTATCCGGTGATATGTGACCGGGCCTTAAAGGCGGATTGTACATCCAGTGGTGGGTTTATCTATTTTTGTCTGGTCAAGAATCGGCAATGTAAACATTATGCAAATACTTCCATGTCACAAATACTTCCATGTCATAGATACGGGGGGGGGGGGGGGTGTGTCAGTACCTCCCCCCACTTATTTGACAAAAACACTACAAAACATAATATAAGGGGGAAATCTGTGGGGGGAAAAACGTAAGGGGTATCCCCCAACAACTTGCGTGCTTCCCCCCCCCCCCCCCTACCCATCAGACCAACCATGCTACGCCTATGTCATAATTAATCACGGTATACTAGGTAGTGTCAGAAAAAGGAAGAAAAAACCGACATGGGTGGGGGGGGGGGGTCTTTTTTCTTTATAATAACAAAAAGGCATACATATTATGACAATCATCACTGATCATTCTCCATGGCCTCATAAAAACATGTTTTGAAAACCAATATTATGTGATATGTTTTGTTGTGCTTGTCAGTTAATTTGTCGAATCCAAGGGGAAGTATGCAGAAGACGTAAATACATTATTCCCGACATCCAAATAACATTATTGTATTCTGCACCTCAATATTAATAAAGAGTGTGTACTTTTTGCAGACATTCAGGCGACTATAGATTAATTATTTTAAAGGTAATAACAGTGACAGATAATGTACGTGTGGCAGATACTTATAGATTTGATGAGTGATATGCGTGTGTTGTATAGTATTGTCCTCTCGTCTCCCTCTCTTCTCTCCCCTTCTTCTTCCTTCTCCCCTATCTATCTCTCAATCTATCTGTATATCTCTTTTATCCCGGTCTACATACCACTTAAAGGGATCTAGTAACATTGTCAAAATCCTCAAAACTCACTTGGAAATCAGGCGATTCTCACATACCTTCTTGTATTCGTATTACCAATAGAAACTTGGGACAGGTTCCAGTTTTTCGAATTCTTATGTCATTAAAATATATATTTACGATTAAAGTGTTCATATCTTTAATTATCCACTGCAAACTTATAGCTGTGCACAAAGTCAGTGCAATGATTTACGAATATCACTTTCCATTTTCGCTCACTACTTGGCCATATAATAGTCATTCAACGTGTCTGAACTTTTCACACCTTTTATACTCATTGGACATATTAGATCACAACAATACACAATTTATCATCCATTCATCACGTTTTGTACTTGTCAACAGACATGACAGAGTTACTAGATCAATTTAACAAAGTGGCATAGCAACGGGGGGGGGGGGGGCGGCACGGGGGGCACGTGCCCCCAAATTATTTGAAGACAAAACAATAGGAAACATAAGGGGACATTTCTTGAAAAAAGTGAAAGACGTACATAAGGTGTGCCCCCCAATAATAATATGAGTGCCCCCCCCCCCCCCTCCAATTAGTCCGACCCCGCTACGCCACTGCTTTAATCATTACAAACAAAACAAACCAAATGTGTGAAATATCACGTCCGCTAAAAAAAAATTAAGTGGATATTTCTCATTCATAACTCTATTTGTCTGCATTGTGTGTGGTGTTTATACAGTGCTTTTTATTTTACAATCGGCGATCAACAATTTTGATGACAGAATTAGTCTGGCCTTTGTGACTCTCGCAAAACAGGTGATACATATTCGCCGGTATGTGTACAGGCCTTTTCATAACTTGTTTGTAAAAAATCAAAATTTAAAGGTAGTGTTGAGTATTGGTATTTCCCGAAGGGCCCCCCGATATTTTGTGTGTGAGATAATGAAAAACTGACTGTCAAATTCGAAAGAACATACTATTTTAATGACAGAATAAACTTTATTTGATCAAAATCGGTTCAGAAACGGCTGAAATATCCATAAATATATTTTTATTCAAAATGTTCTTCACCGGCAATCACCGGGCGATATTTAGACTTTTTAGAAAAAATTCAAAAATGCTCGAAGACTACTTTGAAAAAAAATCAGAATAGGTTTTTAAAAAGTCGTTGATGATATCTCTATTGAATCATTATTTTAACAAACATTAAATGCACAATTTTGTATGAAAAAAGGCTAAAACCAATGATTTTTTTAAATAGCGCCCTCTTGAGTTGTAACGGCTCTTTTTGAATGATAACAGGGGTTTTACTTAGTCGTTTGTAATTGTGTATACTTTTCGAGCATGGTGAAGTTATAACTATTACTTTGTATCGTAATGGTGCAGGGTTTTGTTACTAAAGTTAAGTTTGACCAATACTCAACTATCCCTTTAAAGTGAATGGTTCTTTAGAAGAAGGCTGTTGCGTTCACGGGATTCATTACAAATGCATTGATCGCATGTTTCATGAAATTCTGGTAAACCAATAAAAACGATATTGTTGTCCAGCTAAGTAGACCGTGGCGTAAGAAGTAAGAAGTCACACTTTGAGTGGCGATGATGAACCCAGTGTTTCAATCACATCTAAAATGAATAGTTTGTTTGTTTAGTTGTTTGTTTATTTGTTTTTTGTTTTTGTTTTTTTGTTTCGAACTACGTGTATGCACAGTAGTCAGTAGTTAGTTTGCCAGGTTAAAGCAGCGTATGTTTTTTGATGAATCCCCTTAAAGGAACCTAGTAACAGTGTCCCAATCCTCAAAATCCAATTGGAATTCGAGCGGTTCCCTCATACCTTGTTGTATTTGTATTAACAATACAAGCATGGGACATGTTTTGGTTTTTCGAATTTCCCTTTCGTTAAAAATATATTTACGATTGAAGTGTTCAGATGTTAAACTATCCACTGGATAGTCGTAACCGCGAACAAAGTCAGTGCAATGAGTTAGTTAATATCACTTTGCACTTTTGCTCATTACTCGGCCATATACGTAACGTCCATTCAACTTGTAATTGTCACACAACACCCAGTGGACATATCAGATAAATACATTGTATCAACCATTCATCAATTGTTGCACATGTCAACACAGTTAGTAGATCCCTTTAAGGTCTCGGGACGGCTAAGTAGACCGTATAGCGTCATGGTGTCACGAATATACGACCACGAAATTAACCTTTCCTTGCCTCATCGGTTAACCCTGTGAAAGAAGAAGTCTTCCATAAAGTAGGAGTCATCGTCTGATAGTCGGGTTTAATAGAAAACAACGTTCCAATCTGTTTTTAATGCATATCGGATATTGTCTAGCCCAGTAGACCGTCAGAATGGTTTTTAATAATAATGATAGTAATAATGATAATGATACTAATAATAATAAGTTGTATTATTATTATTATTATTATTATTAGCATTTTGTTAATGATTCATTATTCTTTATAAACTGTGACTTCCCTGCTCACTAGTTTCTGACATAATCATGATAATGCAGCTAAGTATAGACCGTATAGCACGACTATACGACCACGAAAGTCGAAAGTAGTTAGAAATGTTATCTTTTCACGCAAGGCATCGCTGCTATAAAATAATGTAAATAACGACTGGCGAAAATACCCACAACGGTTGTGCGCGCTACTACCACATGTCATGCGACTTCTCTGAGCTGCTAAATAATTCGTTGCTGATATAGTAAAAGTTTAGACCTCGTGGAGCCGGGTCGTGACGGCTAAGTATATAGACCTTATCAACGACGAGCACCAACATATTGTAACCTGGACCTGCTACCACAAAATTAATTTTCCCTTGCTTTATATCACTTCACCCCAAAGAAGAAGTCTTTCTGAACCGATTTAGATCAAATAAAGTTTATTCTGCCATTAAAATTGTATGCTCTTTCAAAATTTACACTCAGTTTGTCATTACCTCACAAAACTGAACTACCCCTTTAAAGTAGAAGTCCAATCGATGTTTGCTTTGTTATGTTTCTTTTTTTATAATACATTATAGTCTCACTATTAAAAAGGGAACAGGGAGTGTCTTTTGCCCAATATCATCTTCGCCGTTTTCATCCGACAAGCGGGGAAAAAAGGTCTTCACCACTTCTAAATATGACATGTTGCCCAAATTTGGCAAGGTTTTACTCGAATTTGAAGGGTCTTTTGCTCGAATATGTTTATGTTTTCAAAAAAGTCGGGGGGGGGGGGGGGGGGTGGGGGGGGGGGGGGGGCGGGGCTCTGGATCCCCCTATCCCCCCCCCCTCCCAACTCGTATTCCTATATGTCAATAATCCATTATACATATTGGACAGATAGGTTAATGTACGACCTTCACATACTTGCCACACAAACGGGAATATCACGTTGTGTTTATCGGATCGGGACGTTACAACTTACAATAATTTGTCATTTACTTGCTTGGATGAGCGCCCCTCACTTCACCTTCGTCTTTTTGTCAATCTTTCGTTCATTGTCCCGAACTATAGCGGTAACTTCTACCGCAATCAATAATGGACTCTTTATTATTACACCTAGTTCATTCGGTACGTTGTAGTGAGCTGAATAGATAGATACACACTTGTATAAACCAAACGCTGCGGTAAATATTAAGTACTTCCATTTCTTGCATTGCGATACTTGAAATGTTATGTATTATTCAACGGATTCGCAGAGTCGTTGCTTGTATTTGATTGAATAGATTTGTATTTTGATTTATCACATTGGATGATGGACGCATTACACATTGAACAGATATTTTGATCATGGATGATTGATTCAACTCGTTTATTATCAAAGTAGTGGTGGTCTTGCACATCTCAGCAATTAATGGAAGACTTACTATAGAACTAGAAGGACATCACAAACAATCGGCCATAAAGTGATGACAAATGTCCGAAGAATACTTTTTATTTCGAAGGCTATACTTTTGTCAGCAAAATACCGACGGAGCGAACATTTTGTCATACAGGTAGGCATTTTAACTGTTGCCTTGCATCATGCGTGTCCGGTGCATGACTAATCACTAACGTATCTGATATTTTACAAAGATCATGTCAATCAATGTTTGATAATTATGTTGAGTTGCAGAAGTGGAATATACTATCATAATTGACATGAATTCAAGTCACTTCGTTCATGTCTATTACCAAAACTGGATGGTGGTCTCCATGCGTGTTCTCCTACCAAATTGTAACGTATTCTTAAGATTATGCATCATGCATGAACATGATGAACTCAGACTAGCATTTCTCATCATCAGAACTACACATTTAATAACTATTGTGCTCTTAAAATAAAATATTTGACCGTTGGGCTAAGTAATATTGATGGTACCAGTAAAAGTCCTATTGATTTTAATCCGTTGCATACACTGTTAAAACGCTGTGTAAACAAATTCAACAACTGGTTGAAAAATGTTCAACAACCGTTGTTTAACATATATGAACCATCCAACTGTTGTTGAAAACATTCAACAACCCCAGTTGTTTAAAGTTTACGCAAATGTTGTTTTAATTTTTTCAACAACTGTTGTTTAGAATAAATTTCAACAACCCTGTTGTTGAAATAGCAAATACAAAAAGGATTGTACTAAAATGCAGCAAGGTCGGAAACGAACCGGGGGTCTTTGGGTTATAGGTCTAACACGCTACTGACTGCGCTAACTCGGTTCGCTTGGTCTGATGGGGGACAAAAGGGGTTTTGTCGCGGTGATTTCGCGGTCGAAACTATCACGTGATTTAACACTATTCAACAGCGCTTGAACAATTGCCGCTTTACACAACCCTTCTTTCTACAACTATTCATGCTACACCTAAAGTTGTATAAAAACGATTCAACAACAATTTTTACACAGCGTTTTTTTTACACAGCGTGTTAACAGTGTACGGCAGCACCGTTCGCCACATGTGATAACACTACACACTCGAACCTGTGAATAGTGACCACCAAGGGGAAACAAGAAAAGTGGCCACTGGAGACAGGTGATTAATACAGTCAGATTCAATACCATTGTTTTCATCAGCAGGGGATCGCTTTAGATTGGCTGCAATAGCCAGGTGACCACGTAGACAGGTTTGACTGTACATATTATATTGAAATCACATCATTTAAGGGGTATTGGGTTAATGAGCCCGTCAAACTAAAATGGATGATTAGACAATACGAGTGGCGCTGTCAGATATTGACACAAATAGGGGGTGTAATGAACATTGGCGTATAGATCGGTAAGCGCCTTTAAACGTTTGAAACAGATAAATGGCGCCATAAAGGTGTTGTGGATCATCATCATCATCATCATCATCATCATCATCATCATCATCATCATCATCATCATCATCATCCTCATCCTCATCCTCATCCTCATCCTCATCCTCATCCTCATCATCCTCTTTTCAGGGGTGATCCATTTATTAATCCCTCTTGAACAAAAGGACTTTTTGCTGCTGCTGCTGCTGCTGCCGCTGCTGCTGCTGCTGCTGCTGCTGATGATCCCAGCATGCACTTGTAAATACATGTGTATAAAAGAGATTGTACTGTTCAGGGAATTCGCATGTGCAATATACTGTACCTAGCTATTATAATAAACATGATAGATATAATAATTAAAATTAATTTGCATTATTGATATAAAAAAAAGGGGAACGAGCATCATATCTTGTATATGCGGGCAAGAATGTGTAATACAGGCTGCATTCAGTGTTAAGTTTACATTGTTTTCCATTTGCCATGTGTCTCCATTGTTTTTATGGGGAGGGGGTGGGGACGGGGAGCGAAGCGAACGTCATAATATGCTCCTTCATTCTGAGCTACGCCTTTGAATACTGCATAACAACTGCTTGACTTCCCAACCTGATTTACTGAATTATGTGTCATTATATTGTATTTGTAATTATAATGGTGTAAATATCCAATTTGAATGTACACTCAAAAGTCAAAAAGTCAAAACCCCCAAAAGAACAACTGTTACAACCATAACCATACGTAAACACACCTGAATGTGATGATACGTCATTGTATAGTTGCCTTTATCGCGGCAATCACGACAGTGTAGATCTAATATTTGCATAATTCCGCTTGGCTAACGGCGGAACGCTATGTGACGAATAACAATTGTTTGTTTTTTGACATGTTTGAGCTTTTGGGGTGGCAATTATACCGTAAAAACAAGAGAAATGTGTCAAATTCACACCCACGTATTTTGTCACACTCAACTGTCGTATTTTTGGAGGGGGGGGGGGGGGGGGGGGGGAGTCTCAGGGGCTGCTGCAACCCCCCCCCCCCCCCCCCCCCCCACCCCTCCCGCTCCTGTCCTAATATTTGACAAGTATATTTTCCTACATTGAGGACCCAGAGATAAAGTTTAGTTAGGGGTTCGCTCTTTACCTCTTCCGAGGTTGGCAAATTAAATTGGGAAAATAATGTTGTCACTTCGTCGGTAAGAGGCCGGGTTAGCCACACCCCCCCCCCCCCCCTCATTACATTCAACGTTAGAAAGAACCGTTTGAGATTGAATATACATAGAGCTAATTGTATCTGTTGTGTGCGGGGCATCTGTGTAGGTCTTTTTATATAATGTATGATGAGATCTGTATTCATCTATACGTCGGTTTGTCACACTTTACCCCACATTTCGCCCAAGTGAGTTACTAATAAGTCAAAATTGTGATTTATTTAATTAATGATGATTCATTGAAAATGTTACCAAAACTGTTACGCCATCATTAACCTGATTAATACAGTGTAATTGTTGAATAGATCATTCGCTGTAGTATATTTATTTACAATAATTATTGTCGCCAGGTTATATGCAAACGTGAGATTTAACGTGTTTTGAAACATGGATGATAAAATACCCATGTCCACCTACTGTAATAGTGCATGTACGTGACAGTATATAAGCTGTTGATCAATATACGTTATGTCCGTGAAACCTGCGTGTATAGATTGCTACAAATCGATACCATTCATCCCGAATATATATTATTAACATGGGACGAACGCCCAGTAAGCCTTGGAGAAAAAAAAATCAATCGAAAAAGTTAATTATTCCATCGATATTATTGCTCTAACAAATCAGTGTCATACCACTATCATCCTCGAAAGTTATATATATAAGGTTGTTTTTATTGTGTCAATGTATAGTATAGGGTGTGTCTATGTACGTGTTTTATAACACCATTATCTAGAGTATAACATTGAACATTGAGGACGACATGCGAAATTGTATCACGGATTGATTTACTACCAGACAAAAAACTCCCCTTTCTGATAATGATTTGTTTTATATTGAAGTCCTTGGCCCATATTCAGAAAACCCCGCTATTAAACTTAATTCCATGCTAAACCAATATAAAATGATATACGGTTTTAAATAGTGAGCAAACAGTTTCTTAATCCCCAACATGGTTAGCTAGTTTAGCATTAGGTTCCCACTATCAAGTTAACCCTAGATAGTAGTTAGCAAAAGAACACAGGTTTAATACATAGCCGCACCATAAACATAGACTTAGCATGAAACTAAGCTATATTGCAGGCTTTTATGAATATGGACCCTGATATGTATGTATACAGGAATTACTAAATGATTTGTATATATTATATTATACTGCTTGAGAATAACATTATGATAACACATGATATAAAGTATAAATTTGTATAGAGCTAGGATGACTATTATAGTGTTTTATAATTAGTAGTATTATTATTTTCATGATATACCAGTGTAACCTATTATGATATAGCTATATATATATAGATAGTAGATCAACGAAATGCAAGAACATGAAAAAGCAAGATAAAAGCATTGCAATTCTAATTTCATCCAGTGCACTTGATTTATAATTTGATATGGATCTTGCATTTACAAATCGGTATCGCCACTTCTTGGATTTTGCGGTGATTGTTTTGTATTTCCATAGAATGCTAATTGCTATGATTTGTATCTACTTCAGTACTTAGGCTATTTGATTTTGTTTTTCAATTTCTGAAAAATAGCTCAATTAGCCTTGAAAATTTCCCGCTCCATTGTCCACAGACATGACAGATGCATTAGGAAAGATGATTATTGTATCAGGTAAATTACAGTAACGTATACCTAACCTTGATCATGTTGAATACTATATTTATATAACAATCCCCATTATCTTATTCCATCTCATTATATTACTAATTTGTGTTTGGTTATTTTAAAGGCAGTTCGGATTCGTAAAGCAGATGCGTGACGCTCTTGCGGACAATGTTAAATAATAATCACTATGCTTTCCACAGAAAAAACGAAAAAAAACAACAAAAAAACAGTGTCAGTAAAGAATTGGAAATTGAAACAAAACCAAAGCTGGTTTCATATAAAAAGGCACGAAATAAACGCTACATCATGCATGTATTAAGAAGTATTTGCGAGACTATTGTAACATCCACAAATTAAACTACTTAGAACTCTAGCGGTTCTCACAAACTTCCTTGTATTTGTATTACCAATAGATATGATATAAGTATGGACACATGTTTCGATTTTCTTGATTTCTCTTTCGTTATAAAGATATATAATTATGTTTATGATTGAAGTTTTCACATTTGTAAAGATTCCCTCGGAGACTTACAACTGTGTACAACGTTTGTGCAGTGAGTTTAATAGTAAATATCACTTTGCATCATTACTCCATCGTCATTATGATATTCATTTACCATCGAATCGTAATACATCACTCAGTGGACATATTATCAGATCACAGAAATGACATGTTGATCAACCCCTTGTCAGTTTGCGCAAACGATAAGTTAACACATAAATTACAAGATCCCTTTAAAGCAGATCCGGTACAGAAGATAAGCAAATAGATATAGAGCACCGACTTATCTTTGCCATCATCATCATCAATGTTATCCCAGAATTAGTTAATTGCCCTTGTTCTAGTCCCATGAGTAATGGCGGTAGATTATTTTTTGGAATTCCAGCATCATCATCATCATCATGTTTGCTGATATATTTGATAACAATAGACTGATGAAATATATTATTCATTACCCAACGGCACTGTACATTATCATGATTATATATGAGAATGAATTCCAGCTTCATCATCATGTTCGCTGATATATTTGATAACAATAGACTGATGAAATATATTATTCATTACCCAACGGCACTGTACATTATCATGATTATATATGAGAATGAATTCCAGCTTCATCATCACGTTCGCTGATATATTTGATAACAATCGGATGAAATCTATAATTCAGTACCCCGAATGGCACTGTACATTATCATGATTATGAGAATGAATTCCAGCTTCGTCATCATGTTCACTGATAGTTGATAAAAATAGACTGATGAAATCTATTATTCATTACCCAATGGCACTTTACATTATTATGATTATGAGATGTATTATGAGAAAGAACTGCAGAGGAAAAGTGTCCGATGCGTTAACATGTGTAATGTTTCCCTCAGGTAATTTAGTACCGTTTACTAATACTACTAATAATAATAATATCTACTATTCATATAGCGCCTATCACGATTGATAATCATCTCTAAGCGCTTTACAATTTTATTATTACTAAGAGATACTGTAGTTGAAGGGATCTAATAACGTAGTCTGATCTGGTGGAATCTATTCATACCCAGTGGCACTTTACATTAATATCATGATTATGAGATGTATTCGAAAGAACTGCAGAGGAAAGGTGTCCGATGTGTTACAATTTGTAAAATAATGTTTTCCCCCACCTTGTTATTGTATTACCGTTTACTAAGAGATACTGGAGTTAAAGGGATCTAACAACTTAGTCCGAATGGAAAAAAACTAATTGCAAGAAGCAACACTATAGCCAAATGCTAGCTGGTGGTCATGTCATGCCTTGTCGTTTTCCTGTTATCAGGGGCCGCGGAACCGGGGGCTGGGGTGCTGCAGCCCCCCCCCCCCACTTTTTTTGGCTTAAAACAAAGAAATACATAAGCATAATATCACAATTATTATAACAATTAAAATGTGTTCAGCCCCTCCACTTTCAAAACCTTTCCGCGGCCCCTGCTTATAGTATCACTTCGTAGTTATGTGATCAAATGATCGACATAGATTGAAAGGCTATTTCCTTTAAACAATAACAATAGACAATATACTTTGCAACTATAGACGTATTCAAATTTCACCATTGTCAATTTCAAAACGGGTTGCAATGCTGTCTACTTTAGCATGCTGACAGGTCATTTTAAATCTAGCAATGCTTTCATTATCGATGGAATATGAAAGGCTGTCTTCTATATATGAACAGTAATGCTAACAGACAAATTTATCGTACATCATGTGCATGGCAACCTAGTTATTCCCGAAACTTCTGTTTACATTCTAATCTAGAATTACCACCACCGCGAATGAGTAATATTGGTTTCCACGTATGCTAGACTAGTAATGCTAGTAGACTAATGGTATTCCCTAAAACCCCCGATCAAACAACCAAAATTGGCATGCGCCGTGCGGGGCAACCGACCGCCCACGCACATTGGCAATACTCCTACCAAGGTAAATAAATACCCCCATTTGACCCTGTTACCTTTAACTCAAATGTATTTGAATAATAACGTTTACACAACCTATTATTTCAAATAACTGTAAGCTAGCTAGTAAGCATGTTATTTTGTGTTACGTTTTTATTCATGTTGTAATAATGTATGTAAAAATAGAATTATGATCGAAATATGAGTCGTCACAATATGTAATATAAGAAAAATAGAATTCCTGCCACATTTTAATAGAAAGGGAAATAACAACTGATATTTGTTGTATGTAAAAATAGAATTATGATTGAAATATGATTCGTCACAATATGTAATATAAGAAAAAATAGAATTCCCGCCACATTTTAATAAAAAGGGAACTAACAACTGATATATGTTGTCCCAGTGAATAAAAAAAAAAAAATATATATATATATATGAATTCCCCATGTTTCGGAACCAGATGGATCAAGTGAAACCTGATAAGTAGCCGTGATTTTCTCACGACTTGCCTCTCTTAATTACGTTGCTATAGCAACGACATTTTCTTGGGAAATGTGAGGCATGCTAATATAAATATGATACAGGATAGGTATAGATGCATGTGCATAATCCACAATGTTTTCTTTGGTGTCTACTTGTCAAGTTTAAAGGGATTGCTGAGTTTTGGTATAGAGGGTGCTTCATGAAATATTTTTTGTGAGGCTGGTAATGAAAAAATGAGTGTGAATATGAAAGCACATACCATTTTAGTGACAGATTACACTTTATTTGATCAAAATCAGTTCAGAAACCGCTGTAATATCAATTACATAATATCCGATCGGAATAAATGTGGGATCCCACATTTATTCGATGATTTAAGAACAAATATATAATGCTTACACTTGTACAAACATTGACAAAAGACGTTTTTAAATAATTGTTGATGATCTCTCTTAATCATTATTCTAACAAAACATCACATGCACAATTTTTTAAAAATAAAAAATGGTTGAAACCAATGCGGTTTTAGAGGGCTCCCTGTTGTATTCAACTGCTCTTTTTGAATGATAACAGGATTTGTACTTAGTCGTTTGTAATTGTTTCAATACCTTTCGAGCATGGTGGAGTTATAACTATTAGTTTGTAATGTTATGGTGCAGGTTTTGGTTACTAAAATTTAATTTGACCACAGATCAACTATATTAAAACAAATTATAATTTAGAATGAAAATCGCATTTTGGTTCATGGTTGACTTGATGGAATTATCGTATTATAATTATGTGAATGGTTACATTTCCTTTATTTATCATTTCCTCTTTTACCATTTTTCCATTCAAAATTGATTGCTGTTGTTGTTGTGGTTGCTCTGCTTTCTATTACACAATGCAGTGTCACCATAAACATCATCATCAGCAGCAACAGCATCACCATCACCATCACCATCACTATCACCATCACCATCACCATCACCATCACCATCACCATCACCATCACCATCATCACCACCACCATCACCATCACCATCATCACCATCACCATCATCACCACCATCACCATAATCATCACCAATACCACCACCACCACCACTTTTGCATTATTTTGAATACTTGCCGCACATTTGATGAATGTCTAAATATTTAGGTGAAATAATTATTGAAGGCAGTCTGGATTCATAAAACAGACGCGCGGCGCCATATTGCGATCGGCCTTGCGCACGGTCCGAAATAAGCACTGGATCAGTGTTACTAAGTGCGCACAAAGTATGGCCTATAGTTTCAAAATGGCGAACCGCGGTATGTAATTCGAACAGCGCCCTCTACATCCCCACGCATGCCGACCTTTAACTGCTAGTATCATCAAGAGTTAAAGGCGATTCGGATTCGTAAATCAGACGCGCGGCGCCATCTTGCGAACGTCTTGCGCGCGTATGCAGTGCTCGCAAAGTAGCCTATAATTCAACATGGCGACCTGCATGCGGTGTAGCATACCCACGCTTGATGATCTTTAATATTGCGGCTGATACTTGATTCAGTGTAACCCATGCATGCCATAGCCGCCAGTGCTTGTCATAACGAGAAGCGGGTAGAGTTTCATGGCCGCCTGCACAATACTATATAAAAGTCATAATGAACTGAGTTTGAATATTTGTTCTAAAACTTTGTCAAGAATATGTCTAGCTTGCGGGTTAATGTGTAACATGAATATTTGTATAATAACAAATGTGGGCCATTCATGTCTTGGGGAATATCCGTTTTCACGAAAAAGTAATGAATTTTCCCGGGATTTTAATAACACTTGATACCGAAAACACATATATAACACACAAACCTATGAGGCAAACGAATGGTTTAGTAGACACCTACATGACCTTAAAGGGATAGTTGAGTTCTGGTAAGGAGAGTACAGTTTTGGTGAAACTGAATTTTAGTAACCAAAACCTGCATCATTACATTACAATAGTTATAACTAGAAAGGAACACAACATTACAAATGACGTAGTAAAGATCATGTTATCATTCAAAAAGAGCCGTTAAAACGTAAGAGGGCGCTCTCTAAACACTCATCGGAGATGATTTTATTATTTAAATATTATGCTCTTTCAAATTTTACACTCAGTTTTTCATTACCTCACACAAAAAAAGTAGTCTAGCGCCCTCTCTACCAAAACTATCCCTTTAATTAATGATACTTTCAAGAGCCTAAAAGGTATATCATGTAAATTTAAATTTGTTGTGTGGGATAAACGTGTCTTGATACATTTCTACTTCCACGGAAACTAATGAACATGGTAAAGTTCACTCGCCTTCGGCTTTATAGCTAAGTGCGATTGTTTTTATGTTGGCCTAATTTATGTCATTGCGGAGGTGCGGAGTTGCGGAGTTGCGGAGGTGGTGGGACGTGTTTATGTGTAGTATGTGATGAATGGTTGATACATTTGTGTATTATTGTGATCTGATATGTACACTGAGTATATGGGTGAAAAATTCACATTAAATGGATATATTTTATGGCCAAGTAATGAGCGAACATGCAAAGTGATATTTTCTTACTTATTGTACTGACTGTGTATACAGTTATAACTATCCAGTGGATAGTTACAAATCCAAACACTTAAATCGTATAAATATCTTTTTAAACAAATGAGAATTCGAGACAAACAAAACCTGTTCATGCTTCTATTGGTCATAAAAAAAAGGTATGAGAGAACCACCTATTGGGTAACTGCATGTAAAGATATATTAATTTTTAGAATGACACTACTTTGTGTTTTTTTATTGAATGAATGGTGAGCATTGTTTAATTTAGAAAGTGATATATGATTATTTGAGTGTCAATTACGTGCCTGTTATATGATTGTTATATTGATTGAATTGCATGTAAAGATGTATTAATTTTATAATGACAATACTATATTCATGGAATAATAAGAAATACATCCAATATCAACATTAACTGGGTTCATAACCCCTACAATTGAATGGTAGATTGACAAGTGTGACATTGAAAGCGTCAAATTCAGGTTAGAATATCACCATTTAGGATTCAAAGAACCACAAATTGACTCACGAGCTAATAATCGGATTTCTTTTGAAATAATTATCTGTTTTAATAAAGTTTTTGTGGAGTTGCATAAAGTTAAACGGACGTTATATGGCCGAGTAATGAGCAAAAATGCAAAGTGATATTCACTAACTAATTGTACTCACTTTGTACACGGTTTCGCGGTCCAGTAGATAATTTAACATCTGAACACTTCAATCATAAATATCTTTTTAACGAAAGGGAAATTTGAAAAACCGAAACATGTCCCATGATTTTATTGTTAATACGAATACAACAAGGTGTGAGGAAACGATAGAATTCCAATTTGGAGGATTTGGACAATGTTACAAGTCCCTTTAATGTGACCATACAGGTTTATACCAGCAGATATTCGATACATCTATTAACTATGAAGGAGAATGTCGGCATGTCTGGAATTTATACAGGTATGATGTAAGTTATTATTGTAATTTAGTGTCCTTTGTTTATCTGTGTGCATTTTACGGCAACAGTTTACGTTCGAGTTTTGTATAGGTATTTTTAAAAATCTGTTTACATATCTTGCATAGTGCTTCTTTTATTTTGAGCTATGCTATAAACATACATCATGACACTCGATGGTCGTGCTTTGTTCACAGGGCCGCAATAAACATAGGAGTAAGCTTAGTTACTTATCATTATTATTACACATTACTGTTTGAGTATATTACCAGAGAAATAAAATCTCCTTTTGTTTTTCTGAGTGTTGTTTATCCAGGTTAGCCTCTTCAGTAAATGTTTTGCCCTGTTCTTCCAGATGGACCTGCATTTAATATTATTTTTTACCTCGGCCTTCGGATACATATCCACACATTGTTGTGCACTCTCTCCACTCCCTGGGGAGCATTCCAGCAGGTGCTACTCTATAGTGCATTCATGCTTTACACACCCTTATTCATGCCAAGTATAACATAATCATTAAATTGACATTTTCTTTTATTTCGACTCCTTCGCTTACAGGTGTCGCGTAACATCTTCTGACCATCAAAGAACGCTACCTGTGGTTTACTGCTAATAATTGGTAAGTACAAACACACGTCCGTGACGGTGTAATTAAATAAGTGTTTGTATATTATATTTGCGGATATATATCATTTTACATCGCATTTCATTATAATTTACTGGTGTGATATAATGCATCAGAGTGATTATTAGCGGTAAAAACCTTTCATAACGCACATATCAAGTTATAATAATGTAATTATGGCGCCAATGTATTTTATGTTCGGCATTTTGTTATAAACGCTTTTGATAATGCAAACATGTTTGTGATGCAACTGTGGAATGAATATTATACTACATATGTACCTGTTATAACATATTATATTCCACATACTAAGAATCTTGCTCTACGATTGGTCAAAAGTTAATCACGTGATGAAATATAGTTTCGCCCATCGTTACACTCTGTAGATATCTTGGGTGAAAGTGCGTTGCACTCACTAGATAAAAAGTACTATCTACACTCCGCGGTTGCATTGAATTGAATACCAATAAGTGGCGCGATAACTCTATGCGCGCGAATTACAAATTTAATTGTATTCGTTGTGCATACGGTATACGTGTAGTACACTGCATACACTATGCACTGTACCACATCAGAGGCGTCGATCAGCTGTTCGGAAAACACAATGCATTGGCCGGGGCGAGCATTGTTTGTGATTAATTGCATTGTGTTTTCCGAACAGATCGACGCCCCTGTTGTAGTATCGTACATACACTGTTTGCATACTCGTTCTGTGTACTCTACTAAAATGGCGGCCACAAACATAAGGTTTGAGCTTTTGGATGAGGATGAAATGGACACGTTTTTACTGGAGAGTGAAAGTAAAAATACAAAGCGACAACTTAAGTTCAGCCTGAAAGTGTTCCAAGATTATTGCGATGCGGGAATCATAAATTTTGACAAACTGTCTGACATGGACTTGAAATCGGGAGATTGTATGCTGGTGTGAAATCGCGAAATGGTGAGTCATACAGTAAGAAATCTCTACAAGCTTTGAGGTATGTGGTCTGCAGAGACATTTTTTGAATTTGCGAGACATAGACATTATCAAGGATACCAACTTTGCGAAACCTGGTCGAGTGTTCAAAACTGTTCTTCGGAAACTCAAGGAAGAGGGGAAAGCCAATGTAAAACGGCCTGTCAGTGAAACCGGCATGAACACGATTCAAGACAGTCTAGTCTATAGACCAGGTCCAGGACTCTCCTTGTGGACTACAACGTAAAGTTTTCAATTTCATCGACATTATGACCAATTGTGCGAACAGGGGTGAAAAGAATTTGCATGTTGAACTGTTATGGAATTGTCATGGAATAACATATTGGTAAGTAGATCAAACCTAGTAACACAGTAAAAGTAGACTAGTACTAGATCTAGAAGATCTAGAAGATGAGGAATATAAAGCAAATAATCACCTTTTGGTTTCAGGCGATGGCAAACTATCACTTCCTCGGCGATCTGAATGTATACGCTATCTTTCCTCAGCTTCGCTTCGGAAAGATAGCTACATCCAGATCGCCTCGGACGTGATAGTTTGTCCCATCACCTTCACCAACGGTAATTATTTGCTTACTATACGATAATAATGTAAGCTCTTATATTATATTCAGCGTTTGTGATTGCGGCGCAGGATATTATAATTATTTCTGACATTTCGATCGATCGATTATCGCGTGTTCGATCATTCACGGCAGGTGAATTTCGGTGTATAGGGGTCTCGGAGGCGCATCAATTCAGCTATCACAATGTCCATTATCACCTGCCAGCATGAGATTCATATATGGTGCAGCTAGGATAAACTCATACGGGGAAGTTGCTGGGGGGTGGGGGCGCTACCGGGAAGAACACAGTATTAAGCCACTGTCAGTGTGTTCACAATAATCATAGGCGTAGGAGGCAGGGGGGGGGGGGGGGCTGGGGAGCTGCAGCCCCCTGGAACTTTGAAAACGGTCATATTCGGGCAAAAATCACCTGATATTCTGGCAAAACCATGTCATATTCGGGCAAACTCATGTTACAATATTCGGGCAAAGTTATCTTATTTTTGGACAAAACAGCCGTCGCATATTCGGTCAAAGTAGTGTTATATTCGGACTAAGCCATCAAAGACAAATCATTTGTGGGCATCAAAAAGGCGAGGAACTTTTTGTTGTGCTTGTCAGGTAAAAAGTCGGGAAGGAAAATTATTCGGTGAGTTCATAATGTGATTTCCACTGTGTAACACAGTGTGTTCACACTGTATATCACAGTGTGTTCACACTGTGTATCAAAGTGAGTTCATAATGTGATCGTCCACTGTGTAACACAGTGTGTTCATACTGTGTATCAAAGTGAGTTCATAATGTGAATTCCACTGTGTTACAGTGTGTTCACACTGTGCATCAAAGTGAGTTCATAATGTGATTTCCACTGTGTTACAGTGTGTTCACACTGTGCATCAAAGTGAGTTCATAATGTGATTCCCAATGTGTTACACAGTGTGTTCACACTGTGCATCAAAGTAAGTTCATAATGTGATTTCCACTGTGTTACAGTGTGTTCACACTGTGCATCAAAGTGAGTTCATAATGTGATTTCCACTGTGTTACAGTGTGTTCACACTGTGCATCAAAGTGAGTTCATAATGTGATTCCCAATGTGTTACACAGTGTGTTCACACTGTGCATCAAAGTAAGTTCATAATGTGATTTCCACTGTGTTACACAGTGTGTTCACACTGTGCATCAAAGTGAGTTCATAATGTGATTCCCACTGTGTGACACAGTGTGTTCACACTGTGCATCAAAGTGAGTTCATAATGTGATTCCCACTGTGTGACACAGTGTGTTCACACTGTGCATCAAAGTGAGTTAATAACGTGATTTCCACTGTGTGACACAGTGTGCTCACAATGTGCATCAAAGTGAGTTCATAATGTGATTCCCACTGTGTGACACAGTGTGTTCACATTGTGCATCAACGTGAGTTCATAATGTGATCCCCACTGTGTTACACAGTGTGTTCACACTGTGCATCATAGTGAGTTCATAATGTGATTTCCACTGTGTAACACAGTGTGTTCACACTGTGCATCAAAGTGAGCTCATAATGTTATCCCCACTGTGTTACACAGTGTGTTCACACTGTGCATCAGAGTGAGTTCATAAGGTGATCCCCACTGTGTAACGCAGTGTGTTCACACTGTGAAAGTTCATAACCCGCGTTCCCTTCGAGATTCTGAAATCCCCATAGTGGCCCACCAGGTTCCAACATGTAGGCAATGGGTTCAACTGATGGCCAAGGAAACCCATGGGGGGCCAATATGTAAATGGCGTTCTATATCATTTCTTTTAGGGGAGGGGGGGGGGGGGGAGGGGGAGTGATAGGGCAACAATATTCAAACAGGTGATACATTTTACCCCCTTACACCCTCATTATGTACCATATAATTAAGTGAGCAGTTAGTAAAAGCAGGGACGGCGGAAAAGACAACAAGGACTTTCCCCTTCCGAAGGTATGACGTGTATGATGTGATGGGTTGGAAATATGTAATAGTATGTATTTAGGCTGTAACGGGCAGCGACTATTTTTCTCCCATTAATTTTTTCAGTTGGTCGTTATGATGAAACTTGTAGTTTTCTAATTCCAGAATGTTTTTTTATGTGACCATTTTAGTACATTAATGAAAAGACCCATGAATTTGTTGTCCAACCGACAACTTGACAACAACTTAAAGGAGACGTGCGGACGAATTACAGCTCCTAATAATTAAAAGACAATATTTTAAGTCATTCAACACAATTTTGTATGAAAAATGTATGATTGTGGGTTCATATTATTGATTTCGAAATCTAATGATACACATTCGCGAGCGAGCTTGTTCTCTCAGAGTTAATGCCATTATCTATTATAAATTAATCAAAGTGAGTCAAACCCTTTAAATTTGGAAGCATATCCCTTGATTTGTTCCCAATGTACTGTATTTAAAAAAAATTGTCCGGACTGCCCATTTAATTGCATTTTGTCTCTTGGCCGCTATGAATATATTAGCTATACATATTATAGAGTGTGTCATATCATTATCATTATTATTTAATTTATACAAAGGCTAATATATATGTCGACCAACCAACGAACTTGACCAAAACTCAATAAACATGAACATATTATGAAGACAGGGTATTGAATTCAATGCACGGCTTACAAATCGTGATCTCGAGATAGGAAATGAAGCCCCGCGCGCATTTCATGGGCACGTTGCTATGACAACGGGGCAGCGACTATAATATTCTTCTATCTCTCACCACATCGTCCATTCGATCCATTAACAATTAACATGACTCTCCTTCTTTCGGTTCACTTTATTCTATCAATAAAATGTCAACAGCATGTTATACTAATTATCGATTTGAGTCAGACGCTTACAACTCTATAATTTACTCCAATCCGTCCAACCAAAAATACAAAAACACAAAGATTATGTTTTCGCTCGTCGGCGTCTTAGTGACAACATTTTATCAGCGTATCCTCCACATTAGTATTATAATGATGATCTGGTAATGGATTTTTGATTAAAAATGTCATTATTCGGCACAATGGGTAAGCAGCCAAGTTCGTGAGCCACAAACTGGGGTTCACTCTTACTAGTAGAATGAATAACAAATGAATAGGAAAATGGCGGTAGTCAGAGCTGAGGTCTGGAGCTGGAAGAGCGAATGATGATGATGATGATGATGATGATGATGATGGTGATGATCATGCAGATAATGATGATGATGATGCATTTCATTTAATCGTTTCCCGAAAGTGCCATCCTTTTTTAATAACAAATACAAAAAAATAATAATTACAGAAAGTTACGACGCGATAGCAAAAGTAACATTTTATAGCCATGATAGCATTAATTATACACTGTTAAAACGCTGTGTAAAAAAACGATGTGTAAAATGGTTGTTGAATCTTTTTATACAACTTTAGGTGTAGCATGAATAGTTGTAGAAAGAAGGGTTGTGTAAAGCGGCCATTGTTGACAAGTGTTAAATCACGTGATAGTTTCGACCGCGACAAAACCCCTTTTGTCCCCCAGCAGACCAAGCGAACCGAGTTAGCGCAGACAGTAGCGTGTTAGACTTATAACTCAAAGACCCCCGCACAGTGGGCCAGAACCGTTTCAAAGTGTGCCAAAATTAATTACTCATTGAAGTAGGTTAATGAAGTTCCAGTATAAAGGAACTAAGGGTTTTCAGACCCATAGAATTCGATGGGAGTATTTTCAAATCTGTGTGACGTCATCAAAATACTGTTCTCTGATTGGACAAGGCAAATATTCATTGTAACACATATACAGGTTCAGATTACACTGATTAGTGTAACTTATAAGGGGTTTCTGGACCTAAGAAACACAGTTGGAGCATTTTCAAATTTCTCTGACGTCATCAAAATACTGTTTTCTGATTGGACAAGGCAAATACTCATTGTAACACATAGACAGATTCATATTACACTGATTAGTGGAACTTATAAGGGGTTTATGTACCTAATAAACACAATTGGAGCATTTAAACATTTCTCTGACGTCATCAAAATACTGTTTTCTGATTGGACAAGGCAAATATTCATTGTAACACATAGACAGATTCATATTACACTGATTTATGGAACTTATATGGGGTTTCTGGACCTAAGAAACACAATTGGAGCATTTACAAATTTCTCTGACGTCATTAAACTGTTTTTTGTTTCTCTCCCCCTCTCTCCCCTCATTCTTTCTCCACCTCTTTCTTGAATTTCGCTTTCTGTGAATTTCCTTCCATTTTTGAGCTCTCTTCTACCATTGACTACTTTCATACAATCCATATGCTTGTCCCATCATCTTAGACAAAATGTCAGAGGACTTCTTATAGATGCTACTTGTGTCAACAAAGAAAAAAGCGTACAACTGTATATTATGTAGTTTGCCTATGTATGAGCCATTGAAGTACTAACGTGATATACGCCCTCAACGTTCGTTGGTGTGAGCGCACGGCGCGCTCTTTCGCAAAAAAAGGGCGATTTCGGCAAAAAAAGGGCGAACATGTGGTTGGAAAACCACTTCTTACTCATAAGGTGGCAGATAGTGGCAGACAAATGTGGTATCAAAGTAAAGCATACATTGTAAGGAAGGCAATCATGATATTTTTAGCGCAGCAATCGGCAGCAATGTTGACCATTTTTGCGCATGAAAAAAAACCATCGATTTTCTCCCATTATTTGTTTGATTCTACTAAACATAAATTCCGACATAACTAACAGTTTAGCTTTAAAATGTATGATTACTTAGGATAACTGTTATAAAACGAGCATTTCAAATTTTAAGTCGATTAAGCAAGCCGTTTGGCAAATATCATGAAAAAAACGCAATATTGCATTTAACACAATGTGTTCCCTAAAATCAACATTTCTGGACTTTGTGAAGAAAAATGACCCACTTAAAATAAATGTCGAGAAGAAATATTGTTCGGAGATGTTCTACAGGTTGTATTCTTTGCTTAAAACATGAAAAAAAGCAATTTCATTTCCATGACCAAGTCACTATTTTGGCGCACTTTTGCTCACACCTGGCCCACTGTGCCCCGGTTCGATTCCGACCTTGTCGCTTTTTAGTACAATCCTTTTTTTGTATTTGCTATTTAAACAACAGGGTTGTTGAAATTTATTCTAACCAACAGTTGTTGAAAAAATTAAAACAACAGTTGTGTAAACTTTAAACAACTGGGGTTGTTGAATGTTTCCAACAACAGTTGGATGGTTCATATGTTAAACAGCGGTTGTTGAAAATGTTCAACAAGTTGTTGAATTTGTTTACACAGCGTTTTAACAGTGTAAAATGGGCTCAGAACGGGACAGAGCTAGTGTGGTTTTTATAAATGTGGGCCCTGATCAATATCCTACCATATCCCATTTCATTTAATCGTTTCCCGAATGTGCCTTCCTTTATTTTGTTTAAAGTATAAAACAAACAAATAATAAAACAAGAATCACATAAAATGGCGACCCGATTAGATCTACAGCAAAAAAAAAATAAGAGAGATAACACTTTATAGCCATATAGCTAGCATCAATTATAAAATGGACTCAGAACGGGACATATAGCTAGGGCGGTTTTATGAATGTGGGTCCCGATCGATACTCTACCGTTTCCCATTTCATTTAATCGTTTCTCGAATGTGCCTCGCTTGTTTGATTTTTAAATAAACAAGTTAAAAACAAGAATAACATAGAATGGCGATCCAATAGCAAGAGCAAACACTAAGAAAGATAATACGATACTCAATTATTTCAATATCAAGCGCGTGGATTTGCGCAATACTATATAATATGCATGACTTTCTATGTCTTCAGTCATGTCAGTTGCAATGCTTGTCAGCTGTTAAGGATGTAATAATATAGTATGGAAATCTCTTGTCATCTCCTAAGATATGCGATATCACTCACGTACCCTTCTTCTTCATCATGATCATGATAGATAGTCAATTCCAAATCCATCAACGCTTTTACCGCTGGATAAATTTCGGAGTGCCGCTCGCTGCCTCGTTTTTTTCTTCCAAAATTCAAAATCCATCGGGGAAAGAAAAACAAGAACTAGATTCTGTTGTCTCCCGCGGGTAGACACATTATAAAGTAAAACCACTAATGTATTATTTTCATCAGGAGAGAGATAAAGAAAAACATTTCCCCCGTTATTTCAAAGCTGGATTATGGTATTAACCGTGATAAATTTTATATAGATGTGATAGACAGGTTTCGTATTTCAAATTGAATATGGACTTCCTTTTTTTTCTTTCTAGATCTGGGCCCCGTTGTAGAAAGAGGTGCAATCGATCGTACGTTACAATTAATTGAAAGTCAGATCATGTGTTCTAAATGCGCAAATCTGATTGGTCGAAACGCGCAAATTTTCTGACTTATAATAATTAATTGTAACTTACACTGCCCAGTTTGTATATAATTTATCTATTTTTGCTATTTTAAAACAAAAGCAAGGGTAAGGACGAAAGAAAATATGTAGATACTTTAAAAGTGGATAATAATATTTGAGTTGCACATCCTTTTCATCATTTTGGATTTAAATTTTCTGTTTTTGTTACAGAAAATCATGGCTTAAAAAAAGGATAACGGGTGTTGATAATTTAAAACTAGATTATGATATTTGACGTAGGCTACATCGTTGTTTCTGGAGGGTTTTTGTATTATAAATTTGTTTATAAGTTATCTGTTTTTGTTAAAATACAAAAAAACCTTCTCAGCAAATAAGTAGCTTACACTTGTGTAGATGTGCGATTTAGAAAGAAAGAAAGAAAGAAAGAAAGAAAGAAAGAAAGAAAGAAAGAAAGAAGCAATTTCGATTTGTTCAAGCTGGACTGTGGCATTTACTGTAATAGTAAATATGATAATTATTATAGGCATGCTCATATTTGACGAGTTAAATTTCTGAGTTGCACATCTTTCTTTATCCTTTTTTCCGGATGCGTTTCTAGATAAATGTTTATATAATTGTATCTGCTTTAGATATTATACAGACACGTGTATACAACAACAAATCATTATTGACCAAGAGAGTAATATTCTCAAGTGAGGCTCTTATGTCATGCGCCCAGAAAATGCTTCATTTCACATGTATACCGTCAACGTGATGACTTACTAATTGTACTCGTACATGTAGGTATAATATACCGTTAAATAATTTAACAATACAACAACAAATAATTATTGACAAGAAAGCTTTGATAATAAATTTTATTTTCAGATGAGGTTCTCTTAATAGTCATGCGCCCAGAAAATTCTTAATTTCTTCTTGTATACCGCCGACGAGATGATATACTCATACTCGTACATAATACCGTTCAATAATTTAACAATACAAAAACAAATAATTATTGACAAGATAGCTTTGATAATAATTTTATTTTCAAGCGATGTTCTCTTACAATGCGCCCAGAAAATTCGTAATTTATTCTTGTACCTACAACGTGATGATATACTCGTACATGTAGGTAATGTATATACCGTTCAATAATTTAACAATTCAACAACAAATAATAATTATTGACAAGATAGCTTTAATAATACATTTTATTTTCAAGCGAGGTTCTCTTGTCGTGCGCCCAGAAAATTCTTAATTTCTTCTTGTACCGCCAACGTGATGATATACTCGTACATGTATTAAGTACCGTTCACGAATTTAAAAATCGCCAACTTTCTCTTCTTTATCCTATACCTCGCTTCTGCCCAAGTCCCACTGCACAATTTGTCCTTCCGTTTCCTATCCGACCAAAACGTGGCGAAACGGTCAGTATCTAGCAAATTTTGGAGTTCCATGGCGTTTCGTTTCACGCGAAACGGAGCAAAATTGTATAAGTATCCTACTAGTCCATTCCGAACTTGGTCCGCATCATTTCGTTTCCTGCTAGTACCTTCCGGATGTCGTACGGTTAGGGACGTGGAAGAAGAAACGATGCAGTGGGAGTAAGCCATTCTACCCTCGTGTCTTCCTTGCTCATGGTAAACACCACGTGACAGATTTCGTCAGATGTGATATCCGTTAAATGGATTAGTACTAATCACACAAATTAACACTTCTCAAGAGCATGGCTCAATTTGTCTTATCATCCCGCGTGATTTAGATAGTTACAAGTTTGCTCGGAATTTACCAATAACCAGAAGAATCACAACCCAAAAAACAAGAGGAATGTGATAATGACAATTACCACGATTATACGAAGTATAATGTTTTGTCTTAAATTCCCCACTATTTCGCTGTCCTACATTCGTCTACTCAAATTAAGCTCCCATTCGTCGAGGGAAATAATGTGTTGATTGAACTCTCCATGCACCCATTTCAAGTTAGTGTCCTCAACGACGTCGCGCAGATCAAGCAAAATCATCCCCGACATTTTGAAATTGATTATCATTAGGGCTATATATCATGTATATATAACATTGTATAATGAGTCAAGAATCTTCACGAATGTATGCACATCTTCGTAGCTTACAATAAGTAAACTTCCTGCGAGCTTGCGAGATTCAGTTATGTTTTGCTGTTTGAAATTTATTTTCATCTGGGCTTTAATGAGTAAAAAATCTTCGCGAATGTATGCACATCTTCGTAGCTTAAAATAAGTAAACTTATTACTGCGAAGTTATGTCCTTTTTTTTTCTTCATTTGATTATGTGTTTGCGTGCAGTGCTCAATGCATGGGTGATTCCAAGTTCGTTGTTAATGTTATATAAGCACCAACACCAACCTTTACAGGGATACCAGTAAAGTGTCTAACTTCACGAAAATTACTTGGAGCTTCATCGTTTCTCTTCTACCGTGTTGTTTAGCTTATAGTAAGAGAAGAATAACATAGGATTAGATTTTTTCAAATGCCCCTTTAGTATGACGATATTTATCGTTCAGCTCAAAATCATTAATGAACGGTCATAAACC
This sequence comes from Echinarachnius parma, assembly GCA_037951105.1. NCBI lineage: Eukaryota > Metazoa > Echinodermata > Echinoidea > Clypeasteroida > Echinarachniidae > Echinarachnius > Echinarachnius parma. The sequence goes on along the minus strand of JBAMJV010000719.1, from coordinate 97,526 downwards.
TCATAAACGTCCGTTGTAAAAGCTGACGCATATTTTCGCTTTTTTAAACCTGGAAAGCAGTGTTCTTTTTCAATGAAACTTTCACACATCATTCGGACATATCTTACAATGATTTTGGTACAGGTTTGTAGTCTCAAATGTCATTTTGGGCAATATCTGACACCATGGGCGTAGATCTGTCATTGATACCTATTCATCAGGGGGGGGGGGGGGGCATGGGCGTAAATTTGTTCGGAAAGCACAATGCATGGGGGGGGGGGGGGGGCGAGCAATTGTTCACAAACAATGCTCGCCCCTCCAATGCATTGTGTTTTCCGAACAGATTTACGCCAGTGAGGGGGTGATCTATTCATTCATCCCTCCTGATGAATAGGTATTACGTTATCTACGCCCATGTCTGACACTTTACAGGTGCACCTTTAATACCCAATATGATATTAACACAGTGGATGTGACCTACAAAATCACAACCTTTTGGTAGCAGGTGTTTCAATCTTTTTTTTCTTTTTACTTTTTTTAAGGAACAGTGCCAATCGGTTAATGAAGTAAGTCATATCAGCGAACAACTATAACACAATCAAGACGTTTATATCGTAACACTAACGGTTTTGATTATAAGGCATACTGGAAATTAGATCGAAAAATCAGTCTATATTCCGAGGGTTTGGTCCACTAAGTCTGTGTCTTGTTTCACACTATCTTGTTCCCTCTCCTCGAGATGGAGGGGATAGTATGACGTCATAATATTAAAGGACCCCTCCAGAACGAGGTGGATTTTTCTGTTTAACTGGAACTGAGTTTAAAATAATGACTAGAATTCTATACATACACAAAGAGAATGTGATCCTGGTACAAAATGAGCCTCGAAATTGTCAAAATATGTCGAATTATAATATTTTTGCAAACATATTCCAACTCTGTCAAATAAACAATATTTTACCCGACAAACTCAACTGTTAATAAGTATGCACACACTTTTCTTATCTGACCTTCAATTTAATGCGTGCGAGCTCTAAGGAGCATTTTATCATATGACATCTGTTACTCCTAAAGGAAAATGAACATTAGTACGTTATTTCTTTTAGTTTGTCCTCTGTTAGCGTCAGTATGGTGGCCCCCGTCAGTACGTGGCCTATTTAATTCTGGAACTCCCCGCAGCGATCTGATAAACTGTGGAACACTATTATCTTGTTTCACCTTAAGCCTTTTAATACTTTAATTATCCTTTTTGTGCGTGTGAATATACACGCTAACAAATGTTTATTTGTTGTACATGATCTATCATGTGAGATTGAATTATCTTCTTTGTTGACACATTTTACGTTTCATATCGAAAAGGGTATTTGTATTCATGGATAAATATCCTTTCGGGGGAACAATTTGCAAGGCGTTGTTTGTCATGTTTGTCGCAATTCGATATTTTGAATTCGCTCGTTGTTATAGCAACGTAATACATTGCGCTGGAGCTGTGGATATGAAACCTACGTTGTATAGGTAAAATTATCACAACTATAGTGGCTCATTGATCAATATTTGAGTTAATAAATTGAATTAAAGTAAGGTACTCCATGAAATTTGACAAGAGACCGCTCGACCATCGACGGTGCATGACTCTCTCAATCTAATTACATGATTTATTTATGGAGTAACCCTGAATAGAAATACAATAATGTTTCTCTACAGAATGATATAGCTCTCACTTTGCATTGGGCATGACGGAGACCAATATTAACCCGCTCTTGACTATTATAATTTCAGTATAACATGTTTGTTTTTTCATATAGACCCGGTCCGAGCATTTTGGGGATGATTATAGTATAATAATACCGAGTTTGATGAGTTGGGGGTAGTTTCCCTTTAAAGATTATTGGGGGCACGTGCCCCCTTTTCCCTTTGTATTTATTCCAATGTATTTAATATTCATATTATAAAATGAGTGGTGTGTATGAACAAGTCTGTCTAATATATATTTTCTTCGTTGGAATTTAAATTACATTCGCCCTAAGCTATCCCCTGGTTATCTACTATATGCATCCTGATTCGATCGAGATTCAGTCCTATAAGTATGGCATCTTGTTGGGAAAATCTCCCTCAAATTAACTCTCAAATGCTTCGGTCTCTTTTTTGTATTCCTTTTATTGTATGTAGTATGAGTTATATTTAGAGTATGCATATAGCTTACAAGTAATCTGCTTGCTAAATGAAAGATTATCTACACGGTCACTTTTTGTTATGCTACTGTATGAACTATATTTAGAGTGTGCACATTACAAGCAATCTACTTGCTAAGTGACAGATTATCTGAACTACCCCTCCTCCGCAAGGGCGTATATATATACTGACACATTTGTTGCCAGGGGCTGAGGTTTTTTGCGTGAATGAAAAAATCCATCCCATTTTCACCTGAAGCCAAACAGATAAACATGATCAAACGTATTAAATTCTACAAAATAAGGTCTTCACCACTTGGCTGCGATCCTAAATGTATGGTTTTGCCCCAAAATTAATATTTTGCCCCCAAATAAGATGGTTTGCCCCCCAAATAAGATGGTTTGCCCGAATTATGGCATGAGATTGCCCGTACATTACATGGTTTTACATGGGTGTGTGGGAGGGGGGGGGGGGGGGGGGGGGGGGGGGCTCAGTCCCCCGTAGCCCCCAACTCCTACGTATACTATTAGGGAATAAACTTCATTATATGTATATTACGTGCAACCTTTGCGCTACAGTCTATATTACTCTCAGAGTTAAACTGATGTTTTTTGCGATAGTTGATATTCAATATAATTATAAGTAACTTTCCTTGTGGTATAATACAACGTGCAGCCTTGCAGGGATTTGCATTATGCTATTAAGTTTGCAACATTGATAGGTAGATTGGCTTAAGAAAGGATTTTAGGGCTGCATGTTTATTGAAATAAACATCTTTAATTACCATTAGGGATTCAGCTTCGCGTATTACTTTCACTTGGGTGGTATATTCAAATGAGCATCTTATAGGAGAACGTTAATAATCCAGTATTGAGTTTTGTTTTTCAACTTAAAGGGATAGCGCAGCTCTGGTCAAACAGATTGTTTGGATCAAACAAAGTTGATTCTGTCTCTGAGGTAGTGTGCTCTTTCAAGCGTCTCACTTATTTTATCATTACCTCACGAACAAGGAATTCCTCGAAGCGCCCTCTAAACCAAAAACTGAACATGTTTGTCCTGATACAAATGTTTAAGGTGAAGCATGGTTATATACAAAATCCCTGTCAATTTCCAACGAGAATTATGACGCCAGTTCATTATACGTTTCTGTCTCCGTAACTATTTATGGTTTGGTAACAAAACCAAAAAAAACATATAGCCCAGAAAACCAAGGATGCATGATAAAAAAGCTCCATGAATGTTTGATAAATTAAATCCATCACTTCAATTAATCATATTTTTGAAAACAATCTTGCCCGTACTACGAACTACCCTTTTTTCTATGGCCACGTATATATATAGGTATGAACATTATGAATACATATCGATCGTTTGAGACATGTTATCTCTTTAGACTAGTCCTCATTAGTGGATTACATAATTATATTCCTTTTTCACTCTATATAGCCTACTCCTGTAGCACCTCCTTCTCTTTGTCTGTCCTCCCTTTTTGTCTACTCTAGCCTGGTGCTATTTATGTATATAATTCCATGTTCAGTTGGCATGGTTGGGTTACTTGTCTTTTTCCTTGGTTAAAAACCTGCTACACACTAATACATACATGTAAAATGAGGGTGCAAATATACTGTTGTTAAATGGCGGTGGAGGGTATATTACATCCCGAGGGATTTTAAATGCTATTGAGGGAAGAGTAAATAAGTCCCGAGACGAAGTCGAGGGACTTATTTTCTTCACGAAATAGCATTTGAAATCCCGAGGGTAGGAATATTCCGTGCTTTTCCCGACAACAAATTTAACAACTGTTTTATCATCTGACTTGACTTGCAGGGGTGTAATATTGCCATGTAATATACAAAAATATAACACGGCAGCGGCATGTACTGTATTTACTAAGTCAGGTGATAAACGCTGCTATACAACAGCAGCGCCTTAAAAAGCTAGTAAACGTCGCCGTCGGCGAAGATTTTAGCGTCTTTTTCGCTGTGCGACGGGAGTGCGGCTACGGGGGATTTAAATTAGCTTTGATCGTCCCCGTACTCTGGCTACCGTCGCGATCTATTTGCAGTTTCGCAATTCTGAATACGCGGGAGTTTCACTCGTTCCATTTATCATGCATGTTGTACTATAAGCATACGGTATAGGCAGTACAAATCACAACATACTGTACTGTGCATGCAGCGCGTGTGTACGAATCAGTGCATGAAACACGTGAGGCAGCGAGCCTCGCCGTCCAAGCGCTCTGATTGGCTGATCACGTACCCGCGTAGCGGCTCTACGCCCGACGTTAATTCGGCGAACTACCGTCCTAGGTTTGGCCGCTACGGGGAAATTTTCGCTCTGAGTGCGACCCCCGCTAAGATTAGCGTTGTAGCCATAGTCCCGTCGCCGAGCGAAAAGACGCTTTTATCGAGGAATGGAGGCGCAAGCGTCATGAATAATACTATCGTCTTTACTTTGCATAGCAAACGTCGTTGGGGCATAATGTCTGACTTTAAGGTTGTTATGAAACCGAGTCTCATAATGTTTGAGTAAATAGTAATAAAATGAGAAGGGTGATTACATAAAAGCTCTCTCATACGCAATTACAAATAAGCGTACATGGGTATAATTTTTCTTCTTGTATGACTGTCTCCTAAATTATTCAGGTTTCTGAACGCACTTACCCCGAGCAACCATGTAACAACTTTATGAATGTTTGATGAACTACCATCCATTACTTCAATTCATCATACTTTTGAAGGGAATGCCCTAATATGAATGTAAGCTAGATTGTAGCCCTTTTTCAAGGCTCCCGCGCTATATCAGACACACTCCTGTGTTGTGTGAGTCAGTAAAGCGAACGGTTCTGGTCTGGTGGCGTAATCGCGGGAGGCGGGGGGGGGGGGGGGGGGGGGGGGGGTCAGCTTGATACCAAATATAATAATTTATATCCATACTTGATTTTCCTTTTCTCATTGTCATTGCTCAATAGAAGCATGAAACAGGACTGTTTTTTTTTCTTTCGAATATCCCTTTCTTTAGGTAGTCATAACTGTGTACAGCTCCACTGATCGTCTCCACTATTAAGCATGTTTAGAGTAGGATGTTATATAGATAAGAACCCATTAGGAGACGGTTATTTCTGTGTACATGAACTTATGCTTTGAGAACAGTCATCGATGTAAAATGTGAATACTTCTATAAGTTCTATTAGTAAATGTAAACGACCAGCCATGAAAGAACCACTAAGAGTAGCAAGTGATCGATTTGTTCGAGTCAGACATAGTTACTAAATCCCTTTAACATTGATGGATCAGTTGGGCGGAAAAAGACTAGCGCCATCTGGCGATCAGACTAGTATTATGCCTTTATCTCAGCCACTAGGGGGCCATCTACAAAGTACGTACGCAACTTTTGGTCCGAAATTGGTCCGAAATTGATCCCCCTGTACGTACTTTTTATACACGTGGATGAATAAAGCATGCGCATCAGCTTTAACTCTCCCCTCTGCGTACGTACTTTGTAGATGGCCCCTAGTGTGCTGTCCCTTTAAATCTGATGCGTACTCTCCATTGAACCACGTGTATAAAAAGTGCGTACAGGGGGGGAGGGGTGGTCAATTTCGGACCAAAAATTGCGTACGTACTTTGTAGATGGCCCCTTAGAGTATAACTCTATGGCTGTGCCACAGAGGTTTTTTTTCTAACAGGTCCACATCTTACTTAGATTGTCGTGTTTCAAACAAGAGGTGGCGCTATATCAATTTCTGTCAAGTTCGATGATGGCTCTTATACATATTGGTTTCTATGGAGTGTCTTGTTTACTGAATATGTTTGTGTCATCATGAACTATTAAAATCTTCTTATATTAGCTCGATGAATGACAGTGGCGTAGCCAGGTTCAACTCGGATGGGGGGGGGGGGGGGGGGGGGGGGGGGGGTCACGAATTCCTCTGTCGGGGTCAGCTTGATACCAAATATAATGCTTATTATAATTTATATCCATAATTGATTTTGCCTTTCCCAAGGGGGATAGCACGGTGCGGCGGTTTGGTTTGTTTATTTTGGGTTCGTTCGATCGTTCGTTCGTTCGTTAATGAGTTAATTAGTTAGTTAGTTAGTTAAATTAATTCAAACACTGGTTAAGCACCGGTCTAGCAAGCCGGAGTTCTCGGGTTCGATTCCCGACGAAGCCTATTTTTCTTTGCTTATTTTCAGTTTGTTAGTTAGTTAGTTAGTTAGTTAGTCAGATAGTTATTATATTTTTGGGTTTTTTTACAAATTGATCCAATGTACAACTATTTCAAAGATAGAGGAAACTGACTTTTAAAAATATATAAAATAAATGAAGAATTAGCCAAAAACAAAATCGGCTTCACCCGGAATCGAACCAGAGACCTGCGGATTGCCAGACCGGTGCACTAACTATTGAGCCACGCGGCCGTAATTATGGTAGCCCCTCATATCCCCTTTTTTTTGTACGTGTCAATACAAGTAACAATACATGCAACTAAAGGGTTTCTGCATTCTTACATCGTATTTTGTAAAACAAAAATTGGTTCGTGGAAAAATGAATAAAGGTGCAATTATTGTCACCAGCGCAAATATTACAATCGTTAATTGATTATTATAGTGGAATCGCCTTTTTCTTTTATCTTTATCGACGAACACGTATCAAATATATTTGGGTACCGGTAAATTAATTTTGTTTTTAAAAATTCATCAAACTGCCATTAGGCGATCGTGTGCTAATTAGATTGAACTAATACTATCTGTTATCGCCTTCTTCTATGACTACCGAAGGCCATCCTATTGTGCGTGTAAGAAAATGAGACAAAATATAAAACAAAAAGATCTAGCAAAAGTAAAAACACCCCCTCCCCCCCCCCCCCCCCCAAAAAAAAAAAGTTACCTAGCAACAGATAAACAAATAAGTTTTGTAAAAAGGGTATCAAATTAAAGATATATACAATAGCATAAAAACAGTTAACGTTTAAATTCGAGAATACAACTCTTTATATTGTTGCAAAGATCATTACAATTACATCTGTGAATGTAAATATATGTAGATACATTGGGAGGCTTTTAAATAATCATATTGTTTTTCAAAAATCGAAGCCTTTGTTTAATTCGAATGTCTTCGATATCTCGCCATCTTCATGGTTTGACATGTAAATGGCCGTATTTACACATGTCAATTATGTGTGCATAAGTTCTGCTCGGATCGAGTCGCAAACGAAATACATGTAGATCAAAAGTAAATAATAAAAATAAAAATAAATAAAGACTTCGTGACACGATTTTCTTGGGTATACATGTCACTTATGTTATAAAAATATGTACATGAAAATAAGCATAGAAATATTGTATATTTCTTGCCAATTTTCCCAAACGTTTTTATATTTAACCTTGTTATGCCACTTTTCTTTGACGACCGGTTTCATAATAATAATCATCATACTCAAGGGATATATAATAATATACAAGGAAAGCAGTAATGAAATGAAACCGGTTTATCTCGGTTTACAAACCAAACATGAAGGAAAGCGTAATCAGCTAATTGCATGCAAATGTTACAGTTTGTATATATATAAGAGTTTCCCGGGGGAGAAATTATCTCATTCAAGTGCACTTTTTTTCTTGATGTCATAATTATCATAAGTTGGTATTGTTTACACCGCTTCTGACATTATATAATGAAGTACACTGTTTAACAGTTTTATAATAATGTTTGTGAACAACTTATGTTTCAAAATGTCTTATATTTATGTTTCAGTCTTTCCATATTGACTACCTCTTAAAGGATTTCACAATAATAATTTATAAGCGCATATTTGGTCACTATATCTATGTTATGCAAAGGAACTATATTATTTATAATATGTCGAATTGTATATAGTTATTACAAATTATATTTAAAGATTAGTGCCAGGTGATACAGTTCTCAGATATTCAATGCAGGAATTAAATGTAATTTCAGACATCAACTTATTATTTCACAGAGAAAAAAAGGCTATACTGATATAAACATAACATACGCTCAGTCTTTTTGAAATAGTTCTCCAGATGTTCGAGGTCTTTTGTAGAAATCTGTTTTCCATGTATCTAAGAAGAGAGAATAGTAAATATTGAACACCTGTCTTTGCTCTATAGGCATTCAATGTGGCTTACACATCAACGTATTGTACTTTCATATTTAAAACCCTATATACTTTTAACATATGCCCTATGATTCCGCCTCCTTTTCCAGCTGTCTGTACATGCTGTATGTGTACCTATAATTATGTCTGTATTGTATTTTGTTCTCTATGTGCCTTTATGTGAACGATCTTCTCAATGCCCATGAGCCGCTTGGAAGGAACGCTCCCTAGAGAGTGGAGATGGTGCACACAATGTGTACTGGTTTGCATTGTATCCTATGACCGGGGGTAATAATATCATTGTAAAGCGCTTAGAGATGATTATCAATCATATAAGGCGCTATATAAATCGAGTATATTATTATTATTATTATCGTAATTTTGCCTCTGAAGAAGATCCTGCTAGGGTCGAAAATTTAGGTCCTATATTGACTCTTATATGTGCCTTATGGAATGCATTCCAAGATGTTCAAGTTATTTTGCAGAAATGTCAAGTTCATACAGCAGCTACATTTATATAGCCTGAAATGAAAGTATTAACTTTAAACATCTGTTTCGTTTTGATGTTCCAGCTCTCGGGCAGTCAGCGTGTGCTGCAAATCAACCTTTTATGCATAAAACATATTTACATGTCAATATAATGCTTCATAAGATACATTCCCAGATGTATAGCGATTCAAGACTATTTGGTTTTGGTATAACATGGATTATCCATTGACCATAGCAGGACTATTTCTGGGATCAGCCCTGAATGTGTTAAAGGTCTTCTTCAAAAATTCATAATTCGCGAAACAAATTAAGCTGATTATAAATAAATAATAACAAGACGGGGCAAATGTAATGAAAGGAGATATTTTAACGAATTTCACGTTCAATTAGAGTTCTTCTTGCCCGAGGGAAATGTGAGACCTTTTTTATTCAAACGTTGGAATACTAGCATTAACTATTTGAGTGCCATGTTCGACTCCAGCCGCAATAACATACTCCTGTAAAATCAGATCTACTGAGTTGTTCTTATAATACTGCAAATAATAGAAACGTTCGGAATGTTTTGTTTTTTGTTTTAAGACTTGTCTTTTCACCAAGCTTTTATTCAATGTCAATGTTGATGAACGAGGGCTCAATCTATTAATGTAAACTTGTATTATAGACAGAACTCGGTCATGTGGATTCTTCCCATTTTATTCGGCAGTCGGAGGGTTAAGAATATACTAACTTATGTAGACATTACTCCCGCCCGGTTATACTTGGGGAATTAAAACCAATCAACAATTGCAATCCTCCGAAGCAGAAGTACTTATAGGTTTCGAGTACTTACGAGTGTTTAGAGGTCGAATTGAATTATCATTTCCGACTTGATACATGATACAATCATGGCGTATCCCGAGTGTACAACTGTTGAGGGGGGGGGGGGGGGGTGATGGGTAGATTGGGTGATTGGGGTAGATGGGTGATTGGGGAATGGGTAGGGCGATGGGTTAGCGGGAACAATCTAGTTTCCTGTCCAGGATTCAGTTTTCCCTTTATATATATTAATATCGAAAATTCACAAAAATACTTACAGAAACTCACATAATTATGAATGCGAGGAAAGTATCAAAATAAAAACAAACGTACACAATATATAATAATAATTATAAGTTTCTAGGACTACCATAGTCCTTTTCAGGACTCATCAATCCTCCCCTCTCACATGTATGCAACCCCAAACCACACGTATTATATATACACCACCATGGAAACCGATACTTACAAGCAACATTTAATTATAAGTTTGTTGTTAAATTAAAATTTGTACAATCCAGATGTAATTGTAGGTGTGGTATATATATCCTTCCCATAACTGAACATGTTAACAAAATATGACTGTTTCCCCAGCTATTAACCATGATTAACATATAATAGCCTATGGTTTTATACAACAACGTGTATATTACATCATGTATATATATTACAAATATTGTAATTATGGGTTACATTTATTATATAGATTCAAGGGAGGCAAGTTAAAGGACAACAAAGATTCGGAATAATTTTAGTTTAATTAACCGAAACTGATAACAATTGCTCAAGGTTATTTGTTCACATTTGTATTACTTTTTGAGTCCTTTATGTACGCATTGGACATGTTGGAAGTGTAATTATGGTCCGAAACTCCAAAGTCAATTTGCATTTAATGGTTTCCGTTGTTTAACAAAGCCATGGTAACTCCTATGAAATAAGATTTAATGATTAGTTTCTAAGAACCTGATATACACACACTTTCGTACACAATATATCTTTTTAAGGCTGTAAGTTCATCCTTAAGATCATCACTTCTATGTATAATATCACCACTAAGTTATCAAAGTATATTACGATATATAAAGTATTTTAGTTATATAATACATCATCACTAAGATATATAATACATCATCACTAAGATATATAATGCATTATCTCTATAGATTATAGAGATACATTATAAATCGTAGTGATTATATTTAATATATTATCACTATTCGATATACCATTATTTGGATGTACTAAAGATTATGTAGGCCTACCATGTATCATCACTAATTTTAATCTTAACCAATATCATTACCAATATACATAATATAGCATCACTAGGATATTTAACATGTCATCAATCCGATGCATAATATAATATACCCTGTACTATTTGCACAATATATGACACAGCCTATCACTAGAAGAATAGACATATTAATAGGATTATATGAACCGAAGTATGACGTAGTTCCGGTAATTAAATTTGCTCAGTATGTATTCTAAATTATAATATTCTCGCATACTTTCTTTATCTTTCCTATGCAGATAGTAATACTACTGAGCGTTTTGAAGAGGAGATGCAATAAACCAGCGTCAGCCCAAAGTCCAGCCCGTGCATGGTACCTACTTGACCACCTACTTCCAACGTTTGCAGAGATCGGCTAATATTGACTTGACCTCATGTAAACGGCAAACCAATTAATCTTCGCTCACCAAGAACAAAAACACTTCAAGGAATGCACGCACCTTCATCTAATTGTATTGACATTTTTTGAGATATATACGTTTGCCTTGTACACCGAAAGGATGTTTAGAGTTTAGGAGAGGAACAACTTAACTGAACTTGACAGAAAAGGGACTGACATATAAATTACCAAGACGAGCGAAAACTGAAACTATACGTGCCCATGGTAACGGTAGAACGAAACATAATGACGGATGAACGACTATCCATCAGATGAATTCCTTAGACTCCTCGGTGATAACGCAGAGTTTACCACCTTTCCCTTATACCCTGAGATATTCTATTTATGAAAATATGTTATACACACACACATACACAGACATACACACGCGATATATTATGTCTTCTTACATTTGATTTGATATACAAAACGCACGTGGCTTAATTGCAACGGTTGCTTGGCAACGCACCGATAATTCCTTTCTTCCCCGACGAACTCATCGGACTACGACCCCGTCCTCTCGATGTATGCGTCGAGTCTTGGAGTATATAGTCACTTCAATACCGACCGATAGTAACAACAACGACGACAACAAACAAAAGCAACCTTTACGCTTTACTCAAGCACCCGCAGTGACGTATTGTGCGTATAGGCCTATATTTGTTCTCCTTTCCTTATCTGTTTGTGCGTGCGTGCGCGCACGACCGAAACCCGCTTTCGCGATGCCTTTTGGATTGCGTATCGGGAGCGAAGGCAAGGGCCAGCAGACCGCGCGACAGCCTTCTGAAGGAGCAAACGACATGGGCAATGGCGCGGGCCTGCACAGTAACAAGCAGGCGCGCACTGGCTCCGGGAGCGGGGCCGCCGAGCGATCATCAGGTGGTGGTGGTACTGGTAAGGGTAGCGGAGGAGATGGAGGAGGAGGAGGGGGCGGAGGAGGAGGAGGAGGGAAAGGTAACGGCGTCAGCGCCCACGATACCAACACGAAGACGAGCTCGAGTATTCTCAAGAAGAAGCGAGATTCGACGGAGGTGACGAAGCTCAAGGCCCAGCTGCACGACAGCCATGTGCAGCTGAAGGAGTGCCACGAAGAACTGTCGATCAGGAAAGCCATGATCGAGGAGCGGGACGACGAGCTCGCCCGCGTGCGCGAAGAGGTCCACAAGCTGCGCGCCGTCCTCAGCCAGAAGAACGTGATCGGGTTCGAGTCGACGACGTCGTCCTCGTCGTCGTCGTCCAAGCTGGCCGTCCTCATGGAGAACAAGAGGAATAAGAAGCAGGGAGTGTCCGGAGAGAGCGGTGCCCAGACCAACATGACCGTCATGAACGCAGAGCTCAAGAGGTTCCCTAAACAATCAAGGTAAGACAACCATCAATTAACCATTAATGATAATATAGTAGTAGTAGTAGTAGTAGTAGTAGTAGTAGTAGTAGTAGTAGTAGTTGTAGCAGTAGCAGTAGTAGTAGTAGTATAAATGATAACAATGATGATATTAGTTCATTCTCATGAAGCGTAACATTGCAATCAAGCCTTATTTGTGCGCATAATACAAAACATAATCGTGAAAGACATGGGGTTTTTCAAGACAGATTTATTTCTGCATACCAAATCAAGTGAAATATACAAATAATCTGTGTTTTCCATACATTAAAAAAAGAAAACAATGACATTACAATGGTAATACAATCATAAGATAATATACATGTCACAAAAAATAATTTATATTATAACAAAAAGGAAATTACACGTTGCTTGTACATGCTGTAGTGCAAAAACACGACTGTCTTCCGTGATACGGAAAATTATGATAATTATTAAGTTAGGGGAAAATTAAAACAAAAACCATTTACCCTCACAAGTGTGCATAATGCACTGTGTCTGAATTAAGTGACTATTTTTCGCAGAATATAATACGGAAGGAAAGGTTATAATGCACTGACTGAGCCGAAGATTTCCGTTTCCTCAGACCGATGCATGCAAAATGTGCAATTCTATAGATCTATTCCAAGATATCATGTTGATATTCTTATTACTGATTAAGTGATTCCTTTTTTCGCGTCCTTCAATTTTCATATATCGGAATCAAACAATCAATCAAACAAATCTGATTACTGATGTTTAGATTCTGAAATATAAGGAAGGCAAATACCTTAGGCAATTATTTGTTTTTGTGTGTGCGTTTTTTCAAACAAGATTATTGGCAAATGTTATATTCTGAAGTGTCATCTCGATATTCTTATTACTGATTAGGTGATTCTTGTTTTGCTTTTTCTTTTAAGTTGTATATTAGAATGAAACTAAAAACAAATGAACCGATTACCGGATGTTAGATATTGAAAAGGAGGAAAAAAAAACCATGAAGCAATAATTGTGCGTTGTTGTTCATCAAAGTAAGATTATCGACGAGATCTATATTCCGAAGTATCATCTCGATATTCTTATTACTGATACCGGTAAGGCGATTTTGTATACTATACAGGGTGGCCCAGAAAGTATGCAACACCTACGATCGTTAATGTCATCAACACCATCGACCAAATGTCATTGTTGTTTTTTTTTTGATTGGGTAGAACATTCTTTTTCCAACAAAATGATACCATGAGCATTGATTTTGGGTAAGGCGTTTGGATCCTAGGGCCATATTTCTAAGGCAATGTCGTTTCCTAAATTTGCTACTTTTTCGTCTCCAGTGATCCTCTGAACAATGAGACATTCTCGCCCCATGGCCTGCCATAGAATTAGCTGTACAGAAGAACCGCATGACTGCTCTCCCTTTGTAAGGAAGACAATGTGAGCCATTCTTATGTACAGCTAATTCTACGGCAGGCCGTGGGACGAGAATGTCTCAGTGTTCCGAGGATCGCTGGAGACGAAAAAGTAGCAAATTTAGGAAACGACATTGCCGCAGAAAAATGGCCCTAGGATCCAAACGCCTTACCCAAAATCAATGCTCATACTTCATAGTATCATTTTGTTGGAAAAAGAATGTTCTACCCAATCAAACACAAAACAATGACATTTGGTCGATGGCGTTGATGAAATTAACGATCGTAGGTGTTGCATCCTTTCTGGGCCACCCTGTATAATGATTAGATTGTGAAATTAGGAAACAAATCATGATGTATTCTTTTTTTCAAACAAGATTATCAACAAGATTTATATTACGCCGATTTGTCCTCTTATCTGATCATGGTCGGATTATGCAGCGAAACAATATGTTTTCGCCAAGGTGTTTCGAACTTTGATTTTCTAAAAGATGGACAAATTAAAAAGACGCGATTGTTTTTCTTTTCTCGATCAAATATCGACAAGATGTACTTTCGATCTTCCAATTATTGATTGTGAAACAAAAACATTTTAAACAGATTTAAATAAGTTGTATGTGGAAAAAAAGATTTTTATTTTGCCAAAAACAAGGCGATTGGCAATGTGGGGGGGAGGGGGGGGGGGGGGGGGGTTTCGACAAAATTTGTTTTACAAGATCTGTATCATTATATTCCAAGATGTCGTCTCAGCCTTCCAACTACTGATTATAACAAATGGAAAGATGTTGCATTTTGCCAAGGCGTTTTGATCCTTAATTCATGATTCTTAAACAAAAAAACATATTCTTTTTTTCCGACAAAATATCGACCTCTCTGTTTTCTCGTTGCTGATTACAAAACGAAAAGAATTTGCATTTTCCAAGGTAGATCACGATCCTTATTTGGGATTCTGTTATGGTATTTATGTTATGAAGAAGGAACACACCCAAGGCGGTCTTATAATGTACTTATTTGGTATGTATGAATATTCGTAATCCTACAGTTTTGTTGCTGCAAAGTTTATCCTTAGTCCGAAAATTCTGATTCTAAAGTTAAACAAATACAACTAAGAATGATAATAGGTTACTATCCGACGAAATATCGACAAGGTCTCTATTTTCAAAATGTCATGTTAGTTATCTATTTTCTGATTCAGTGAAACAGAAAGATGAATAGATATCGTCATGTCAAGATTAATCTCAATCCTAAATTTCTAATCCCGAAATCATAGAGAAACAAAGAAAAATATTCTTTATCAATATTTCCCTTCATCCGTGGTTTCTGATCATAAAATGGGAAAAAAAATCAATGAAGGAAGAATCTTTTGCGACGATGTTCCCTCGATTCTCAAATCGCTGATTCCGAAACGGAAGAAGACAAACATGCTTTTTTCCGACCGATCTTCCCCTGAATGGATCAAAAACGCAACCAAAAATAGGGAAGATTATAAATATGCATATATTATATCTGCCGTACGTCGATTTCGCCTCGAACCTGAATATTTGATTCGAATATGGAAGACAAATATTATTGCCGGAGACGTAGATAGTTTCTGAAATATTTCCCTCGATCTTCAATTTTTAGTTCTGAAATGAAAGATGAGTAACAAACAAAATGGAAGATATTTTCTTCAACATAATTGTATATTTATCTAGGGTTGTATAATGTACAGAGAGACGAAATAATGAGTCAGAATCTTTTGTGCTCTTTGTATTAACTTGTAATAATAATATATAACATTACATATTATGTAAATGGCATGCATAATTGTGTGGGAATGGAAAACAAATTACAACTTAAACTTGAACTTCAAGACAACTTTTGCTCATATACATTATGTTCTGATAGATTTTAAGTTTCTGATCTAAACTATACAGAGAGATAGTATAATGGGGTAGAATAATTTATTTGTCATATTTTGTATAACATAATGTACAATATCACATAGTATGCGAATGCAATATTTTGTGGGAATGGAAAACAAACACAACTAAAACTTGACCTTGAAATGTACAGATTCTACAGAGAGAAAAATAATGTTAGATACTAATAATGATAATAATATTAGAACATATGTATTGGAAATGCATAATTTCGTGGGCATGGACAAACAAATACAACTTGAACTTGATTTTGACCTTTTGCTATTATATTTCGATCGATCTTAAGTTTCTGGTCTGAAATGGAAGAACGAAAGCAAAAATCAACACACAAGTTGATGGACATATTGCCAAGGGGCAGATGAGGCGAGCATCAAGGTCTTTAAGGCCCCAGTCACATATCACCGGATAGCGTAAACGGATGCTCGACAAATACACCATTTACAAAATCAAACTATCCGGTAGTGAAAGTCGTCTCCATTGCTTCATGCACAATACTTTCCACCGGATATATAGAACAACGTACATCGCCTGACAAGGAACAGAGAAGGAACGCATACGAACGGAGACGAACGGATTGAACATTTTACTCACCGTCGGGCATTCGTTTACGCTATCCGGTGATATGTGACCGGGACATTACTGTAATATTCTTCACGCAAAGGCGTGATGGCGTCAAATGCCACGACATCGCGGACTGTTTCACATTAGGTTAAAGGCCTATACGCCTATTTACCCTTGCAATTACGGTCAGAAATAGACAATTGCTATAGGACATAAATGACGTCGGTAAAGGTCTTGTTTTCTCACCTCAAAATAATTGCATCATGAACCTAATGGACATAATATAGATAGATAGATAGATAGATAGAAAGATAGATAGATAGATAGATAGATAGATAGATAGATAGATAGACAGATAGATAGATAGATAGATAGATAGATAGATAGATAGATAGATAGATAGTAGATGTAGACATTGCTCTACGTCGGTGTAGTCTAATATAGTAGTATACCGTGCTTTCATAAGGTGTTTATTTCACTAATACCGATACAATTTAGTATAAATATACGCATACGTACTGTATAATGTTTAATTTGACATTGTTTGTCTACAACTGTGCCAATGTAAATGACTGTTCACTAGCATTATGATAAAGCATATATATATATATATATATATAAAAAAAATGTAATACCAACTTATATTATTGTCACGTTATAAGATATCTGCGGTGGTAGGGCTATGAAGCATTATAAACACAACAAACAAACAGCCAAACAAAACAAACATTTCACCATGTATAGCACTTAGCTTAGTTCAACGAAAATGGACAACCCACTAGAGTGAATACATGGTATACAAGATATTCAACCTATGAGCCAATATTCAGCGTACAAGGGCCAGTATAAATCGATGGTGTCTTTTAGAAAAATATTGACCGGTATAAAAAAAAGACCTGCTCAACAAGCGTATCACATTGCTACTCGACTTTAATAAGAACGAATGAACTATAAAAAAGGAGAGTAAATCGATTTGTGCGTCCCCTTTATTTTGAAACTGTTTAAGATTGAACAGTATATAGTCATTAGATGGTGATAGTTTTTATACATGTGCAGTTAAGATAGGGTGAACAGTATTATAGTCATTAGATGGTGATAGTGTTTATACATGTGCAGTTAAGATAGGGTGATTGTCGATATGGTGATTGTTGCCCCCCCCCCCCCCCCCCCCCGCATACGCACACACACACACCCCCACCCACTCTTGAAAAACCTCTAATTTTGAATACGTTTGAAATAGGGGCAATACCCACTAATATCCTTTATACAGAGATGCAAATATGAACCAATGCAAGTTAAATTGATACAAATTGATAACATTTTTACCTTTTCATTTCATATACTTAAACAAAAAAGGAAGCGGTTGTAGACGTGTTATGCCATAAACAGCATTATTGATGATAATAACAGGATCTTTGAGATTACGCAACGTCTTTTATACAATCGCTAAAACCAACCACTCCAACTCACTGATTGTGTAACTACCGGATTCAGTTATCGTACAGTAATTGTTGATCAACTTCGTGTTATTACTCAGATATAATATCGACAAACCATTAGAACTTCAACATGCTAAAAGACAATAGTGTTACGTTACGTTACGTTCATTCGTGTAAAACATTTTTAATATAATTATGATATTATATCTACAACCATGATAATTATGCCATCACAAACTTTAGTTTTAACCTCAAAAGTTCCGTTCGCTGATCCTAATTTACCAATTAGTAACAAAAAATATTCAGAGAGCTGATGTTTTAGAGTGAAATTATATGAACTTTCAATTGATTTAGTCTCATAAGACTCATACGATACACTACACTCGTTACCAGTGGCGTACTACTTATGATTATGGTGTCACGATGTAGATATTGGTTGTTGTTGTTTTTCATTTCCCAACACCCTATACCTTTGGCGAATCTACACATCCAACGTTGATCCATTTTAAAATTCTACAGTAATCTTCGCTCGAGCATTACAAGACATATTTACTGTTTAAGTTATGGTAACTATATTTATAAGAACGCAGTCATTGTTAACGTTTACTATAATAAGAACGCAATTATATATATCAAATGATATATGTTTCATCTTCTATAATACGATTCCTCTATAACGTGAAGACGTCGGTTTCTCCTTAGATTGTGGATGATAATAACGTACGGAGAACGTAGAAAAATATCATCATAATAACGATATCCAAATGCATCGCATACAGTTCAGCATGTTGTTATGATAAATATTGTCATAGTTACGCCATTTATGCGTGCGTGCATGCATGACTATATTGCATGCACCGTGTAGCTCCGCAGTTACTATACCATACTGGAATTGTGTACTTCAATATATTGTGTACGTTCGTTCTACTTGTATAAATATACGGCTAAATGGGCTAAAATGACCCATCAAGCGCGGAGATAAGATAGGAACCCTCTTACACGGGTACAAGGGTTGGTTTTATAAGATCATACGACTACAAAGAAAGAAATGAATAACGACAAATTAACATTTTAAAGAAATAAAGAAAGACATTTAAAAATATCGGCATATTTGCGTCGCTATGTGCTCCTTAGTGCATGCATGCATTAACGCGTTCATGTTTATTGCTAAAATACACATAATAGGCATCTAATGAGGTTCACGATTATGAGGTGTATATAAGATAAGATAAGATGTTGTTTTCTTCTTTTGCATAGGTACAAGGGTTAGGGTTATCCATCAAATTTGTCTAAAACGGCCAAAATTACGTGAAGCATCCATGCAAATTTGTCTTCTACCCTGTTGTTTAGCTTTTGGTAAGAGAATAATGAAACGGGGTTTGATTTTTCAAATGTCTCCTACGTATGAATATATATATATATATAATTTAGTGGGATACCGTCTATAGACGGTTTCAGTCCGTGCTCGTTTAAATACCATCCTCTGCGATAAGGATCGTGCTGTAATTACAAGCAAATAACAAAAACAACGATATTTATTAGGACATGTATGTCTCTATAATACATCAGATTGCAACGTTCAGTGCGCAAATCAAATATAATCATGATAATGGGCATGTCATTTGGGGTCACGATTGTTGGGTGTAACTTTAATCACTATAGCATTATTAGTCACTACTTGCTCGTGGTTATAATCAAATTAAAGGGTACCACCACCCAAAAATAATATTCTTATTTAAAAAAAAGGTAACATCTTTAGTATTCCATTCCATCAACAAGTTCACAAAAATATGCTTCCAGAAAGAAAAAAAAATAATTGGAAACGCATCACCATTCTAAAGCATGCGTTCATGCGGTCTGAATTACGCAGACTGCTATGTGTGCGGTGAATTGCAACGTGTGCAGAGCGAACGAATCGCCCGGGAATCTATTGTTTACAAACGTGCGCGTGAATAGCATTGGCGCACTCGCAAATGGTTGGCCCGTATGGAACCAGGAAACAGCAGTGGTTCCGTAAGTGGTGGAAATGAATTGCTTTGTTTATGAATTACACAACCCTTTGCAAAATGTTGGGTATCTATTTGATATCACAAAATGGTACCAAAACATATAATAATGTGTTGTTATTTGCCTGGTGGTCCCCTTTAAAGCAGACACACGTGAACATGTTGAACAATGATCGCGAAATTGCTCCATAATTATTTTATTACGATGTTAAAACGCACGTAGATGTCCATTAATCAAGTATAATCACATCGGGTCAAACTGCACTCGACCGTGCAATGCATTGTTGTCCAACAACCACGTGAGTTATATCCGGTATTAACTTAAATTGTCTTAATTAACTTCATTCTTCACAGGCCGGTTAATATTTCGTCGTCTATAGGCACAATGTCTTTCCCAAATTAGACATTAGAATAATTAATCCTTAAACTAGTCTTGTTTATGAAAATGATTAATCGCGTATCAGAAAAATGTACGCGGAGAAAATATCATAGAATCGTAGCATGACTCGAAATAATCTTTAGTTAGTATGTATTTGTTTACGGGGGTGGGGGGGGGGGGGGGGGGTGGGGGAAATTAACAAAGGGGTGTAATTATCCCCATCTCCCCCCCCCCCCCCCCCTTTGCCCACTCCATAGCTACTTCACCCAATGTCCATGGCCTGTGAATCCTTCACGTTTTAGCAATATCCGTTGAATTGTCTTTCCGCTGAGCCGATATAGACTAAAACAATAATTAACCCATTGATAACCTATACAGTCAAACCTGTGTATAGTGACCTCCCAAGGGGAACAAGACAAGTGGCCCCTGTAGACAGGTGACCTCTATATAGACAGGTTCCATATTAACACAGACTGATGGTTATCTGCAGGGGATCACTTTTGGTGGCCACTGTAGGCAGGTCGGCTGCTATGACATTGTGGCCACTATTAAAGAATATTTGACTGTATTACATGTATACATTATCATTTTGTATTATCGTGTACTATTTTATGCAGTTGCATAGCACAGTACTTGGAGAGGATTAAGGTGATAACTTAATATTATTTTTTTTGTTCACTTGCCACCATTGTTCTCTCTATAGTTCAAGGGCAATGTGCTTTTGTTTTATTTTGTTATGTATATACTATATACTATACACGTCCACAATTATTACACTATATACCACTCATTGTCTAATTAATTAGAAGCTTCTAGGTGCATTCGAGTATGTTGCACTTTAGTTTATAATCATTATAGCTTATTGCTATTTGTAGGGTTTTGAATTCCATTCAAATTTAGTGAAACAAAGGGATTGACACAGATACAATGACAACGTGCAACATAAATAAATAAATTGTCTAATTAATTAGAAACTTTCCGGCGCATCCTTTATTGTACTTATTGTCGTTTTTGAAGAAGGGTTTTATTTTCGTCCTCGGACTGAACGAAAAGGAAAAAGTAATCGTGTTAATTGTAAAATGTATCATCTGTATATAATTCAAAGATGAAACTAATAAATAATTTAAATGTGAAACTTAAAGAAAAAATATATTGTTAGAAGTATATATAATTATTAAAAAAAATTATTCTAATTATGTCTTGATATTATGAATACCGTATTTCTTGAACGCATCGAAGAGAATTTGGCATGAAGGGAAATGAAATCTATACTAAAATAAACGATTCGTTATAAGTGATTTGATAATGCAAAACTTTTCCTGATAAAAACAAATTCATTATTTTGTTTTTGTTGCCGGGAGGAAGTGAACTCGACAGGAAAGGCTGCTCCGCACGTGCGTTCTCACTAAATTCCAAAGACGAGGGCAAATCGGGGTTCTGTTTACATTAATGTCTTTATCATGTTTATTGCACATTCAAAATGTAAACAAATGATGAATACACAGGGCTATATATAGCGGGGGGAAATCGGCTTTCTTTTATTTGTATTAATATCTTTATTGCACAATCAAAATATAAACACATGATATGTACACAGGGCCATATATAATCAGTCATGCAGGACAAACAAGGGTATACATTAAAGATAGTTACGCGTGGGGATGTAGAGGGCACTGTTTGAAATACCACACCACGTTTCGCCATTTTAACCTATGATAATGCTATATAGTTCGTGCGCCTGCATAACATTAATCCAATGTGTATTTCGCACCGTGCGCAAGGCGATCGCAAGATGGCATGGGCGCATCTGATTTACGAAACTGAATATAAATATTTCCACAAAATGACCGCACACTACAGGGGCCGCGGAAAGGTTTTGAAAGTGGAGGGGCTGACCACATTTTAATTGTTATAATAATTGTTATTTTATGCTTATGTATTTCTTTGTTTTAATCCAAAAAAGTGGGGGGGGGGGGGGGGGGGGGGCTGCAGCCCCCCAGCCCCCCGGTTCCGTGGCCCCTGCACTATAATAACTGGACATTAAATTGAACACGCAGAGTTTTCGATCCTGAACACACACCGTTAAAGGGAAAGCAAACGCTGGCATTTGTGCCTAAATGATGTTACTGATCAGTGCATAATTCGTTTCTCTTCTATTCGTATATTTCCTCTTTGCTGTCACTAATAATGGAAATAATCAATGTCTTTTACTTGACCGCGATCTTTGAGGTTTTTGTTTGGACTGACCACGGGAGGCTGCCATGTTTACCAATAGTACATAATATGAAATGTCATTTGAGTGGTCACTAAAACAACAGCGGGTTATGTAACTACTGACATAGCAGCAAACTCAACAACAGCGCCCTTAATTGACAGGCGTTCCTGCCATTTATTTAGATGCGAGGCAATGTCTACAAGCTAGTTCGAACTCGATTATCAAAGGTTAAATGTGAACGCAAGTAGTGTACAGACAAGGGCAGGTTTTGTCCAGAGGAAAGAAAGGCGTACACAAGTTGGTAATTAATTTTTCATTATTTCCTGCATTTTCCCGGGCGATTAGGAAGAGTGCCAAGAAAAATGATTGTGCCTTGTTCATACCCAGGTGTGGTACATGTACAATTATACCAGGACTAAATTAAACAGCTTGTAATTTTATTTTATATTTGCTTTAACTGCGGAACGTTATCTGAGAGAATATAACAATCCGATCATAACAATTATCATTACCTTTTCTACATTTACTTCTCTATCAGTTCATGCATCGAAACTGCAAATATAATAATAATAATAATAATAATGTTTCGATATAATATATATATAGCGCCTAATATGATTGATAATCATCTCTAAGCGCTTTACAATATTATTATATACTCACATAAGACGACGGAGGTATATAAATGCATCCCTTGTATCGACTATAATGTCAATGTATTTTGTTTTAGTCCATATTTTATTCGTATTTGTATTGTAGCATAACGCATATACAGTCGGACCTGCGTATAGTAACCACCCAAGGGAAACAAATAAGTGGCCACTGTAGACAGGTGGTCATTATAGACAGGATCCATAACATTGCTTTTCTATGCAAGGGATCATTATTTTGCTGTGGCCACTACAGGCAGATTGGCTGATAAAGACCATGAATACAGGTGGCCGCTAAGGCAGGTTAGGCTGTATAGACTTTACATCGTACATTCTAACCGCTTATATTGGTATAATGAAACAAAAAACATAATATACTTAACAAAATAATACAAATAATACAAGTTCGTGGTATAATGATTTCGAAATCATTTATTTAATGGAATTTATTAAATTAGGCAGCTCAAATTAGTATGAAATGGTTTTGCACCGTGCCAATAGTTACTAACAAAATTAGCATTTTCTCAACTTTTTAACAGTATGGAAAGGATGGTAATACAAATAATCTAGCCACGCGAGTGTATTAAATATTGATTTTTCGTTTCAAGCGGTTGTTTTGGAGACGTATGAATATAGGCTATATAAGAAGAAAAAAATACTGGAAGGTATATTAGTGTTTATTAGGAAATGATTATTCAAATCACACCGTGGCAGAAGTAATTATTTAAATAATTTGTTAAAAAGCACCCCTGGGGGAGTTTCGAAGAATCCCCTAGATATACATAATTAAATATAATTTTATACCAAGGATAACAAGAAGGGGGGAAAAGCTGTACAGGCATTAAAGAGAGATATATGTGTGGGATAAATATATTTTATTATTGCGTTGAAATATAACTTGACAAAATATGGCTGTTGATATACAGTATATATTTATACGCATTTCATCTTCGCGGCTACATACTGTATATTATACGAGATTAAAGGGATCTAGTCATTGTCCAATTCCTAAAATCTTACTTTGAAATATAATAATATCAGTTCTCTCATACCTTGTTGTAGTCGTAATACCAATAGAAGCATGGAACAGGTTTTTTGATGTTTTTCTTCGAATTTCCCTTTCGTATAAAAACTATTTACGATTGAAGTGTTTTGGGTTTTAATCATCCCCTGGATAGATATAACTGTGTACTAAGTCAGTGCAATGAGTTAGCGAATATCACTTTGCATGTTTGCTCATTACTTTGCCATGTAACATCCATTGAACGTGAAACGTTCACAGCTCACTCAATGGACATTTCAGATCACAACAATACACATTGTATCAACCATTTATCACTTTATGCGCATTATATCAAAATTACTATAGATCCTTTAAACTGCCATAAAGATGTGGTTTTATATTGATACACGTTGAGCTCTATCAAGGCGGACATATACGCTGCGAAGACGTTCTATATAATACGGACATCATACCCAAGGGCCCAGACGATATTGACATAATACATTAATGACTCTTGCTGAAACGACGGACCTATATTATACAAAAACTGAAAGAAACAATACTGCGATACCTTAATTTATCAGAGAGTGCATATGAAGGACAATGTATTTCTTCTTATATATATGTAATACATTAATAAGGACGGACCTATATTATACAAACTAAAATAAAAACAAATTTATACTAAGATAGTTTAATGTAATAGACATTTGATGCGAAGGCCATTCATTTGATACACTCTGTTATGTGTAGTATAGCGTTGACATTATAGCTTTTTAACAAAAGGGTCGGTTTGGGTATTGATGTATATGTTTGATTCTCTATCCAATATGCGTATATGAATGCATACGTGCGGTAGATATTTCTACTGCCATAATTGTTCCCTTGGCGCGAGTGACTTGAGATATATTAATGGCCGTACCCCTTTAACCCTTTACGTATATCATTTTTGTATTTCGGTATTAAAAATGTAATATTGGGTGTATTATTCCGAGCAAATTATAGCACCATTAACACCGTCAGATGTATACCAAACGAAAACGAATGCAACTTTATTTGACGACTCGGGCGCACATTTTCGTATATATATAATATACTATTGGCACGTTATATATATTAAAAATACATCAACTTACTATGTTCATCATCATCGGTATGTAATGTATACTATATATATATGTTATACTGAATGTTCAGTCAGTACGTACGAACTACATAGTATAGATATAATGTGTATACTACAGAATATGCATAATTTCGCCACCTGTCTAGTTCCGTATTACGCACTCAATAATAATATGCAATGTCCAATATAATATATATATACGACATCATACGTTACGTTTACGACATGCACATATCTTGCTGTCATAATGATTGAGTCACAATATAAAACTGCCTCCGTGCACACGTGCGAAATTAATACCACACGTAAAATGTCATGGCATTTTAAAATGTAAATATAGACAGTCATATCAGGCCTAAAGTTGCATGCTCTACTCAAATGGAAGATTATTCATATATTAAGACTCCTGAATTTAACTCATTGCCTACGGGAACTTAGAGTGTCCTGGATTAAGCATATTGGAACTGCAAAATCTTGCAGGCAAGGGGTTAAGAAAATTCGTGGTTTCACGTTTTGTCCGCAAGTGCAGTATATTGAATATAAAGCCCTCCAAAAAGGCACCGTTATTCAGGTTTGAGCGTTCATATCTCTCTTGTCCCTACAGTTATCCTGCATGCATTTGGTATCATTGACAAGCCTGTTTATTCCCCTTGATATTGATGCCCCATTTGTGATGGTCTCGTAATTATGGAATGTGCATTACACCTAAATAAGGGGCCATGTCAAGATTGAAATGTTGCAAAATGCATTGTTAATATGTGAACGCCTCAACACCATTCATAACACAGCCCATCTCCAAGCAAATGGAGAATTCACATTGACATTAACGTTGTATTTTGCAACATTTCTCTTTTGACATGGCTCCATATTGAGGTCTAATGCACATTCCATAGTTACATAATCATTAAAAAATGAGGCATTAAACAGGCTTGTCAATGATATCAAATTCGGGTATTAATAACAAGATAGAAATCAACACTCAAACTTGAATTGTGGAACTTTGCTGCGTGTTTCGATGTATATTATACATCTAAAACCCCTCCAAAAAAAAGTCCCACAATTATATTATAATATTGATAACGAGGAGTTACAAATATAAGAATTAAAAAAGCAAACGTAAGTAGTTTAATGTAACCCATTTCTATTCCATAATTATTAATATAGAGTTAATAACATACAAAATGTTACCACGATAATTACTTTCCTATAATTGTCTTGCTTGTTTTTGTTTTATTTAAAGCACGGCTTCCTTGTTTTGTCGTTAACGTGATAATTGTTCTTATACACTTTAATGCTTCGAACGACTGAAAACGATTTCCTGCCCTTTATATGGTTCCCGATAAAAAAAGACACAATTATTGTAAATTACATAATCGGTTGATATTACCATGGCAACTCCCCATTAAATATTCAGAGACTACTATCCTTAACAAAATAATGGATTGTGAAAAGTAATTTGGCGCGTAATTGCGGTGGTAATGAGGTCTATAATTTAAACGTATTAAACGAAGCGTATATAATATCTCCATTAAATAGATATTTCATCTTATCTGTATTAGTAATATTTCACTATTAAAAGGGGGAATCTATGATAACTTTGCTATAATTTTTGTTGTTAATGTTACCATACGGTATTACATGTCTAGAATCAAGATGACTGTGGTTCACAGTGTGTATATAACACACTGTGTTCACACTGTGTTCACACTGTGTTCACACTGTGTTCTTTCTGGTAGGCTCTTATCTGTATAATTTGACCCGAGTTATATACGCCACTGAAATAGACGATGGGAGAGTGGAGAGTGGGGGAAAGTGAGATTTTCTGTGGAAATGTCTTTCGAATCTCTCCTCGGCTTTATTTCAAGGGAATTCGATTTGTTATGCAATTATTGTAATTGAGAGCGAACTGCTTAGTTTTGCTGAACAAACAGAGTTTACCCAAATACATTGCATGTACACACATAAGAGAAACTCCGCACTTTTGTCCTTTTAACTATCTATGTACCAATCCATTGCAATGACATTGAACCGTCACGCACTGGAGTGTCCGTAGAATAAGAAGGGTTTATCTTGAAGTACTGAGAAGGTGGCCTTGAATCTGACATCTTATTATGCGATGTGTTTAAAGAGAGATCTAGTAACATTGTACAAATCCACAAAACTAACTCAGAACTTTAATTACGCGCGCTAATGGTTCATTCGTACCGTGTTTTATTCGTATTACCATTACCAATAGAAACATAGAATATGTTTCAGTTTTTCGCATAAATTCCCTTTCGTTAAACAGAATATTTACTATTGAAGTGTTCGGATATTGAATTATCCACTGGAAAGTGGAACAATGAGTTATTGAATATCATTTTGCATGTTCGCAGATTTTCACACATTACTTAGTGGACATAATAATTATTAGATCACAAAAATACACATTTTATCAACCATTCGTAATTTGTTGCATATGGCAACAAAGTTACTAGTTACTCTTTAAACATGTTTAATGAAACTAGCTGCAATTACTTATGGCATGGCGATGACAAAATGTTACAAATAATATACAATCGATCAATCAGGAACGGGCGACTTCTGGGAGATTCTTGATACATTGTGTTTGTTCATATTTAACCCATTGCCTATACGAGAAAATGCATTGCACATAGGGCATTTCCACGGGAAAGTGGACATGAACTGAAAAAAACAATTGGCTCTATTTCAAATCCTATTTATTTTTTCTGGATTATTTTTGCATACAACATTATCCTATAATTATATCTTTCAGTTCACGTGATTTGTTTGATTATCAGGTGTCTCCTTATAGGATAAACGGAAACCATACACGAAACTCCACACATGGGACTACCCTGTGCAAATTTCAGGAAAATCTACATATTTTCTGTATTTTCTGGTATTTGTATTGGATGACTGATAATCACAGTACCTTTTCAGATTAAAATTTCAGTCTTTTGAGTGCTTTGAGGTATATTTTTTTATGAATCAAAACCTCCGGACAAACTGTAACGCGAGTTACCGTAACGCGAGTTACCGATCGATGTTTCTGCATCCTACAATTTATTCCAAAATTGTTTGGACATTTTTTCGATACTAACTCATTGGACACATACAAATGTCAAATTAGCACATACAATATGTGACCAAGATTAACATAATTTTAGATGGTGCTTTTCACGTTTTAGGGGTTACTGAATTTTGTCTTTTTTTTGTAACGCGAGTTACCGAACAGGATTCTTCCGCAAAGGTAGCTCTGTCAGTCTTTTTTGTGTTGTCTAGTTAGTGCACATCTACTTAATCCTTGGTGATAAAATTAGCCTACAGTTCCATAAAATAATGGAGTTAACAGCACATTGAAGTCAATGTACCATAAAGTGTAACGCGAGTTACCGTGGAAATGCCCATATACATACTATACCATGTTCCTGTAAATAGTGAATTGGTTAATATGCAATAAAGATGTTAATTTCATGCATCGCTAAAGTAAAGGCCTGGCTAAATAAAATAATAGTACAATATTTCGTGATAAAATGTTACTATTTTGTAGATATTGTTTAAACATTGTCATGCGTTCAGATGCTAATGTACTGTATATCGTGGTTCGCCATTTTAAAGGGATAGTTGAGTTTTGGTATAGAGGGCGCTGCACAAAATATTTTGTTTGCGAGATAATGAAAAACTGAGTGTTAAATTCAAAAGAGCATACAATTTTAGTGCCAAAAAAAACTTTATTTGATCAAAATCGGTTCAGAAATGGCTGAAATATCCATAAACATAACCATTTGTAATAAATGTGGGGCTCCACACTTATTCGATAATTTTGAACCAGCCGTTAAATTTTTTTTTAAATGCTTCCTCTTTTCAAAAATGTACAAAAGAGGTTCTTAAATAATTGTTGATTATCTCTCTATCTTATCACTACTGTATTTCAACAAAACATCACATGCACAATATTTTATTTAAAATGGTTGAAAACGCTGAGTGTTTAGAGAGCGCCCTCTTGAGTTTTAATGGCTCTTTTTGAATGATAACAGGCTCTTTACTAAGTCATTTGTAATTTTGAATTCCTTTCGAGTTATAACTATTAGTTTGTAATATAATGGTGCAGATTTTGGTTACTAAAATTCAGTTTGACCAAAACTGTACTCTCTTTACCAGAACTCAACTATCCCTTTAAACTAGGCTAGTTGATGTGCACCGCATAATTGTCTTTGTTAATGGCATTACGCACCGTGCACAAGGCGATCGCAAGATGGCACCGCGCATCCGATTATGAATCCAGATCAAAAGCAACCATGTTGAAAGCGAACCACCAATATCATGAATATATTATTGTGGTAAAAACCCCGTTTAAATCTTTAGAAACCGCAGATATGTCACGGACAGCCTACAAACTCATTCAAATTGCAAACAATATCAAATGAGCGCAGACAGAGAGCCCAACATATTGTATGCTTCACATTATTTTGTATAAAATAATGATATTAAATGTGCATCATTAATATGATATGCGCATCGTGCCCTTTCTTAAATCAATAAGTACGGAGCGGCCATAAAGAAAATATCATGTATGTATGCGCCGGTGACTTGATTAATCAAATCTTTATACATAATACATTGTAGAGATCCGTGGGTGTTTGTCTTGGTATTGATCCTTTGCCATCAAGATGTATAACAATATTACACATTAATGATTTGTAACTCGTGATACAATTAAGGTTCTAGAAAGCAACGGGTTAACTTGTTTAGAGATTCTTTTGTATATATATAGGTAAACCACTAATAAACCATTTAATAATAGATACAGAGTTGCATAGGCGTAGGAGGTGCCCCTGAAGTTTGGAAAACGGCCATATTCGGGCGGAAAGCACCTAAAATTCGGGCAAAACTCTGCCATATTCGGACAAATCCATGTCATATTCGGGCAAATCTATGTCATATTCGGGCAAACCATGTCGTATTCGGGCAAACTCATATTTCATTCGGGCAAAGTCATCTTGGTTTCGGGCAAAATCGTGTTATTTTATGACTAAGCCATCAAAAATATATTCGGCTAAAATACTTCAGCCCCCCCCCCCTGAGAAAAAAACGTGCTCCTACGCCCATTCAGATTTGGCTAATGAGAGCACAATGCAGAAAGGTTGCCTTCTGAGGGAACGGGTAGTTCTGAAGGGAATACAATATGGATGGATAGGGTTCGACAGTTTCGAACAGATTGACTCGTCAGTTGTTGCACATGTCAACAAAGTGACTATAGAGCCTTTTAAAGTGAACATTATTAAGCAGTGTTATGAGGGTGCAGACATCGTCTATAGACCTTGAATGCAACATAATTACGCCATAATTTTATGAGTTGCAAAATGAAGCAAAAAGACGTAGAAAACTGTATGAATAAAATATGCGTTATATTTTACATGGCCTGCATATTTTCTGAACATTGGCGCCAGAATGTGGCGTTCGCCATAAAAGAAATATATGTGTACGATTATATTGTGTTTTGTTTGGTGTTTGTGTTTTTTTTATGAATACCATATGGAAATAGCTTTCTTAGACCCCGTTTACAGTGCAGGGCCGGACACAGCCGCGGCTCGGTCGCGGCCTAAATTGCGGTACTCGGCCCCCCAATTTTGTGCGTTTACAGTGGCGGGCTCGGCCCGGCCGCCCTTTCAATATCTTGTCGTAGTGGCGCTCTGCATGTAAACAAACGATTATTTTGGGGGCGCGCCGGGGTCACAGTACAAAGGCGCGTTATTTGCAATGAATTGTTTTCCAAATTTGGTACCGCATTTGGCCCTGCGTGCGTTTACAGTGAGAAAAAGCGGGGCCGAGCCGCGGCTCGGCCGCGGCCGAGACAACCTCCAGAGCGGGGCCAAATGCGCGGCCACTTTTGGCCCCGCATTTGGCCTTTTGAGTGTTTACAGTGAAAAAAGGCCGGGCCGAGCCGCGGCTCGGCCCGGCCTTTTTTTCACTGTAAACGGGGTCTTAGTAAGTCGTTCGCAAGATAGCACCGCGCGTCTTATTTACGAATCCGAATTTCCTTTAAAAGGATCTAGTAACTGTGTTGACATGTATTGTAAACAAAATGTGAAATGGTTGATAAAATGCGTATTTTTGCAATCTGATATATCCACTGAGTGATGTGTAAAATGACATGGTAAATGAATTTCATATGACCGGGTTATGAGCGGAAATGCAAGGTGATATTCGCTTACTCATTGCGCTGACTTTGTACACAGTTATAATTATCCACTAGATAATTTTGAATCTGTACACTTCAATCATACATATCTTTATAACGGAATATAAATTTGGAAAACCGAAAGCTGTTCCATGCTTCTATTGGTAATACGCATACAACATGCAGGGTATGTGAGAACTGCTAGTGTTCCAAGTAAGTTTTGAGGATTTTGACAATGTTACTAGATCCCTTTCATTGGTAACATGGCCTAGTTAAGTATTCCATCTGTGTATGTGATGTGCGATGTAAATACTAGCGTTATCATTCAACCTGGAAAGAATGTTATAGTTAAAAATCAAACCACGACTTGATACTTTATTTTTAAGACTGATAGGGGAGTATTTGCGGCCAAGCATCATTTAAGTAATCCATAAACTTAATGTTTTTCCCAAAAGTTATATTTGAGACTTCAATCATATATCAATTTCATTGTAATACTCTTGTGAATGATGTGAGATATTTATAGAAAAGGAATAGTTTTTACCTCGTAAATACAGAGAAAATCAATGTCTGATTTTATCCCGATCGTTCGCGTATAGTGTATCCGAATTCGGATATTCTAATTGACGACGGTCGAAAGCGTCCATAGACGCTTTAAAATTCAATCTTGAATATCACCATGATTTGTGAGACATTTGTAAAATCAAAACTCATTTCATTATTCTGTTTCCATAACCCAAACTCTAGGGTGCAAGAGAAGTATGAAAGCTCCAAGTGATTTTGGTTGAATTTGACAAAGTTAATGGATCACTTTAACTTCGCTTTAATCCACTTTTCGTCGACCCAGTAAATGGTAAAGATGATTGTGAGATTGCGGACACTTTTTCGCATTTGTTTTTCTAATTCCGGAGGAGAGTTTGAAACTCACAAGACTGATGTAATATTTTAATTTAAAAAATGATTTTTCAGATTCGATGTGCCCTTAAAGGTAGTTATAGGATCGTGAATCAGAAGCGCGGTGCCATCGTGCGAACGCCTTGCGCATGGTGCGAAATACGCACACATGCTCAGCTAGTGCAGCTGTATTGCGCAACAAACTAACCTGGTTACGACAAAATTCAGACCGCCCTCTAAATTCGCAAACATGAAATTATTCAAACAAGTGTAAAACTGGGCAGAGGTATACAATTTTTCGAAAAGTTTAAACGCGATTTTTTTAGAATGACATTGAGCGCTCGAGAAAGGAGATGATACTTATACAGCTCCCTTGTTGTTTTGCAATGTTCAGTCATGTGCATTATGATTTCATTTGCTTTTATGTGCGCCAGGAAATTATGTTTTTAGGCCACTTCCGTTTAAATTATGTTCAAGCAGCTCTCCACTGTATATCTAATATGTGTTTGATACGTATTCCAGATATGTATACGTGGCATGCGATGTGTTGCTATCCTGGGTATAGTGTCATTAATGGGACTTATAGTATTACATTGTCCAAATCCTCAAAAGTTACTTGGAACTCTAGTGGTTCTCTCATACCTTTACAAGTTAACATATTCACATTAACAATAAAAACACGGGACAGGTTTCGGGTTTTCAAATGTCCATTTCGTTCAAAAGATATTTACGATTGAAGTGTTCAGATATGAAATTGTCTACGGGATAATGTCATGCCGTGACGTGTACAAAGTAAGTACAATGAGTTAGTGAATATCACTTTGCATTTTGGCTCATATCTCAGCCAAAAAAAACATCCAATTAACGTGAAATGTTCACACATTTCTTTGTGTACATATCAGATCACTCCAATACACATTTTTATTAATCACTCAAGTTACTAGATCCCTTTAAAGTTAAAAATGAAGACACGACGTGGTACTTTATTTTAAGATTCATAGAGGAGTGTTTGCGGCCAACCAAGATTAAACTCCGCTTTAAACCCACTTTTTCTTCGCCTCAGTAAAGATTATTGTGAGATTGTGATAACTTGCTCATATAAGTTCTTGTTCTAATCCCCGACGAAAGGTTACTTAAAACTAACATACAACCGATGTATATATTGGGAAAAGGGAATAATGTGTCTGTTTTTGTTTTTTTTTCTCCCTTTTTCAAGATTCGATGTGGCCTTAAAACATGGGAACTGCTCCATAAAACGTAACTAAGCAATTCACGCTTGGATGTATACAATGTTCTTATTATACGAGTCGTGATATGCATCTGCGTTTGTGCTTTACTTCCCAGCGATGTATCCGCCGACCTTTTTATCTGATTTGAATTCACAAAACAGTTTCATGAATAATAAACCCTTACCTTACATTACCTTTGGAGAAATTCGCACCATTTTACTCCTTAATACATCATACAATTTAAATCTAGAGTTGCAGTAACATTTCGGGTTTTTTAGAGTTAATGGAACTATAGTCAACCAAAAATAGATGTAAGATATTTTGCCACATGCTGCCGTGAGTAAGAATATTCAATTTACTTTTGTAACGCAAGTGTGAATAAATAAGTTGATAACATCCACTGATAGTGAAAAGGGGTTATTATTTTGTATAGGCGAATCAAAACATTTCGATAGAAATGGACCAATCCTCAACAACAACAAAATGGGGGAGGGGGGGGGGGGGTAATTTCCGACCTTCCATTACCATTACGCATTGAATATCATGTTAAAAAATAATGCAAGGATCACAACAGCAATCATTGTAGCAACCTTAAACTGGGGATAAATGACATAAATTACATTTATCAATGCTTCGCATTATTACCAAATGTAAGATTTAATAGTAATAATAATGAAGGTCAGATCGATCAAAATTGAGTCATTGACTTTTTTGAGGGGTGAACGAGACGAAAATTACAGGGAAAACAGAGGAGTTTGTAAAAAATGTGCTTTAACTAATCATCACTGCAAACCATCAATAACATATATCCAGGGAGGAGTCATGCAGGCGTAGTTCGGGTAGTGGTAGGGACAGAACGGGTGGCAAATGGCAAGCAAGAACGACAAAAAATAACACACACGTGGAGTAAGATGCCTTTATGAATATCCGCGTCTCTGTATTTTGAAGGGGGGGGGGGGGGGGGGGGGAGGGGGCAAAAGGGTGACAAGCTCGAACCAAAAAAGGATACACGTTGAGTCAATTATTGCCTACATGAATAACCGCGTCTCTGTATTATGCAAGAAATTCCCACATGATAACGCGTAAATGTTTTTAAAAACAGTTTAAAGTGATTGACACTGGTTGCAATAACTTGCTATCTACCGTAGATAGTCTGCGTGGAACTGTGTTTTGTTCTAGTCCGCTTCGGGCTTGCATTGACTACACCAGCTTGAAAACGTGTGACAAGACCTATAATAAGTAGGTAATTATTAATTATGATTCCTTCATTAATTAGAATAAATGTACCAAATTGAAATACCTCGTAAAAAATCGAAATGTACACAATATTCCATGCACGCACTGTAAAATAAATTATCGGGTCATCTGCATGTTGAAATATATATACGATAGTTAACATACTTATACATATAAATGGACATGCATGCTATTCCTTTCACCCCATCGTAAAATGAACCATCAGAATATCGATTTGTTGAAATATACAACAGGTTGCATTTCAGAGATTTTGAGCAAAATGGACAGGGGACGAAGGGTCTCATCAAACACAAAAACCAGTTACCTAGCACCGGTTGGGGGTCACAGGGGTGTATGCCCCCTCCCCCATAATTTTATTTAAAAAAAAAATAAAGTAATGCATAGAGTGCGCCGCCCCTAATAATTCGTCCCCCAATTGGTTCGACCACGCTATGCCGCTGTCTGACTGAAGCCATTTTACTTGGCCTTCCTGTATTTTCTTTTATAGGTGAAACCTAATGCTAGTTTCGATTCTAGGTGAGTTCGAACATACTCAGCAATACAGCTGTAGGATGGGTAATATTATGTTACTTATACCCCTGTTTCTTTTTCCCATCATGTTGTTAAAGATGCAGCCACGTAATCATTACTTCGAGCCAACGAGTGCCTGATTGACTATCAAATGTCTCCGTGTCGAAACTTGAGCTTGCTTTTCCCCCGCTCACATATTATACATTTACCGATCGATACTTCGATTTACCGGCACTCAAAACGTCGTGTAACTTCTCAAAGCACGCGCTACTGTTCGACATGACAGATAGTGTCGCCATGTTATTTGTTCTTTTCATTAAGTCCATTAATTTGACATTCTATCGCCCATGTCAGCGCTCTGATTTAATGCTCCGGTGATTTTGAGAATCAGTTTGCAACTTGGCGGGATATTGTCAGCAGAGCAAACAAAATGTACTTAAATTTTCATGCACATTCGTGGGGGCTCTACCTAAATCCACACATTTGAACTTAGCCTCTGTTTGGTCGAAGGAGGGGGGATAAGCATGATAAGTGAACTTCTCCAAACAATATTATACGATGAAGAAAACGATGATGATGAAGATAAAGATGATGATGATGATGATGATGATGATGGTGATGGTGATGGTGATGGTGATGGTGATGGTGATGATGATGATGATGATGATGAAGAAGATGATGAAATAAATGATAATGATGATGATGATGGTGATGATGATGATGGTGATGATAACGATGATAATGACCATGATGATCCAATTGATGATGATGATAACGTCCACGACCATATAAAGCATTTTGATGATGATATTTCGTTTTCCTTTAAAGGACCTAAAGAATACAACGTACTTTGACACTTATTCCATAGTTGATGACTTGTAAAATAGGTCTGCCGAAAAAAAATCCATGAAAATAAACACAGTAGTGATTTAAGACTAATTTTCTGATGCCAAATCTCATTTAGCAGCCAATTTACGCCCCACCCACATTTAGGGTCCAGAATCGGCAGCGTGATTGACATGTGATTGACAATTCATTGGCTTACGTCATGACGCGTCATCTACAGAATTTAGTTAATTAGTCCGTTCTTTAGATGACGTCACATTTTTGCGATTTAAAAGGGGCGTTCCCAGGACAATTAGATATTTACTAATTACCCCAAAATTGATTGATTTCATGAGAAATGACTGCCAATTTCTTTTTCTTCAGGAAAAATTACGTTTAGAGAGCCGAATTGTGTAAATTAGGCCATCTAGACGCTGTAGTCCCTTTAACACTTTAAAAGGCGTCCTGGAGGTCCCACCAGAAAAAACAAATTTTTGTCAAACTTCCAGGGGCTACTCTTTCCAGGCTTACCCATGTATTATTAAATCAGCATTCTAAAAATAGTTTTACATTATAAAAAAAAGTGCGCAAAGAAGGGGCACTCTTATAATTTCGGGCGTCCTTGGGTCATTGTAGGGGCTAAAATTAATCGCCCTTATCCCCCGTGTATTTGTTTTTTACTATACGAGTAGTATCATATATCATATATGGGCCAACGGTTGCAGAGAGAGAGATGCAATCGATTGTAAGTTAGATCATGTGATCTAAATGCGCAAATCTGATTGGTTGATAAAACGCGCAAAGATTCGGACTTTATACAATCAACTATAACTTACAAACGATTGTATCTCTTTCTGCTACGGGACCCATGGAGTAGCAACCTGAGTAATCACATAAAGAGAAAATGACATTTGTACAAGTAAAAATCCCAGGTATCAAAGGACTCTTGAACCCAGTCCTGCAAGTGGGACAGGTTGTAAAACGATAGACGTACTGAACATCCATGAGTAGAAAAGAGTTGGTAGTAAATATGGACGTGGAAATTAAGAAACTTGAAACTATGGCGGTGAATAAAAAAGCGCATTAAAGTATCATCTTCTGGCACTCGATATCTAAAAAAAACATGTGCCTTTGGTATAGGGCATGCTGCTATGTGTGTCGATGATTGTGTGGATGAAGAGTAGATCTGTATAATATACCAACCTATCAGACCCTTTCAGGAATTGCCATGCAGGAAGGGGTGGATTTGTTATAATCTTGTTTTTCTCTTCCTCCTCTTATGTTTTTGTTTTGTGTTAGTGTGGCAAAATAATTAACATTTATCAGATGTGAGTTTTACTCACAAACATCGTTAACGAGCGAGCAACCCTCATTACTCTGCGTTGGAAGTAATTTCAATCTCGCATACTCATCTGTGATCTTACATGATGATGATGATGGCAAGGCGCAAATTTTTCACAAATACGTAAAATACTGCATTCTCACACTATCGAAAATCAGTGAATTATATTATATAGTTTGATGCGACTGTAATTATATATTCTCTGTACACACTTAACTCTTTTGTTTGGGAAATGCGGCATTCCCGTTACTATCGAGAACAAAAATCTATGAATAAGTTGATGCAACTGTAATAAGATTTTCTCTGTAATAGTGTGGAAAGTATTGTAATTGGGATAGTATGCCAAAAGATTGTGAATTAGTTGGAAGCAACTTTGGCAAGAGTTTTACACACGCTTTTGTTATCCATATCGAGATCCCTAACCAACCCCCTTCAACATTTGTATATCCATTTGGATGCACAGAAAACAACTCGCTAAAAACCACCCTAAAAAGAAACTGCCTTGGACCGAGACTACACCACCTATATATACCCGGCGCTGGGCCATAATTGTCCTCTTTCATTTGCGACGCCTTAGAGACAGTCACGCTGAAAATCGCGCTCTTACATTTGATTCTAAGAATTTTCGTAGCAGTCTACAATCTAAAGTAAGACCGTTCCTTTTCTATCTATCAGTGTAGCGCAATAACCCTATTTGATTTGTAAGTCCTTGGACCTTGTCAGAAGCGATTTTGAGACCATTTTCGGAGCTTTCTGTTAGGTTTTTCTGGCGCTCCGTTGGTGGTTAAGAAAATGACGCATGCGTGAATTTTCGGACGGCTCGCGGTGGGAGTGTTCCCCCGTAGTTACGGGCGAGATTCGGTCCGAGTTTTCACTCTCAGTTAAATTTTTTCTCGGGGTTTTTATACCTCGGGTCATGTATAAGATTGATTTTTATTTGGGCTTGCTCGGCCCCCTCGTTCGGGGGGTCTTGCGTCTTGGCTCGTGTATAATGTTGCTTCCTCTCTTTCCATGGCCGTCAATCATTTCGGAGACGTTGTGCTCGATTCATGAATGATGTTGAAAGTGTTTTATTTTTTTAATTTTTGATGTCATGTTCGTATTCTTGCATGCCCGCCATTTTGTTTTTATAACCTTGTTGTGGTGTGTGTTGGCTCGACCTCGGGGTCGTGGCTTGTCCTTTGTTGGCCTTTGTTTTGTTGAGGGGGGGTGGTGCCTCGTCGGGGTCACCATGGGTTGAAACATGTGTTGGGGAGAGGTGGTGTCGGGGTTCTTGGCCCCTCCACCCCCTTCCCCCCCCCCCCCTCCCACCCCCCCTCCCCCACACTTAAAAAAAAAAAAAAAAAAAAAAGTGCGGGGGTGCCCTCGAAGGGACAAAAAAAAAAAAAAAAAAAAAAAAAAAAAAAAAAAAAAAATTGAAAAAAAAAAAAAAAATTTATTTTTTGAAAAAAAAAAAAAATAATAATTGAGTCCTTATGGGGGGATGCTAACCTCCCTTTTTTCCTTTGGTTTTTTCTTACCTTGTTCCTTTGTGCATCTAGGTATGACATCGGATGATGGTTGGGTGGACGTCTTGTCGGCCTCGTCCGGCGAGGGTCACGAGACGGGGAGTTTGAGGCCGGGTTCCCTTCCCCCGGGGCGTTCAATGTCGGTTCCGGGGGAACCAAATTTAGAATCCCGTGCTACTAATTCGCGCCTCACGGATGGGCGAAGCAGTAGCTGTGGCACCCAGGGGTATCCTATGGCTAGAGGTTAGTAGGGTCCCCTGAAGACGGTCCCCCTATCATCGTAGGGCCCGGGGATCGTGGCGTCAGCCGGGGTGCCGTCCCCGGTTGTAATTCGCCTATGATGTCCGGCTTTGGCCACGGTGAGCAGTTCAAGACTCGGGCCATTTCTCACCGCACACGTAAGTCCTCTCGCAAGCCGGGTAAGTCCGCTCTTTCCATAGCTTTTGACGGGCGCGGGACACCGCGCCCGGTGCACTCGAAACGTCGCACCCAGCATGGACGAGTGACTTCTTCTCCCGGGATTCCTGACCGAGGGAGGCCAGTCCCCTCTGGACCAGGGGTAAGTCCCATGACGTGATTCCTTCGCGTAGAGTAAACCGCTTATCAGGCTGACAAGCGGTATGATATTTCAGGTCTCAAACCTGCATCGTCTAGATTTGTATTATTGTTGTCACTTCCTTATTACTAGCCCCTCTCTCGGTGGTAGC
This sequence comes from Echinarachnius parma, assembly GCA_037951105.1. Classification (NCBI taxonomy): domain Eukaryota; kingdom Metazoa; phylum Echinodermata; class Echinoidea; order Clypeasteroida; family Echinarachniidae; genus Echinarachnius; species Echinarachnius parma. Next base: position 57,774 of record JBAMJV010000719.1, on the reverse strand, counting down.
ACTGGGCCTCGGGGTCAGTTAACACAATTGGGATTGTTGTTAGTAGTTGGTAGAATTGTTAGAAACCGATAGGAATGTGACCGAGTTGAGTACCACGGTGGTGGAAATCTAATCAGCGCTTCGGCCGTTTTTTCGTGTTATTTATAGCGCGGCCCCCTCGGAGGGGGCCTTTGCAGCAGCGCTCCGCCCCCCCCCCCCCGAGATGGGGGGGGGGGGGGGGTGTCTCGTTCCGCGCCGCAGCCCCCGCGGGGGGGGCTAGGCTCAGAGATTTGTTGCCGGGGTTCCCTTCCCCCGGTTCGCTGTGTGTTGGGACCGGGGGGGTATGGTTTTTTTTTTTTTTGGAACTCCGTTCTGCCACACAGGTGGGCAAGACAATGTATGTAACACCCAGGTGAGTTTGTTGTGTGTGGTATCTAAGCTAGGTCTTGTGCTGCCCTCTCGTTGGCCTCGGGTAGCGAGGATCGCGAGTCAGGGCGATTGAGGCCGGGTTCTTCCCCCGGTTCGAGTTGAGTTGGGACCAGGGGGAATGGATTTTCACTCCCGTTTTGCCTTTCGCGCCTCACGGTTGGGCGAGGCAATGTTGTGGCTCCCAGGTGATCCCTTGGCTTAAGGTTTGTAGGGTGATCCTGAAGACGGTCCCCCTATCACTGCAGGGCCCGGGACCGTTGCGCCAGCCTAGGTGCTATCCCCGGTTGTAAGTCGCAGGCGGTACGGTAAGGCCGACTAACCCCAGCTTTAAATAATTAAGCTATATTAAAGCTAGCTGGGGTTCGCCACGGTAAAAGATGTTATTCCCCGGGCCACTTCTCACCTTTACCAATAAGTCCTCTCACAAGCAGGAGTAGCCAGCTCGTTCCGAGGCCTTTGACGCACGTGGGTCAGCAGTGCATCCAGGAGCCTACTGGGCGTCGTCCAGCTTACGACCATACCACGCTGGTTATATCTACCCAGGATGGACGGGCTACTGCTTATTCCCGGATACCTGGTCTCGGTAGGCCAGTTCCCACCAGGCCGTGGGTAAGTACTCTTAGTCTTGCGGCTGTTTTCGTCCGTTCTGTCGGCGCTCCCCCTGGTGCTGTGGTACAGGGGGATGTGATGTACATTTCGGGGTGCCGTGGCGCAGCGGTAACGCCTCTGACTCCAGGTCAGAAGACTGCGTGTTCGCATCACGTTGGGGTCACCATTATGTGATATGGTTCTTTGGTGTGTATATATTTAGAGTTAAATTTGAAGTTTGTCCCATACTCGTTGCTCATGACAGTGCGACAATGTATGAGGGAATAGATTTTATGATGTGGCTTCCAGGAGATCCCGTTACTTTAGGTAGTTGGGATCGATCCATGCGCTAGCCAGGGTGTCGCCCCGGGCTATTAGACGCTAGCGTAATTCTTGATAATTGCCACGGTAAATTAATTAAGAAAGGAGCCATGTTATGGCTTGTATTTAAATTTTGGTTACGCATATGGATAAGTTCCTGTCGCTCTCAGTGAATGCTATTTGATTCTTGAGGAGCGGCCGGGAGTATGGTTTGAGCCCCGTCTAGACGTAGGTCATGCTGTGAGCTGTATTAAAATTCTCTCGATATAGTCGTCTTGACCGCATGTCCTTTGACGCACGGGTTGATGCGCGTCACTTGCCACGGGGTGTTTAGTCACCTGCGCGGGGTAGGTTCCTTTGGTTCCTTGGTCCCTTGATTCCCCCGGGATCTCTCCCCGCGGTAGACCTATCGGGGTGCCCGCGCGACCTCTAGCGGGTCCCCTTTTCCGCTGCCCTTTGCTGCGCGGGGCGGGTTCCCTTGGTTCCGTTGGTTCCTTTGGCTCCCCCGGGATCCCTGTCCGCGGTAGACCTATCGGGGTGCCCGCGCGACCCCTGGCGGGTCCCCTTATCGCTGTCCTTGCTCCTGTTCCGTGGGGTGGGGGGGGGGGGAGCCGGTGCCCCCCCCCCCCCCCCACCGACTTCCCTTTGGTTTTTACCTTCGGGCGTCTAGGTGGGGCGCCGGACAGTTATATGTTTTGTGGAGGTTTCGCTTCCCTCGTCGAGTGAGGGTCGCGAGGCTGCAGGATGAGGCATCTGTTTGCGGACCAGGCGGGTCCAGATTCGTGTTCGGACGAGATCGCCAGGGCTTTAGGTTGCGTCCTGGCAGGGTCGCCACGACTCTTGTCTTATGGCTTGTTTGTTGTCTACTACTATCTCCCCTAGGCCTGTGTGGATCCGGCCCGGTTTGAGCCCGATCTCAGGGCATAACGTTGCCTGTGGGTCTGGGTTATGCGCCGGGATCCGTTGCGATGGCCAGTGGGCCATTGTTGGTTTTAAGCCACGCGATCGGCGTTGTTTATGTTGTGGACAAGGAGTTGTATCATAGGGTCAGCCTCGTTAAGGCGGTTACTCATCAGTTCGATTCCCCTTTCTCAGTCGAATGCTCGTGTGCACGGATGGCGGGTTGGCCATTGCATTTAAGACAGTTTGGCTTTGATAGTGGTTAGCCAACTTGGTATCCCAACGTTCTATACCTCGTTTTCCGGGGGAGGACTGAATTTTCCGTGGACACAGTCGGGGTTTTCTTCTTCCTCAGCCCCGTTGCTGTGTAACTAAACCTGATCCGGTGTCGTTGGTTCCCTTGCGTACGAGGCTCCCCGGCTGATATTGTATCTCGGTTTTTTGCCGTTCTAGATGTCCCTTGTTTCAGCATGGAGTCTTCCATTCATCCCCACGCCCCCGTTCGCCTAGGCTGTTGGCAGTCTCTCGGTTCCCAGGTTGGGTTGCGGTCAGTTCAGTGCCGAGGCCTTCTCATTTGGCCTGAAGTCCTTCTCCAGGGACCCCTTTCGGCAGGTGTCGGTGGTGCCAGGCCCCCACGATCTAGAGGAGTCCGGATATTCTCTTTTCAGAGGTCGTACTTCGTCTGCTCCTTGCAGAGATACTCAGTTGGGTCAGGTCGCTAGGTCCCTCATCATCGAGCTGAAGTCACGAGTGATTCCTTCGGGTGGTTCAGATGCCTTCCGTCGCCTACGCATGAGGCTGTTGGCTCCGGCGGAGTCTTGGCAGGTTCCCGGCCTCCTCATCAGCTTGGTGGTCCTAGTGCCGGTTGTCGTTTCTCCATCCGGTCCCTACAAATGTTCCAGATGCAGGATATTTGGGGGGTTTTTCTTCCGCCCCTCCAGGGACGGTCGGTCGGGGTTGGGTTCCCGACAGTCCCATGGTCGTTGCAGATATAAGCTGGCGGGGGGGACGCGAGGCCGTCTCCTCCCGTCTCAATGGCTCCTTCTCCCCACGGTCTTCAGGATGTTTTGCGGGGGGTCAATTAAGTCTTAATGGACAATAGATTTCTTGAGAGTCATTTATCTGGCTTATGTGGGGTAGCTCACATGAAATAGTGATACACATGATTGAGGTGACCTAATATGTATGTAGGTTTCCTATTATTGATGGCACTAACATTAGCAGTGTATCTGCGGTATTCGTCATGGCGCTCTATTTATATGAGAATGGGTTTATAGTGACAATATTTGGCTAGTATTGTAGTGGTGGTGTTTGCAATTTGAGGGCCAGAACATGGCTCATTTGTTGTTTTGCCTATGGTAAAGGAAATGCAAGTATTTGGTAAATGCTTGCCAATTGCAAACTTAATAATTTTATTTGAATTATACTGCATCGAGAGCCTAGTTCCCGAATCATGCAGGCGTTTGTTTACGACGCCCATCTTCCAGGTCTCTGGTACCGTCCTGGGTCTCGACCGGTGTTCTCAGGCCTTGGTCCGTGCTCCAGGTTGAGCCTATGTTGAGGGCCTCCCTTGGCTGGAGCCGGCCCTGCCGGTCTTCCTGCTGGCGTTGGCCCTGACCCGAGGCGGAGTACCTGGCGCACCTTGTTAGCATTAGGTCAGGGCTGGTAAGAGATGGGTGGTGGTCGGCCCTTCCGTCCAAGGGGGCTTTTTATTACTGGGAACCCAGTTTTTTCCCCAGCCGCCGGCCCGGGGTCACAAGACCCGGGCAATGGCCGCGTCTGGGCTTCCCTTCGTTAATGGTGCTGGCGATTCTCACAGCAGGACATGATACGCTTGTTTTAGTCACTTGTCCATGCCCACGAGTTCCGGGCGATGGCCGACTCGTGGGCTCTCGTTAACGGAGCCCCTGTTGGGCGAGGTTCTACGGGCTCCTTGCTGGGCGTCGCCAAATGCGTTCGTCTCATGTTATCGGCGAGACGTGGTGGCCGGAGGCCCGGTCCTTGCTGAGGCGGTTCTGGCGGCTGGCCCTATGTAGATGTAGTCTGCGTTGTCCGACCCCTCCTCCAGTCAGTAAGTATACTTCCCGTATGCTATTTGTGTGGGTCAGGGATTATACAAATGTTGAAGGGGGTTGGTTAGGGATCTCGATATGGATTAAATGAATCTTAGTGATTTCATTATCCATTAGAGATACTAACCAACCCCCTTCATAAATTCCCTCCCGTCCTCCCCGCGTCGGTAGTCGTGCGCGTTTGAAAGAGGACAATTATGGCCCAGCGCCGGGTATATATAGGTGGTGTAGTCTCGGTCCAAGGCAGTTTCTTTTTAGGGTGGTTTTTAGCGAGTTGTTTTCTGTGCATCCAAATGGATATACAAATGTTGAAGGGGGTTGGTTAGTATCTCTAATGGATAATGAAATCACTAAGATTCATTTAATCCCGCTTATTATCACGCATATAGAAATCAAATATTTTGCGATGAATAGCTTAATTATGAGAATTTCGTGAGATAAGACTGTTAGCAGGAAAGTTTTTCTATATTCGTGTTTCATATGAAGAAGAATCATTATTTGAAGTGAATTTATTTAATCATTCCTTGAATTTCGGAGGAAAATCTTGTTTATATGGGATCAAAACTTTGAAAAATTACTCTTATGTTAAATCAAATTAAAAATAAATTGAATATCAACAGATGAAGTACTAATTTGCGACCCTAATTCCAAACACTGACCCATCAATTTCCATAATTATTTTACGCGAAACATTTTGTATCCTTAAAAACTTAAAAACAATGTTCTCGAAAAAACGAGAATTATTGTCATGACTTTTGAAAGGACATCGTAATTTTGTTTGTATTTGTTCCTTTCGCTTGAACTATACATGGCTTTGCATAGTAATGCTCTTCACGCATGGAAAATAATTATGATGATATGATATAGCCTACGCAAGAAAATTATATCGATAATAAATTTGTTCAGCTTACCGTAAGTTTGAAAACACACAAATTAAATATGTATAATTATGCACTCTCCCTTCGCGTAAAATATCAATACATTGATTTTCGCAATAGCTTGCTCGCTGCATGCTTCTGAGGGTCATTACTCGCAATCAACGATTTATTCTAACATAAATTAAAAACAATCCTTCCATCTGAAAAACCAAATAGACACAATTATAGTTACTCTCCTGGAAAAGCTTCGATTCGTTTGAAACAAATAACCAAGTACTGACGTCACTCGCAAACAACGATTTGGCAAACAACGATTTTGCGAATTATGCATGCTTTTCGTCTCGATTTGTCACACATGCATGACGTTAAGATGAGATAAACATGTGCAAGATTAACAAAGATGACAGTTAACTAATTCATTTGTAAAGAAAGTGTAGGACCAATTAATCGTGAGGGACAACTGTAAATAACTAGAGGTCCCAGCTTGTCAACAAGATTAGTAAAATAAACGAGACCGATGGTCAACGTTTCATTTAGTTTAACTCAGCGTCCGCCCAGCATTCGTCTCACCCCTAATCTCCGGTGAAAATTTGTGCCAATTTTGTGTATTTTCAAATTCCCATATAGATGAAAAGTTATTATAAAGTAAATTGCGATACTTCTAGTAATGCCACATTTATATATGATTATAGCGCATAATAATAACTTGTGGGGTATTCAATCGGCCGCCTTTGGGAACAAAACAAAAATACAATCCTATTATTTACACAGAATTTGCTCGAAGAAAGTGATGTAAAAAAAAAAACAACCATAGTTATTCATGTTAGTGTAAAGGCAAGACAATTCAGTTAACTGTAAATGTACTTGATCCGATTAAACATTGGTTTATGGGGGCAAATGCGAAGAAGGAAAGGTTGTGTGCCCCAAGGCCAGTAGAATTATACCTGTTGCATGCATCCGTTATGTCCGCTATGTCCGCACGCAAGATTGGAACCTGGGAAGAAAGGGGTATGGCACGCCTTTAGTGTCTACGCGCATTGATAGTATTGATTAGCTCCGTATACCTGGGAGTACCATGAGAGAGTGTATGGCATGCCTTTAGTGTAAATAAATACCCCAAGGCTAAAAGTGGGCCATATTTAGATGCATGTATCCGTACGCAAGATTCGGACCTGGGAAGAAAGGGGGTATGCATGGCACGCCTTTAGTGTATACGCGCCTTTATTGATAATATTGATCAGCTCTGACGTATACCTGGGATGAGACATGGTATGGCATGCCTTTAGTGCCAATACTTGACTCTAAGCCTAAAACTGAGTCGTACAAGATACGAACCTTGGGGGAGAGAGTGTAGGACACATCATCCATGTCAATAAATGACTTGCTCGACATTTTGATCAAGCGCCGTGCCTGGGATGTGGGGGTGTATGGCATCCCTTTAGTGAAAAAACTTCCCCCCAAGGCTAAAAGTGAACCGTACATGTTGCATGCATCCGCACGCAAGATTCGGATCTGGGAAGAGAGGGGGTATGACATGCCTTTGGTGACAATAAATAACTTTCTGAATATATCGATCGAACTCAGAACCTGGGATGTGATTTAGATGTGAGAGTGTATGGCATGCCTTTATTGTCAATAATTTACTCCACGTCTAAAAGTGAGCCGTATACGTTGCATGTGTCCGTACGCAAGATTCTGACCTGGGAAGAGAGGGGGAATGACATGCCTTTAGTTCCAGTAAATTACTTTCTGAATATATCGATAAAACTCCGTACCTGGAATGTAAAAAGGTACACTATGGCATGCATTTAGTGTCAATGCATCTCTTTCTTTTTCTGGGAATCTGTGATATGAGAAGAGTAGAATGTGCCTGCATTTTCAATAAAATATTGATTTAATTATGGATGAAAAAATAAGCCTAGGACAAGAATATAAGAATATAATTTATAGCCAGGATGTCTTTGCTGTCAAATGACTTTCTTGATGTATTGATCGAGTTCCGCACCTAAGACATGTGGGCGGAGAGAGGGTGTGACATGCCTTCAAAGTGTAGTGTCAATAAACGTGCTTGATATTTCGATCAAACTCCATAACTCGGATGTGAGAGGGTATATGGTATGCATTTAGTGGTTTGGTGGTTGGTTATGTTGGGTTTTACAGAGGCGTTCAATCAGTAATGATAACTTACGTCTGCATTGACTACCTTTCATCACCACCATCCGAGAGACGCAGCCTAGGATATCGATCAAGGGCGGTGCAACCAGTGGCACAGCATGATCCGATTGATTTGAGAGAAAAATAAAATTATGCTTCTGAGTTCTGATTATCATACTCAGATACGACTACAGTAACGTTATGAAATTAATTGCAATGAAGTCATTTTGTTTTTTCTTTGTTTTAGGCAGTTACGGTAGGACATGTATTATTTTAATTCGATAATTATATGCTATAGGTACAATGCAGTTCTTTAGACATTATGCGCAGAGTGCAAGTGTTATTAACACGCCAGTGATGTTCAGTCTCAGCGGTCAGCTTCGGTCATTGATTTATTAAGTAACTTAATAAATCGATGACCGAAGCTGACCGCTGTGACTGGCCGCTCGTGTTGAACGTGTCAACATTACTTGTTGCTAAATTATGTCACATAATTATAACGAATTAATGGCTGAGCCGCTGATGGCCAAATTGTAGATGGAAAGACCAACGAGGGTCCCCCCCCCCCCCCCCCCCCCCACCACCACCTCTCTGGAAAGACTAAGCAAAACAACAACAACGGCGAATTAAAGGAGAGGGATAGACAGATAGGAACAAAAAGGGTGCGCAAGGGGTAGCAGTGCGCACAATTTATAGTGGAGGGATAGAGAGAGAAGAGGGGTAGAAAAGCGCAAAATGAATGGGAGACGGAGGGGGAGAAAGGGGATAGTGAGAGGGGATTGTGTAGAAAGGGGCAAAAATGAATAGGATAAGAAACTCAAACAGAGAGAAAGAGAGATAAAAAGGGATAGAGAGGGGGAGATGTCAGAAAGCTAAATGAAGGGGATACGCTGTTAGTAGAATAATGGAATATTATACGATTTTTTTTAGAAAAGCGAATATGAAATGAAAAATTAAATTAAATTAAATTAAAGAAAATAAAATGAAATGCAATGAAAGAATAAAGCGAATATGAAATGAAAAATGAAATGAAATGAAATGAAAGAATAGTTGGAGAATGTAAAGCGAATAAACGTACACAACTTGAAAGCAAGATGATTTAGAATGAGGGATCGGGAGAGAAGGAGAGATTAGTTAGAGCACTTGGAAGTTGGAACACTCGGATCGGAGGACAGAGGAAAAAAGAAATCATGACAGAAGATGTCGAAAATGAACGAAGTAATAAAACAAAGATAGAAACGTAACATCAATCGGGCTTTTGTGTAGAGTAGGTATGTCATTTGCTGCTAGGGGGAGCCCGCTTTTTCTTCTTTAAAAACAAAAAAAACTCGGTCACGCCACCGCATCTTCGCTTAATGCGTCTCCCTCCGCTGGTTGCTTAGCAACGACAGATACCAGGATGACATTCTCAATAGACGCGTCTTCATTTCGCTGCTCCCAGCCATGCTAACCTTTGGTCCACACATACATTGTCTAACCCGGATTAACCCTGGGCGCGAATTTGTGACCCAAATGATGTATCACCACATTACCACACTTTATATTAAAGCGATCCATACAGATTTTTGCAAAAGTTATATTTGAGAACTCAATCATAATTATAACAATATCATTGTAAGACTCTGCAGAATGCTATGTCATATTTTCATAGAAGAAAATCAATATTTGCCTCATAAAAAAAATGAAAATTGATGTCAGATTTAATTTGAAAACAAAAAACAACAACATTTAATTCATCTGTTACCATAGCCTAACAAAGGTACAGGAGAAATTTGAACGCACCATGTGATTTTTGGTCGACTTTGAGTTTGACAAAGTTAATGGATCGCTTTACCCTTCTCAGAATTGCATTTTCCGTTACGGACAATGGTTATACAAAAAATGATAACGAACAACGGGGTTAATCCGAGATTAAACCTGACATATTGATGTTTCCCCCAACTTGTTATGTTAGTGTGCGCGCAAGACGAGACATGCCCTTGCCATAGTTCCAGTTCTCGTGTCGACGATATTCTGTGATTTTTGTTATTCTTCAAAAAAAATCATCTTAATGGTTTCATATTCATAATACCGAGTACAAGATATAAATACACTTGCTGTCATAAAAAGTTAATATTGGAAGTGGAATTATCGTCTTGATCTATATAATGTAGATGGTTATTGTGTGCTTTTCTATATAAAGATGTTCAGAAGTCGCCCTTTTCCAGGTTAATAGGGATACTATTGCTTACAGAATTGAATATGCTTTTGTCGCCATTCTAGATCTCAACACTTCGTACCAGATCGAACATAATGAAAACCAGTCAAAATATTCGCTCTAAATTCCAAAATGACAGTAATATCGAACGTGTGGACATTCTAAACTAGGAATTATAATGGAAACAAAAATGGATGGGAATCCGATTTGCTTCATTATTTGCATGACATGGTATCTCGTCCAAATGATGAACTCTATGTAACTATGTCTATTCACAATTAGAGCGAACTAGTAGTATAATGTTATAACAGTAAATTGATTGTGTACAAATGACATTTGTTATCTTGTATAACATAAAGACTGCCTCTGTTCTGTAACAAATTAATGGCGATTAGTTTTCACACAGCATGCATCGACCGTGCTCATTAAAATGTGCGCAAACAGATTTAATTGTTTCAAATCGCAGCTGGTGCCTCTCCACATAATGAAATCTCCAGCAAACAAAATAGGCTACTTACTTTCACTCAAATATTGGCTTCCATAAAATAATACATTAAGAGTTAGTAATGATGGGAGAAAGTCCATTAAAAGGTTTGACCAAGTTTTGATAACGCGTTTTTTAACCCTAAAAAGACTGGGCTATTTTGAACCTTTAAAAAACTGGGGGGGGGGGGGGGGGCTAAAAGGGCCCCCCCCCCCCCACCCCCCCCCCCTAAGATCTCGGCAACCGAAACTCCGATCGACTCCAAATTTGGCATCGTGATAGATGTCCATAAGGTCTACAATATTGCGCAGTAAAAAAAAATTTTTAATTAGAATATGCTAATTAGAGCTAATTAATTATGCAAAAATGGTATTTTTTTGTAGTTTTTGTAGTTTTCTCGGCAATCGAAACTCCAATCGACTCCAAATTTGGCATGGTGATAGATGTCCATAAGCCATACAATATTGCATATTTAAATTTTTTTGTTTTAATTATAATATGCTAATTAGAGCTAATTAATTATGCGAAAATTGCATTTTTTTATCGTATTTTTGAATTTTTAAAATATTTGTTATATATTTTTCGATGGAGTAAAATATTAACCATTATTCAACCATTTGTAGCCCAAAATTAAATGATTGCAGTGATCAGAATGAAAAATAATGAAGGTTTAGTCTATTCTAGGAAAAAGTCAATTTCCATAGGATTTGTACACAAATCACAAATTTAGCGATTTTCGGGCCGACGCTGACTTACATAAGGTCACGTAACTTTAGAACGGTACACCCGGTCGTCGCAAATTTGGTATCAAAAGTTGCGCAAGACTCTAAGAAAAAAAAGTCATGAAGTCGCACCGTAAAATATTTAAGCGTTGCGAAGTAATCGCGAAAATAGAGGAGGGGGGGGGGGGGCTAAATCAGCCCCCCCAGTCTTTTTAGGGTTAAAGATGAATAGGACAATGATGATAACTCAGATCCCGTCATAAATTATGAAGTTTATTCGCCATTAAATGGTGTCGATTCCTTTTGCATGTGGATGTGAATATATCGCTTAGTCTTCACGTCATAGTTTAAATTTCCAATGACTTACATGCTACAATGTAACATTCTAAACCAAAGATATGAGCGTAACGTGTACACTTCACAAAATGGCGCCATTATGACGTAGTCGTAACGGAGTTCACATCAAACATGTCAAATACATCACGATTAGTCAGAACCAAAATAATCACATTATACAAAATAGTTATACAAATAATGAATACAAAAATACACTTATTGAATACTGAAAATAATCATGTATAACAGATAAATTGATTAACATAATAGTAAAGTTTGTAATATTAATGAATACACATAATAAGCATCTTTCAAAATAGTAATTGAAAACAAATTGTCAAAATTACAATATGAACATCAGTGATTATGTACAGGACCACCATTGCCTGTATATGAAACGTTCTAAAGTGTATACAAAGGGTTTGATATATTTGAAACGCCAAATATATGCCGTGGAAATCATTTACGTGACAATTCAAAATGGCGTCGTGATGACGTCACGGATTTCATATAATACAAATTATACTGATATAATACGTATAAATCATGTACAATGCAAGGTGAGTGCATTATGTGCAAACGGCAATGTAATATTAATGAATGTATCCCTCTTTTGTCTTGATCTGTCCAGTTCCAAGCACCTGATCCGAGATGCGATCCTCCTCAACGACTTCACCAAGAACTTCGACTCGGCCCAGATCCGCGAGATCGTCGACTGCATGTACTCGAAGTCGTACAAGCAGGGCGAGATCGTCATCAAGGAAGGGGACACGGGCACCCACTTCTACGTCGGTGCAGGTAGGCTACACACACCCCCCCCCCCCCCCCCCCCCCCCCCGTAATTTGTGTCGTACGCCCCCTGTACATCCGTATCCACTAAAATCTGTTTTTTAAAACGCGACCCCCCCCCCCCCCCCCCCCCCCCCTGCGCACGCCCCTACACCACTACCTTGCCATTAAACGTTTAGCTGCGGTAGGTTGGAGAGTAAATTGTCCCTATACACAGGTCGGTCAATTGCATTAGCGCCTCCGGTGTGTCATTAACTTGTTGAGATGATCGCTCTTGACTAATGGCTGTGAATTCTCATTCGGTCAGATTTGGAATATTAAGAAGGCCAAAATAATTATATAGGGCGTTATAAAAGGCACAGTTTTATATCCAATTTTTCTCATCACGGGATAGGATTGTAAAAGAGAGAACTTGTAAGAATCGCATGCTGTCATCGCATAAACAGTTTGTTTGTGTGTCTTTGTTTTTGCGTGCGTAAATGGGTTCGTTTGGCATTATGATCGAGTCGAGGACAGACCACATAGGGATTCCGGCTCTTGCAATTGACCTAAATGTTCTCATTTCCCATAAATTAACCCTTGCCCCACCCCCCCCCCCCCCCCCAACCACACACACACACACACACACACACACACGCACACACACACACACACACACACACACACACACACACACACACACACACACACATACACACATCTATATGCAACATTGATAGTGGCTACGACATTTAGTGGTGCGAAAGTTTTGAGATTGTGCCATCTATATATCCTGTGTTTTACTTGTTTGTTTTTTTACTTTAAAAAAGAAGACCCATATAATACCAAAACGAGTGGGTTGACTCACATGCTTGACCACCCTAATTTGCTGCCAGTACGTATCAATAATTCATGAATATGGTGAAGATTGTTAGGCGAATAGTCGCTTCCTGATTTGCAAATTATCCAATTAATCTCCGATGGTGTGCTGCATGCATGAATAATAGGGGCGCAGTGACGATGCCGAGGGGGGTGGGCCATCAGAGGGATGTAGCCAGTGAGCGCCCCCTCCCCCCCTGTGTTGGAGACCAGAATAATTAAAATCAATTTGTTTTGTTTTTAAATACACTACGAAAATGATAGCCTTTGACACATGCTTACACCTTTGACATCCCATGTACATTACGCCCCGTTACCAATTCACCACGCCTCCTTCTTTTTTTTTTTTATGTTTGTATTTATTTCTGGCTTCGCCACTGCTTCATGTTCTAAGTGTTGCCACTACAAGTGAATACAATAATATTAATGGTAACTACGTCATAATCTGACATTCGTTATTACTGTAATTACCATTACCATGTGTCATAGGCTATCATTTTGTAGTGTATTTAAAAAAAATAATTTGATTTTAATTCTTCACTAAACTAATTATTTGTCTTTAATGTTAAAATGCAACATAAGAGCGCTTTTTGTTGACGGATATAATTCAGTTCTGCAGCATACATTTAAGATTCTGATTTTCCATTTACTATAACTATAAGTAAAGAGGGTTTAAGCATGTATCATTACAAAAAGATGCAAGTGCGTATTAAATTTGCACTACTGAATGCGCATCCACTCTGGTTCCTTATGGTTTAACACAACAACGACAACGTTCATGCATATAGTGGTCAAATAAACATGGTCTTTATTCGACATACGGTAGTATATAGATTTTGTTTTCAATCATAAACCCGATACTGTCCGATTTGTTTGCTTAGCCTATTAATCTGATTTACAGTGCGTGCACCGTGAAACGAATTTATAATCTTATTAAGAATATTCCAGTAAGTCCAATAATATTATTTTATTCTTCCTGCCCCTTTAAACCTTATATCATCTGTGATTTATTATTTCCACTTTATAAATATATTAATTTCGATGAAAATTAAAACACTTTGACATGATCGCGTTTATTATTAATGGTACACACGAGTATTGGTTCTTCCCGGAATGCCCCTTGGCAATACATTTGTTGGTTTTAATTACATTTGTACACAAATATTCCCATTTTTACAGTTTCCTTCATAGCCACACTTTTCCATTCCCAAAACCCACGATATGTTGTGTATACATGTATTCTACAAAACATAATGTTGAACTCAAACGAAGGGTAAACATATATTTTGAGAAAGCTGAACAAAATTGAATGTTTGTGTACAAAACGTATGGGGAGTAGACCGAGTAGTCCACAACTTTGCCAGAGTGCGTTGCCAATTTGAGTCACTCATATAATTCATGGATATTTTCAAAGAGCCATAGTCTTCTTATTTCTTGACCGATTGTGCTCAAATTGTCATGGACTATTCATCCTAGTTAGTGTCTCATAGTGCATACAACAATTTGTCCGGATTTCATTGTTCTTTAAATTCAGTTTGACCAAAACTCAAATATCCCTTTAAAGGGCTGGCGCGTCTTGTTTGTTTCACTTGTACTTAGTAAAGTAAAGTATTCTTATTTACGGAGATAGGTTGAGGGGAGTAAATTTTGTCATTGTTTTTTTTTTTCATCTTGGAAATACAAATCATTTTGCATGATGAATATACAATAAATTAGTTAAATGAAACAACAATTCTGTGCGGAAATGACTAATCTTAATTAGATGTAGAACTGTCATTTATTACTCCGGATATGTGACGTTTGAAACAATTTTGGGATAATTGTTGATAATTTAAAGATATTTTGTTTGTTTAATATCGTTCTATATAATTTTATATTACGAAAGCTATTAAATAAGAACTATAATATATAAAACAATGAAACATTAATGTTAGGGACAATGTTTTTTCTGGTATATTTTCTTTTGATCTTGTGATGATTGTTTTACACTTTAAAAACAATTGCAGCAATCATTACAAACAAAATTACCCTTAAATCACTGCGGGGTAAATACCTTGTTTATATATTTTCCTTTCAATAAATCGAATAAAATGTCTGCTGCATTTGACGTTATAAAACGGTTGCAGGAAAGACTGAACTAAAATGTGAAATCTCCTAGGGGAATTAGCCTGTTTTGCACAGCGTTTCATAAAAATGGGGATATTATGTACAATTTATAAGAATATTGGATATATAATTGAGTTTAAATTGGAAGGAAATTGAAGTGAATGCCATAGGCGTAAAGCAGAACGTAATGCATAATACTTCAACCTAATTGTTCCTTAAAATACATTTATTTCACAAGACTTTCTTGTATCAATATCACATTTAAAGCAAGTTCTATACTTTCTTTTCTATAGCAGATGTTTTTGTAAACCGATTATGGTGTAAATTACATGTATCCACAAAACTTATGAAGTGCCAATATTAAAAAAACGCAGTAGCCCAATTCCCGCATCTTACATGACAATCATCGTTATGATTTTCATAGTTTGTTCGTACTTCTCCTCAGCTCAGTGTATTGCTGATTTATTAGATTACGTTACACATCTGTTTATAAAAATGAATGTTATTTAAAGGGATATAGTTGCATTGTTAACATCGACAAAATTAACTTTCACTTTTACATACCTTGTTGTAGTCGTATTACCCGTATAAGCATGGGCCTGGGGGAGGTCTTTGAAGAACTGTCTATCCATCTTGCACAACTGCCCAACAACGCCCACCTTCGTATTTTGGCCTAATGAAAGTGTAAAATCATTCTAACAATGAACAGCAGCAAGAAGTATAATACGAATAGTAACGGAATGTATATGTGTTTTATCCCTTTTATCCAGAGGGACCCGTTGAAGACCGTCAATGTGGACCGTATTATTGTCAACATGGGTCCGGAAGAGGTCTTTGAAGAACTGTCTAGCAATCAGTACATGCACTACACAACAAAGACCACCTTCATATTTTGCCTTTAGTTAGTAAAACAACCGCAAAAAGTTTAATATCAACATTAATGAAATCCATGCTCTTCTCTCATCCCCAAATGGACCCCTTGAAGTCAGTCACGGTGGACCGTATAATGGCCACCATGGGTCCGGGAGAGGTTTTTGAAGAACTGTCTAACCATTCTGTACAACTACACAACAAAAACCACCTTCATATTTGGGCTTAGTAAAACAACAGCAAAAAGTTGAATATCAATATTAATTAATGAAATCCATGTTCTGCTCTCATTTTCAGATGGTACCTTGGAGGTCAGCCAAGGAGACCGCATCCTGGCCACCATGGGCCCGGGAAAGGTCTTTGGAGAATTAGCCATCCTGTATAACTGCACGAGAACGGCCACCGTCACAGGTAAATTATTGGTCATACTAATATTTTACTAGATTGAGATTCGTTTTGATTTTGGTTTAATATATATTTCCAAAAAAAAAATCAAAATATATCATGAGATAAAACGAATACAGTACAGAGTTAACATTTTTGTATACGTAAAAATATTAAAGTTATCTAGGTACAATGAGAATACTGATTAAAATAATAAAAATTATACAATTTAGGTATTAGAGGGAGCATGACATGATCAAACGGTTTTGCTTAAAGGTACCTGTGTTGTCGTGTTAGAGGGCGCTTTTCTCAATGTTACAGAGAGACACCATGTTGCTAATAGGCATGCCGCCATGGGCTATGTGTCTAGGCTAAATATCATTGCATGCTATTTTGACGAAGATAATCATGGCGCTACCCCGTGAGTTTTTGTTAAGCGTCCTCCCAATTCGACGACGGGGTGAATTCAAACGACGATAACAAAATGTTACGTGTGTTTACAAATCTGTTGACGCCTTATTTTAAATTGATCCGCAGCCATATGTAAATGCTAAAACATACAAAATGCCTGTAATTGCATTGTAATCATCATACTTATAAAAGTTTGTCAGAATTTTTTGTCAAAAGGGGCATGTAGAAAACAGTACTCAATTATGGTTAAACTTCACGCTTGGAATGCACAACTCATTACTTAGCGTTTGAAGAATGTTATCACTTCAGGTACAACGGAGAATGGCCAGGAACCGTGAATAAATCTTCACAAATATTATACAAAATATTTATTTGATGCTCATTAAAATTGAGGCTCGGCTCGGAATTGTCGCGTTGAAATAATAAGGGTGGGTTTGACAGCTGTCACGTTGGAGGCGCTATTTCCATGGCGACGTATTTTAATCGTTTAAACAGTAAAAAGAAACAACTGTTATGATCAGAAGAGATCGAGCATTCATAACTAGCTACGTCATTATTGCGGAATTTACGTTCGCCAGATGAGGCCTATACGAAACAGGATCAAAGAAGCAGCAAGTGTGAATAAAATTATGATACAGTGAATAAGACGAAGAGGCAATGTTTGATTAAATCTATACGAACTCGTATTCTGCCCTAATCTGACAAAAGGAAGCAATTTACAATTGGTAGTTTTCTTGTAAATGAGGATTTTTATGATGATATTTATGCAGTTACTCCCTTTTGACCTATTCATTTCTTATAAATGGATTGTCAGGTGACTTTAATTTGTTCACCATTGTGTAGAGCATATTTCAATTACCCCTAAATAAGTAAAAAGCCTATCCATAAAATTGTCAGTTGCTTCCTTTTGTCAGATTATAATTCATTGTCTGTGCTTTCCTGTGTTCAGACCAGTCATTTAACGCTTGACGTCTTTTATATCATTATTCTTGTATTATAAATAGTTAAAGGGGTAGTACAGTTTTGGTAAGGCTGAACTTTAGTAACCAAACCTGGACAGTAACATTATAAACTAATAGTTATAACTCCACCATGCTCGAAAGGTATATAAAATTACAAACGACTAAGTAATATGCCCGTTATCATTAAAAAAAGAGCCATTCAAACACAAGAGGGCGCTTTCTAAAAAGGCATTGGTTTCAACCATTTTTCATACAAAATTATGCATGTGATGTTTTATTGAAATAACGATTAAATAGAGAGATCATCAACAACTATTTAAAAAACGCTTTTTAAAATTTTTGAAAAAGTGCAAGCATTTTTAAAATTTGTTGTTAAATCTAATTATTTGGGCCCCAAATAATTATAAGGTCAGATATATTTATTGATATTTCAGCCGTTTCTGGGTCGATTTTGACCAAATAAAGTTTATTCTGCCATTCAAATTGCATGTTCTTTCAAATTTGACACTCAGTTTTTCATTACCTCACAAAAAATTGTGATGTGCAGCGCCCTCTCTACCAAAACTAAACTACCCCTTTAAATAGCAATTACATTATTTAAAAATCAAATATTTCATAACCATGATAACAGTAATATATATATTGAATGTTCTGTATCGGTTTTTATTACATCCAATAAATAATGATACCGCGGATCGAGATTATACAATATATATTTACAAGTCATATAATTTCGGAATTTCCTATAAAAGAAATAAAGCCTTACAGGGAAGTCATTGGTTAATGTAACGCGCTATAATCAATTATTAGATGTCAAATAAATCCTGGCGAAGAACAAGTTTCTGGAATGGAATTTTGTTTCAGTTTTGTAGCCCACTATTCGTTTCTTCTCACATGCATCTGTCCACCACCTATGCATCAAAGCGGAGGCGGGGTTGGGTAAAATACTTAGAAGAGTAACCAACCAGAGCGTTATAACAAATACAGTGCGTATAAAAAACGTTACACTTTTGAAAAATCTGTAAAAATTACATTTAAAAATATTTAGAAGATTTGTTCATGTCGATAGATGCCCAATAGTCTCATATATCAAGTGCCACCATCGATATATACACACTGGATACAGCACGCTGAACAATGCCGAATGAGCGACGTTGAAGCCGCCGCAAGTATCTAAAAGTCCACCTAAGTGACCAAATACAAAAGGTGCTTCTATTCATTTCCGTAAATCGATTCACTCGAGCGAGCATGGTCTTTGTATTTGGAGTACTTTTGGAGTACTTTTTCACACTGTCGCTGGCTTAATGATGAGGGCGCTGTTGCTATATCCAGTATTTTTATATCGATGAGTGCCACTAACAAAAAAAATTTTCGTTCACGCTTGGGCGAACACTGACTGTTTTTGTCCAGAGTGTGAAAAATGACTTGCGCCAAATTGAAAGAAGAGGGAAAATTAAACCAGCAGTCCGAATAAGTACTCCCATTCAAACAAATTGCTCTTTGCCATAATTGTAATGATTTCATTGCTTTATGCCAGAAACTTCCTAGACTATCATAACATAATCCTAAATTTATGCAAAAGAGCAATTTGTTTGAATGGGAGTACTTATCCAGATTGGCGCAAGTCATTTTTCACACTCTAGACAAAAACGGTCAGTGCTCACCCAAGCGTGAACAAAATTTGTTTTGTTAGTGGCACT
The DNA here is from genome assembly GCA_037951105.1 of Echinarachnius parma. NCBI lineage: Eukaryota > Metazoa > Echinodermata > Echinoidea > Clypeasteroida > Echinarachniidae > Echinarachnius > Echinarachnius parma. The sequence goes on along the minus strand of JBAMJV010000719.1, from coordinate 38,634 downwards.
TGATAGAAGAGACTATTGGGATTTATCAACATGAACAAATCTTCTATACATTTTGAAATGTAATTGTGACAAATTTTTCAAAAGTGTAACTTTTTTTTATACGCACGGTACATATTAAATATACTCACACATCTTGCCGTCCTTTAAGTGAGTGTTGTTTGTTGTGAGAAAGAAGTAGAAAGCTATGAAAATTTAACTATAAGAACTTTCCGCACATTTATATGTCCTCAGCGACGTAACTATTGGCACAGTTAATTTATGAATAGAGTAGAAAGTTCCGGGAATAATCGATTGTACGGAAACACCTGTCCTCTTGCCAAACCTGGAAATCAACCGTCAAAATAAAGTCGATTTCAAAAATAAAACCACTGAAGTAGTGCGTGAGTGTCAAACGAAATGAATTTGTTTTATTTTTTTTAATAATGGAAATAAAATGGCGAAAGATTTTAAAGTGGCCTTGCAAACCAAATAAATTACCTTATTATATTACATTGAAATATTCTTTTTCTTTTAGCGAATATTCCAGCCTGAGATGCCAGTTTAAAAGCCTTCCGTGACTTGCTGAACCCCGCCCCTTAAATTTGCCGGGGCGTGGCCAAATGATGTCATGGCTGGTTGAAGTTCGCATTTATCTGTACAGATAAAAGCTTCCGCCTGTAACGATATCACACGCCTGTTGTGTAAAAACAGACATTTTGGGGCGTTCCAATTAGGGATTTGGGTATCAGATTTTTCTTTTGAATGCATTTTTCGAAGACAGAAACTCTTGTCATATTTGGATCCTCCGTAAAAATTTATGAGAGTCAGTCTAAGATTCAAATTTGGCGCCGTTTAGATGTCGTCGCCACTTTATGATGTTGCGTGCTTGTGGCGCAAAAGTATGCATAACTAGTGGCCATCAAGCGCCACTCCGCGACGCCGTCTGTGCGCACATATTAGGATCCTGTATACAACCATAATAGCTTGCGCTCTGAGTCTGTTCGATAAGCGTATTATCGCATAATTACACGTCGCTCACAATGCGTACAAACATATGCGTGATTGACTCATCAAATAGTTTCCCCGTGATCGGGTTTTAGAGCGCAATATGGATTTAGACGACATTGGTATTGTATATATATATATCTGATGTGCTAATTGTGACGAGACGTCACAGTTCAGTTCAGAGTATGTTGATTAATTCATAACTTAACAAATCAACCGTTTCTTCCCTTACTCCAGCCGTTTCTGACGCCAGGATTTGGGCCATCGACCGCCAGGTGTTCCAGGCGATCATGATGAGGACCGGTATGGAGCGACACGAAGAGTACTTTAACTTCCTTAAGAGGTTAGGATGATTTGTCATTCAGAGAAATGAAGACCTTAGTTCCAATAGGCGCTAAATCCACTTTCCATGTAAAATGACTTAACGATATCAGTAGGCCTACATTATAATAAGCTACATAGCTATCTAGAAATCCGAATGGTTGAAGAAATTACGCAATGAAAATCAAAATATGGAACATTCGATTTTCATATTCCCATAGGCATGTGTATAAAGTTGGGCGAAAAATGCAATTCCCGAAAGTTGAAAAAGTGGATTTAGCGCCTTTTGGAATTTAGCTCTTTAAAAATTTAGCTCTAAAAACATTCTTGATCTCTCTCATCTTCACGAATTATTTCATTGTTATTTCCACTAGGTATACTTGCATTTATTGTACAAGGAATTTACCTGATACTGAGATAATTGTATTTCAAGTTGTAATTATATTAAAGTCGTCCCTCTTGAAGTTGTAATCAGGACGTATCTTGTTGTCATATCGATAGAAAATAATAACTTAATGCGATTTAACTCTCATAAATCGATTTACAGATATATATATTTTATAATCATAACGTCGATGCATACTTGATTTCTGTAGGGACACACTATAACTAGTCTTTATATACAACTGGTCTTAGTATATATATAATCGCTTTAGGCATAATAGGCTATATTCTTAAGATACAAATATGTGTTTAATGGATCTAGCAACAGAAATTATATTAAAGGACCTACAGAATACAACGTACTTTGACACTTATTCCATAGCTGATGACTTGATAGGTCTGCCGAAAACAAATCCATGAAAATAAACACAGTAGTGATTTAAGACTAGTTTTCTGATGCCAAATCTCACTTAGCAGCCAGTTTACGCCCCACCCACATTTAGGGTCCGGAATCGGCAGCGTGATCGACATGTAATTGACAATTAATTGGCTTACGTCATGACGCGTCATCTACAGAATTTAGTTCATTAGTCCGTACTTTAGATGACGTCACATTTTGGCGATTTAAAAGGGGCGTTCCCAGGACAATTAGATATTTACTAATTACCCCAAAATTGATTGATTTCATGAGAAATGACTGCCAAATTCTTTTTCTTCGGGAAAAATTACATATAGAGAGCCGAATTGTGAAAATTAGGCCATCTAGACGCTGTAGTTTCTTTAACTGGATAAACTTATAATTTCTTGTTTTTTTGTCTTTCTCTTGCAGTGTGCCTTTGTTCAAAGATTTGTCTTCCGATAATCTCTTCAAGCTCGCGACCAGCCTGGAAGTAGACTACTTCCACGAGGACGAGTACATTATAGTGGAGGGGTCCAGAGGGGACACATTCTACATCATCAACAAGGGACAGGTATGTATCAGTTTAAATATTAACTGACATGCCTCAATATTAACGGTTGCTTGATATAATCAGTATAATCGTGATCAATAATAATCAGTCTACAGTACGTTCGGTGACTAAAATTATTTGTAGAATTGCAAAATGAATTAAATTGTCCCGTACCTCATAAAATGGACTAGTACTCCATATGATAGTGGAAGGGTCCAGGGGACAAATTCTTCATCATCAAGGGAAAGTACATATCGGTTATCTTGGTCAGTTATCAAATTGGCAACATTTTGCTTTCCTTTTATAAAATGCGGCGAGTGGTGGTCCAATTATGATTGCAATTGTTTTAAGAATGGCTAGAGATGACAAAAGGATACTCCAGAATTAAAAGTTATAGAAATATTGGCTACATTAGTTATGAATATATCAATAATTTAATTATATTATATAACATTATATCATTGCGTTTTCAACTTGTCTTACAACCAAGGCTGTTCAGTTTTGTTAGTTTATTTTTTTGTTTCAGTTTAAATAAATATTACCTAGTTTTCCACTTTCCTTATCAATTCAATTCAATTCAATTCAGTTTATGCGAACCATAAAATAAATGTATATAAATTATATTTCAAGTAATTGTAAACATAGTAAATTCCGTAATTAATCACCCAAAACGGTTTTAATTAGTACCTTCTGGAAGCAGAAGCTTTTATATTGGGCACATTTAACTTACCGGTATAAATTTCAACGAAACTGTTTATTTTCTACTTACAGGTCCGTATAACACAATCCGTCCAGGGAAAGAAGGACCCTCAGGAAGTGAGAAAGTTAGATAAAGGAGACTTCTTTGGTGAAAAGGCGCTCCTTAGGTGAGTAAACAAATGCAAATTGAACAAATATAAATCTAACTTACAGAATGTGATGTGAAAGTAACATGATTCAATAAAGTCTGCACAATTTAATTGTTCTTCATTAATGTGTTCTTAATGCACATTAATACCTTGCCTGTAACCAACAGTCGTTATTTCAATACAAAACTCATTTTCATCTACCATAATGTGTTTACTCCTTTAGGCTTTAGGGCTCGTAGCAGCCATCTTAGGAAATGGTGGCAATTTTGAAAGTTATAAGGTATACCAGCTATGACCTCTTAAACAAACTGTATACACTTATTTATGTCTCCATGCAGCATAGTTTTTGCATATACCCGTAAAATTATTGGGCTGCGGAACATATATTTGTTTTGTTCGTATAATCAAGTGTAATGATATGTCTTGGAAACGTGACTTAAACGTATTGGAATGTGCAAATGAGGTTGTTAATCGGTATGTAAACGTTGTTCAAACAAAATAATAAACAAAACTTGCAACACTGTCTTATTTTCATGTTTTTCAGCGAGGATGTCCGGACTGCCAATGTAATAGCTGGGACCGGTGGATGTGAGTGCCTTGTAGTAGACAGACGGTACGTACCCAATTTTGTTATAATTCAAAAAGGCGCTAAATCCACTTTTTCAACTTTGGAGAAAATCAGGTTTCTTTGTCCAACTTTGTACACATGTCGATGAGAATATGAAAACGGAATGTTCCATATTTTGATTTCGATTTTGTAATTTGTCCTCAAATTTTGATTTCTAGATAGCTACGTAGCTCAATATCGTTACCTGAAAAGTGGATTTAGCGCCTTTTGGAATTAAGCTCTTCATATATTCAGATTTATGTATTGATATATAATGTTAATATCTAATGTATTTTTATCTTGTATTTATATGCAAAAGTCCTTGTTGCTCGATGGTTGAGCACTGGTCTCTGTAGCAATCAGAAAGTATCGGGTTCGATTCCTGGCGAAGCCTATTTTTCTTTGCTTATTTTCACATTTATGTTTTCATTAGAATCAATACATTCATTATCCATCAATGGATACCATACTTACCCCTTTAGCATATGTATATTCCCAGCTAGCCACCTGACGTCGGGCCGATGTCGGAAGTTGGTTGCCGGATGTTGGCATATCGCCGTTGGCTCGAGGTTAAAATGTCCGCCAGCCCAACATCGTCACGACGTCATTTTTGTGATATATTGGCATAACGTCATTTTCCGACAATGGCCCAACATCATGTCATGAGATGATGTTGGGCCATTGTCGGAAATTGACGTTATGCCAATATATCACAAAAATGACGTCGTGACGATGTTGGGCTGGCGGACATTTTAACCTCGAGCCAACGGCGATATGCCGACATCCGGCAACCAACTTCCGACATCGGCCCGACGTCAGGTGGCTAGCTGGGTTTCTCTCTCAATTTCAAATATTTAAATCTAATTTCAAAGGATTTGTTACTAATTTTAGACCCGCCCGGATTTTAAACGAAAAATCTTTGGAACTTAAAAATAATTTAAATCCAAAAGGTATCAGCATTAATTCAAGTCGGACTTAGATTTTGTTTTAATCCTATAAGGAATAAAATGACGGTTGTTATTCCCTGTATTCCAAACATTGACTACCCATCCGTATTATGTTATGAAAATGTATGGCCTTGTATAGCTTTTGTCTTGACGTCAAGTCGCTAATCTTCATCTTTCTTTCCTTGTGTACAAAATACGATAGCAACATTAAAGAAACAGTTGCAAAAGTTGTTTCAATGCCGTATCAGAAAGGCAGTAAATAATTTTTAAAAAACATATTCGCTGACTTTAAAATTTGCTATATGTAAGTTTGATTGTTAATGGGAAGGTTGTATTTATATAATGTAAGACCACGATCTTTATAAAAGACCGAGTCCGAGTCGAATATGTAATCCAAAACCTCACGCAAAGTCCCGCACAAGAAGTTGACGATTTATTTTCGCTCTTGTTTTAGAGAAAAGGCTATGAACTCAAAATTAACAGAAAAAAGGGGGGAATGCAGCAGTATTTGTGGCATTCACACCGGACTGACCATCACAACATATATCAGATGACCATTCTCATTTCTCCCGATTACAAGGCGCTTCCGCAGGGCTATATCCGGAGTCGCCCTCTTGATTAACCAGAATTTTTTTCAATTTCAACATGAGCATTAGTTTAGAGGGCACTATGAAGTCTGTGGCGTAACGTTGTCGGACTGATTGGGGGCCACGCAAATAATTGGGGGTACATGAATATGTATTTCTTTATTTTGTAAAGGATTCCCCCTTATGTTTGTTATTGTTTTTATTAAATTATTTGGGGGCATGTGTCCCCCCCATCCCCTCTTCACGGCGCTACGCCACAACACTAATTAGTTGTACAGTATGTGAGAGATGACGCCACTATATAGTTCCCCGAAATAAAACATATTTTAAAAAGACTTGACTAAATCCCACAAAAGATATTTTAAGTGTTGGATCGATTACATGTGTATCGGATTACAAAGGCAAGGCTTCTAGCTTTTTCTTTTTTTTTGTAATGGAAGCGTTGCTGGAATTACTATTTTGTATTGATTGTGAATTTGTGATTGTTATCGTTGTTATTGTTATTGTTATTGTTGCTATGAAGATGATGGTGATGCTGATGGTTGTGATGATGATGTTGATGATGATGATGATGATGAAGAAGATGGTGATGGTGGTGATAATGATGATGATGATGATGGTGATGATGATGATGATGAAGAAGATGGTGATGGTGGTGATAATGATGATGATGATGGTGGTGATGGTGAATCGTGATGTTGGTGATGATGGACCGTGATGATGGTTATGATCTTCTGATTTTGTTTTATTAAATAAGTTCTATATTTGTATAAGATATAATGTAACATCCTCAATCAAATGCAAATATTATTAGTTCTTTTGTTTTATTATTCTTTTGAAACTTCCCGTCTCAACATAATTATATCATAATTAATTAATCTTGATGAATCGATTATCTTCATCCAATCTTAGCTTTGATAAATCATGTCCTTTAATTGTTTTAATATTTGTTCCGTTGTGATTACTATGAAGGTCTTTCACGGAGTTGATCGGTAACATCTCGGCGCTACAGAACAAGAACTATGGTGATAAAGAGCGAGGTGCTACCAGGTAACAAAAACAAAGAACAAAAAACATAAACATAGTTAATATATTTCTAATAATACTTTGTATATGTGTAAATGCAAGTTTGATTGATAAGTGTATGTTGATAATTTTGTTATTGTAATATGTTGTAATGAATTAGTCATTGTAAAGCGCATATGGATATATTTGTTTATATTATGCGTTATATCTTATTATTATTAGTATTGCCATCTTCCGCCATTCTCCACCAATCCCCTCTCAGCTCTGCACCATCATTCCTCCAAATGTCCCCACTTTCTCTCCCCGCCACACCCCGTCCCCTATTTCCCCCACCTGTCCATCCTCCATGGCCAAGTATATGTAGTCTTTAATAAAAACTTCAGACTCCTTCCCCTGATGATTAGCCCCTCGATTTCTCTTTCCGTCCTATATCCTTTGCATAATACTCCTTCGTATGTTTTTGTTTTCAATTTCCTCTTCTATACTACTACTAGTATGTCCATTTCTCACCCTCTCTCTTCTCCTGTCCTCTCCTCTCTTCTCCTTCCCCCTCCCCCCCCCCCCCCCCATTCCCCTCCTATTCCCTCCCCCTTCCCCTCCTATTCCCTCCCCTACCCCCTTCCCCTCCCATTCTCTCCCCTCCCCCCTTCCCCTCCCATTCCCTCCCCTCCCCTCCCCACATTCCTCCCACCCTAACATCATTGAATAATTTGTTTATCTAAAAATTGAGAACAATAGTTTTTGAATCGTAACACTTATTTTCATGTGCTTTTTTGGCAACAAAAATAGCTGTTCAGAAATTGCTTTAAATGCCCAATTCATTAACAATTCAATAAAAATAAAAAACATAATATGCAAAATTTTCAAAACTGCCCATGGTAATGCTTATTAAAATTGGTATTGCAGTGACTTTGGAAACTAAACATATATATATTTAAAAACATACGATATACAACAAAAATATTAAATATCTAATTTTTAATATAACTAATTTAATACCAAGTATGTATTCAATACTAAGAATTACATAAGTATTTATTTAATTTTATGTTATGAATATATTTAATTTGTTGTAATTTAGATGTTAAAGGGAAAGTACAGTTCTGTACAAACTTAATTTCAGAAACTAAAACTTAACATAAAAAAACAAAAGTTATACAGCTTAAATAAAGAAGGCTGTTTTCATTTTAAAAAGCAGCAGTTAGCAAAAATTGTGAATGTGATATATAAGGATCACAATAATGATTTAATGGAGAGATCGTCAAAATAAAACTGCTTTGGTATAATTTTTGACAATGAGTAGCCTAAGACTTCATGAAATATGTTCTTAAATTATAAAATAAATGTTGGTCGCAGCATGTATTCCAATCGAATATATTTATGGATACGAATGCTGTTTCTGAACCGATTTTGATCAAACAAAGAAGTTTACATTTAAAATCATGTGCCTTTCAAATATTACATATTACATATTTTTTAAGCGGCCCCTAAACCAAAATGTACTATCCCTTTAACATTGTTTAATACATCCTAATACATAATATATACCGATATCAATAATGCACGAAATATCGGTCTTCTGCATTTGCATGCCTTCCCGTTCTTTCCGTATTGAATATAAATGTGAAGTATATACATTGTAATGTGTGTTCTTTTATAGTTATGATTTACATTTATGTTTTGATATCGTTGATCGTTTTGTTTGTATTATCTGCTGAAGATCTACCTCGATATGACTTTAATATCATGTGCAGATCCAGTGTATTTTTAATTAATATGCACAATTTGTATTCTATGCTAATTGGTATTGTTGCGTATTTATGCTTAATATATTATCGTTGCATTTTAAGGGACGTGCGCTTTGAGATTTAACTTCAATAAAGCGCTATATCAAAATATACCATTATAAGTATTATTATTATTAGGTTGAAAACTATTTCGTTTGTACAAATTCAGAAATGAAACAAATGCTTATGTTAACGGGGTAACACTATTTTGTTCTGCAGTAAATATCCTGAAGACATGGTCGATGGATCATGCATATCCTGGATGTCCTTCAAAATACTCGTCTCCGAAATAACAGGGTATTTTAAAAACACAAGATCTTGGTTCTACCAATTTTAGGAGAGGTTATTATAATTATGCTCTCCTATTTTTTACACGGATATAATGGACAGCCTTTGGTATTAAATAACTTAGCATCCCCTTAATTTAATGAAATAGGGTGAATGCATACTTTCTCCTAAACGTTACGGTAATTTGGGTGTTAAAAAAAGAGATCGACTAACCATATCATAAAGCTTCTCTGTTTGCAAAGTATTATTCGTTCTTATTCTTGCGAAAGGTTACTGTCTTCAAGTTTAATGGTAACGGCTTTCATAATATTTCGGCTTAGAATTTTATCCGCTTTTATTTCCTTTCTTTAGGCTTTTCTCGATATATTTTCTAAATTTTTCCTTGCTTTTCGTGTCTTCAGATATTTCATCAAGTTCAACAAAATAATAAAACTCTTATTTGTTGTCTATGCGATATCCACAATGGTTTGTTCATGTATTACAATTTGTCAGGAATGGAGGCATTCAAAGAAAGTATTTCGAATGCCTCCCTTTAGGTGCTATTGTATTGTAACAAATTTAGCGTTATATATATAAACGTGGTTGAAGTTTGAATTTCTACAAACTGTATTTATCCAGACCTAGTCGCGAAGAGCTCGGTATTCCCAACACCAAAATACACAAGTGAGTTAAAATCACACATACCATATTCACCATTCTTCATACGGATTATAACGAAGTCCGTGACATGTTAGAAAAGACAGTGTTCATAACAAAATAATCTTGATATGTTATATTACATTCCACACATCATATGCATTGGTGATTTGTTGTTTTACATGTGTTCCATTCGTTGACATGTAGAATAGAAAATGTTCATCATGATAATATTTAGTATATTCAATTTTCATAATTGTATTTTTAGTATTGACGTTATACACTAGTGATTTAAACATAATTTACATGAACTTTATATCCCTATAGATAGAACTCTTCTTTTATTGTATAATATTATGTAGATATTTCTCATCCTGCAGTATCATCATATATCGTTATACACACATACATGTATGTCTAAATATTGAATTGGTTAATAATTGGTATGCTGTTATTCATGGTTTCACTTAGAACAACATCAACTTTCATCAATATGTCATATCGTATTTTATTAAGGAATTTCAACATAATTATGGATTAGTTTTGTCATGGTATGACCATCACAATGAAAGTATATAGGTCATGGTGAATTATGTTTTAGATAAATGAATAGCTTACAATTTATTTTTAACAAAGTTACACAAAATTGTTTAATATTAAATACAAAATGACAACCAAATATGATATTTAATCTAATTTCACATCAATGATTAAGCATCCGTGTAAACGGAATGAAAGGTCTTTAATAATAATTGGTATAATCATTAGCTGGAGGGCTTTAATAAGATTTCAGGGAAGCCAGATAAATATGATGAGCTCATAGTATGATTATCATTTTCTTAGAAGCGTGGAGACGGACTAAAGACACTGCATAAACAATTTGCAATCATATCATTACATTGACACTTAAGTTATTTCATACACAATGTAAAAACTATTCGTTTGCATCTATAAATTTGGATCCGGGATATGGAAATGCATAATGCGATATTTTCCTCGTATAAGAAAACCGTATCGTAATTTCTTCTTTGTTGTATAGAAAAAAAATGATAAAGTACAATATTGAGTAATGAGCCGTACCTGTTCAAGGTTAATTAAAAGCGAATGGATGCCAACGTCCTCATAACCGAATAACTACAGTATTAGTCCGTCGTAGTGTAAGCTAATCCACATCAGTACCGATGAACATGAATTAATTTTGATTGGGGAGATTGGAGTTATTTCTGTGAATAGCAACAAAAAAAAGTTATATTATTGTTGGCATCTGACGTACATTATATCGGTGTTACCATGGTTACGATAATATCCACGCTCACAGGTTGTTCAAGACCTCCGATAAATATCTAGTCGAGCTAGACTTCGAAGACAACAAATATAAGAAATTGTAAGTTTCTTCTTTTGCGAATGTTTAGAGACTTTTGTTTTGTTTCGTTGAAATATCACATTTCTTTAACCTCTCCTTTTAAAAATCACATCTAAAACTAAACTTGCGGTGGCTGTTAAATATCTAACACACGGATTTACGCTTTAAGCAAATACTAACTTACTACTTTTTTTATAATCGTCCTAAACAAAACTATCAAAATCCGATTATGTCGGTGGTGATATTTCTAATATAACTCGCACATTACATCTTATACTAAGAAAGTTACAGACTTTGTCAACGTACCGTGCCCCTAATCCTATCGCACAACGTACAAAATAGTGATTCCCTTGTTTTTTAACTGAGTCGTTTCCACGTCTTATAAAGTCGAAGGAACGACTTACGGAGGAAGGAATTATACAAACAATATTTATACTCTATATTGCATTTTATCTTAGGGGCGCGGCATAAACAGCACTTTCATAAGTATTCATAATGTCGACTGCTCACGAATTATAGAGCGCTTATTAAAAATAAACGTATAGCATATAACAATGCGTGAGATGGCATATTTTCTGTATTCATATCGTGGGCTAATTTTCGGTAACGTTATTTTCGCTCTGAATTATTTTATTTTACAAGAGGATTACATGTTATCTGGTTGTGTAATTTCAATTCTGATCTCCTTTTTGCTATACTTTATACAACCAAACTGCTGATTCAAAGCGTGTTCTCTGTTCTAAATAGTTACCGTTATGTTCCAGTTTTATGAGACACAGAAATTTTGCCATCTCAAAATCGCTTCATGCAAATAATATGTCATAATCTTCTCATGAAATATATATACAAATAACTTCACCCTAAATGCATTTCATATACATGTACCTGTATATGTTTGAAAGCCGACCCACGCCATGCTTATAATATACACTTGTTATACTAACGAACTAACGAACATGAGTGAAATCAATATTATTGTGATAATTATGCTTTGAAGTTATCAGGTTGTAACAAACTAAGTGAATATAACAATTGCTTTCAATAATTGCATTACATATTCACCCAGTCGTGAAAATGTTCTGACAATATATACGGTATATATGCATATACTGCATTGATATTTAAACTTAATTTAGATACATTCATTAACTTTTAAGAAGTTGAGTGAAAATATTTGTTTACAGATACCTTTATCACATTTTAACTTTAAGAAACTGAGTGACAATGAATTGTTTTAATGTATGGTATATAGATGCATTTATACATTTGTATACTGGTTTTACAAATATATTACAAATCAGTACATTCGCTTTATGGAGGATTTTCCCATCTTTGTCGAGTCGTGTACAAAACTAGACATGTATTAATACACACGTGAGCATTTCATAGTTTTAGCATTTTGGAGTGCCTATGTATATGTTTTAATGATTCGTTTTTTCGTTATTGTTTGCCATTGCACATACTGTATTAAAAGGAACAAACTCTTTACCAATATTTTCATGCATCTCTCTTTCATAGAGCGGAAATTTGCAGTTGTTGACATTCAGTATATTTTTACTGGAAAACTAAAACTGATTTTATATTGTATTTGATTTTTCAGATTTTTTTATAAACATAAATGTGATAACCAGAGCATATCAAAATATAAATGACATTATTGAACCGAGAACACAAATAAGGAAAATGTTTTATTATATTTGAGGATAATGCTATAACTTCACCTTACATTTTTTTGTAATAATAATTAAAATGATTAATCCCTGCATGTATGTATAAAGCATGAATCGAACTGTAATGCACGAATTACGTATTACCATCTGGTTGAAATATATTGCATATGACAGAATCAGACAAACGTATTAGAAATGACAAATTGAAACATAAGCAGGAAATGAAAATCGGATAGTTAATCAAAACGATTGGATAATACAAGTTGAAACATAAGCAGGAAATGAAAATCGGATAGTTAATCAAAACGATTGGATAATACAAGTTGAAACATAAGCAGGAAATGAAAATCGGATAGTTAATCAAAACGATTGGATTGTCAAAAGTAGAGGTAATAATGTTGTGCGATCATTTTCTCGTTTTGATTTTAGATCAATCCAAATTATATGTGATATTTGTTTTTAGTTTTAAATTACTCTTTTCATATTTGACCCTTCCTTTTGTAATTTTCATTTTGATTAGAAAAGGATCCCGTGGTGTTATTTCATGATTGAAATATGATTTTAATTTTATTATTATTTTGTTAAACTATTTCTTAATATATTAATCGATGTTATGATGTACATTAATGAGCTAATCAACATTGTATTATTATTATTCGTATTATTATTGATGCTATTATTATTATTAGTTATCACTATAATTATATCTAGTATTAGTATTATTGTAATTATTATTTTTACTATTATTTTTTGTTTATATCATCATTATCGTTATCATCATCATCAACATCATCATCCTCATCATCATTATTTGTATTATTATCATGGTGATTATAATAATTTGTGTACATAGATCTAGCTCGGAGATGGACAGCACGGAGGTGGCCCGAATCAAACCGATCCAGGATCATCTCTCCGGTATTCGTCTCGATGAACTCGACATCGTGGCGACGCTCGGTGTCGGTGGCTTCGGTCGAGTAGAGCTGGTAAGTTAACGACATTTATTATGTTCCCTACTAGATAATATCAATCCTAAAACAGTTAATACAGGACCCACCGGGTTCCCGTAGGCATAGGCAATGGTTTAAGGGGGACGTACACCCCAAAATACTGATAACATGTTAAGTTACAGTGACTTTTGACCTGTGACCTCTTTGTATTGCGACGATAACTTCTGAAGTTACTGTGACTTTTGACCCAATTGTAATCTGACGATAACCTTTGACTTCTGTTAAATATTCTTGTAGGTTCAACTGACGGGTGACAAACAGACGTACACCCTCAAGTGTCTGAAGAACCATCGCATAATGATAATGGATACCATAATAGACAATACTGTGACCCGATAACCTTTGACCTCTGTTATTTTTTTTACTGTAGGTTCAACTGGCCGGTGACAAGCGGACGTACGCCCTCAAGTGTCTAAAGAAGCATCACATCGTTGAGACGAGGCAACAGGAACACATCTTCTCTGAGAAGAAGATCATGATAGAGTCCAGCTCACCATTCATCGTCAAGTAAATAATGCTTATAATTAATATGATACATTATATTAATTGCAATGTACATACATTGTATTGTGATTATTCGATGTTCTGGTTGCATTAGTTTGTGTGAACTTGGCTTCCTCGAAGTATAATTATGTTGTTTTCCTTTGTTGAGAGTTTATATAGTCATTACAAAGATGTTAAATATAAACATCTTATCGAAATTCGATAGTACACGTCTGTCCTTTAAAAGAAAATGAATGTCTACTATGTATTTGTGTAAAGTCGTCTCAAAATGTCATAGTCGAATCATACTCCGGTTTTCTTGGAGTAAAATTAAATGTATGCATCCTTTATTTGATCTGATAAAAGCGGACGTACGGCTGTTTCATTAGCTTAAGGATATGTTGATAGATGAACAGTGTTGTCATAACACAGCCTTGGTATTACGTAACCATGTAGATATATGACCTTGAAAATCTGATAATTGGCACAGCATTTGCTTTTTCATTGCGTGAAACCCAAAGTTATAATATAGAGATTTTACACATGCCCAACAAATGGGGAATAACTCAGACAAAAATAACTGGGAAAAGCAACACTTCATATTTTTAGATATGATCTTCATTATTTGATATGATAACGATGATATTATTAGACATAACGGTGTACAGCACAATTTTGATTAGCAATATAAAAATACAGAGACAGCACCTTTTTAATCAAATATCTTTCTGCAACAAAAGGAGAAAGAACTTTACTTTATTTTCCAACATGCAAATGTGTTTTTTTAAGGTTATACATACTGTATACATATGTATAACCTTATTGATTTCGTCAAGATTTGTATTCTTTTTATTCTTCCCAATTTTGTTCGTCGCGTATCTCAAGATCAGATGAATCAATTGTCATGAAACTTCACATGATGATAGATCATTGTGTAACTTAGTGCAGTCAAACTTTTCAGTGACGTCACATCACTGTGACGTCATCAGGACGCCATTTTGTCAAATTTTAATAATCATCATATCTCAGTCATGAAATATCAATTTCAATTCAAATTTCGCATAAATATTAATCAGATCAATGGTCATCTTTTAAGCTCATGCGCGTGCAATTACACTCGGAGACGCGCGCGTACGCGTCCGTCCGTCAATTAATTTTTTTTTTTTTAATGCTCAAAACCCTAACCCGAGTAATTTACTATATGTTTCAGACAATTTTAAGCGTTTCAAAAATTTCCGCGCGTGCACGTCGGCGCGCGCGTATTTGCGCGCGTTAGGCAAATGAACAGGAAAAATGTCGTTTTTTCACATGTTTTGCAATCCTTACACATTCCTTAATGCACCCTGTTGCACCACAAATTGTCGTACCTGCACAAATTGTCGTAGGCGACAATTTGTGCAAAATGTTGACACCACAAATTGTCGCTTTCTGCACAAATTGTTAGGGTTAGGGTTAGGGTTTTGGAGGCATCAGGTAGTAGACCAAATGGGAAGTAGACCAACTGAGATTAGACCAAGTGAACATAAACCGTAAAAACGGCATGCCAATATGAGTGAGTTGTGAACTTTGTGATAAAAGCATGAAATTGAGCACACATGAAGATATGTGATTCTAAGAAAATTGAGATACATGTATCTAGCTAACACAGCACTTTTGCACCAATTAGTTTTGTGACCTTTGACCTCAGGACTCAGGATTTCACCAGATCATTTCCTGCACTTAGTGCATGCAGGTACCCAGATTCGCTCAAAATTGCCCCTCAAGTTCTTGAGATATTTAGCGGAACATGTATCAGCCATTTTGATCAAGGGCACCCCTGGCCACCAGAGGCCAGTTCCGAGGTGGCTCGACATCAAATTTCTTTTGACATCTAATAAAAAAAAACATAACCATTTTAATTATTACAAAGACAGCACGAATAAATAAACCATGTATTCACAAACGAAAATACCAAAAAGACAAGAAATAAAAAAGGGGACAAATCATTGCCCCCCCCCCCCCCCCCCCCCCCCAGCTCACAAACACCCATGAAAGGTACCTAACTAGAAACTGAAGGAAAAGCAGAAATACAACCGAAAATCACATCAAAACGAATATTAACACATGCTCACACATGGCTTTTTTTTTTTTTTTTAAGTTGTCTCGAGGCCAATTTGTAGTGTTCTTTAATGGTCTCGGCCCCCAAAACCAAATAGTCTCGGTCTCGGCCTCGAGATTTGTTGACGGATCTCGGTCTCTGCTTCGTAAAAATCTTCCACTGGTGTCGACGCCGAGGCCGGCATCGAGTCCACCAACACTGCTTATTATTATTATCATCATCATCTTTGTAGCTTGAAGACAGCGACTGACGACAATTTGTGCAATATGCGACAATTTGTGGTGTGAGGTTTTACGTGATTTCACATATTGTCGCCGGGTATGGGGACGGCGAGAGCAACCCAAATTGTCGCAAACGACAATTTGTGCAGGAGGCGACAATTTGTGGCGTGAAATTTTGCACAAATTGTCGCCTGTCGCCTACGACAATTTGTGCAGGTACGACAATTTGTGGTGCAACACACCCTATCAATTTGAGACATTCTTGACTCATAATAACGGAGTACACGCGCGTCAAAGTCAAAATTACGCGCGCACGCAAAATGGCAAAACATGGTAAAAAGTAAAAACATCCTTTTTTTTATTCGGCCATAACTTTTTGTAAGTCCATAAACACCCAAGTTTCTTTTAATATTCGGATAGAGTATGAGTTGTAGATACGAATTCATACCTCATTTATGCCAAGTAAATGTTATAAAGTCATCATATTGACTGTTAAAGTTGAAAATGCGCATTTTAACTGATTTTAATCGATTTTGAAATCAATCACAGCAGACTTCCGACCATATCTCGCTAATTCTCCATTGATTTTCTCCCAGATTTCGATATGTTTGTAGCTGAAGTTATGCTTTAAAAGTGCTGGGGTTTTAATTACCCAACAATATGAATTCCGGAACTATGTGCCTCTATACAATTGTGATTAGTCTGCCACGCGTATTTGCGCGCGTAACGCAAATAAATAAGTAAAATGCCGTTTTTTCACATGTTTTGAAATCCTGATACATCCCTCAACTCACCCTATCAATTTGAGTCATTGTTGACTCATAATAACGGAGTACGCGCGCGTCAAAGTCAAAATTACGCGCACACTCAAATTGGCAAAATATGGTAAAAACATACTTTTTTCACTTGGCCATAACTTTTTAAAAAGTCCACAAACACCCAATTTTATTTTAATATTCGGATAGATTATAAGTTGTAGATACGGATTCATACCTCATTTATGCTAAGTAAATGTTATAAGGTCATCATATTGAGCGTTAAAGTTGAAATTGCGAATTTATACAATTATCATAAAAGTCTTGCCACGCATCAACATTATATCTTGTATTGGCAAAGGCAGAGTGCAATCTTTTACTCATATTCCATCATATTTTGATTATCTCTGTCAAGTGAAAAAGGGCTGGCTGGTGTCGTGGTACGAATCTGTCACTCTAGATCTTAACTCTTTCTAATTGTCGTGGGTTCGAATCCAAGGCAATATTTTCTTTTACTTTTTTTCTTTCTTCTTTTTTCTTTTTTTTGCGGAGGGATGTAATAATATTTATTATTTATAGGATGATTGAGTAGTTATTTTTGGAATCATGCTTTTATCATAAGAAATCGATATGTATAACCTTAATTCGTCAAAAATGACGAATTCAAAATCTAGTTTTCTTTTTAGAACTGTCAGACAAACGTGCATTATTATTAACTTATAAATTAACAATGAAATATAACAATAAACATATAAATGTTAACTTTGGGATCATTGTGTTGGAAAACGTGGTTATTTTCCGCCCATAATTAAAGTCTAATTTCTATTTTGACGCATTTATTTATCTATCATGTACAGATTGTTCAAAACGTTTCGTGACCGGAAGTACATCTACATGCTGATGGAGGTTTGCCTTGGTGGGGAGCTCTGGACCATCCTACGAGACAAGTAAGGTTATTCATTGGTTGATTTGGGTAGATGTATTAAAACCGTTTGAGAGACGAGTATGTTGATTGGTTAGTTAGTGCTGATTCAATAAAGCATCATGAGACTAGTAAGCTGATCAGTTATTTAGACCGTTCTAAGAGACAGGTGTGGTGATTGGTTGTTTATAGGGTAGAGTAATTACAAAAACATGAGAGACAAACAAACTGATTCGTTATTTAGTATGTATTATTTGAAGTGAGTCGATTGTTTTTTGTTTGATTTTGTATTATTTGAACACTAAGCTAGTTCGTTATTTAGCATGTTTATTGGGAGTGTAGATTCAACATTCTATAACAAACAAACGTTATGTGGAATTTATTATACTGAACTAATAGAGATGTCAAAGATTATGGGGATGAGGTTGATGATGATTATGATGATGATTACGATGATGATGACGATGATGATGATGGTGTTGAGGATGATGATGATGATAATCACGATCATGATGGTGATGAGGATGGCAATTATTATCATTATGTATTTCTTGAATACTAACCCAATATAATCAATGTCCATCATTTTCCAGGGGGAATTTCGACGATCGAACAGCTCGATTCTGCACGGCATGCGTTGTAGAGGCCTTCCACTATCTACACGGCCGCGGTATCGTCTACCGCGATCTCAAGCCAGAGAATTTACTCCTCGATAACAAGGGCTTCGTCAAATTGGTACGTGTATTTTTTTCATAAACGTCAGGCTGGAATACTCTTTTGGGAGTGGAAAATGTGCAATGTGTACAGGGATCAATTTAAGTTTTAAGTGGGTAATACTAATGATAATGTAAAACGTTATTATACTACGTCAAATTGGTACGTGTGTAACACAGATAATTCTTTTAAAAATTACAAGCTGGAATTTTCCTTGTGTGTAGGGATGATTTCAGTGTGTATCCGTTGACCAGGGTAATTATAATGATAATGTGTACCACGATATCAAGCCAGAGAACTTAAGTTGCTCCTCGATAACAATTAGGGCTTCGTCAAAGCGGTACGTTTAGGGAGTGGAAAATGTGCAATGTGTGTGCAGGCCCGCAGGGATGATTTCAGTGTTTATCCGTTTATCCGGGATAATAATATAATAATAATGATAATTCATGCATCTCTTTGATTTTCTCAGGTTGACTTTGGTTTCGCAAAGAAGATCGGGTTCGGGCGCAAAACCTGGACGTTCTGTGGCACGCCGGAGTACGTCGCACCGGAAATCATCCTCAACAAGGGTCATGACCTCTCGTGTGACTACTGGTCGCTGGGCATCCTCATCTTCGAGCTGCTGACTGGAAAGTAAGTGTCCATACCAAAAAGGAGATTCGTGTGTTGGTACTCATTGTGAATTTAGCACACTATTTATCACATCGCGAAAAAAAAAGGTGTCCGAAACAGAAAGAATAAAGTGTGTCATAATGTTTGGTTCAAAAATGATTTCAAAAGGTCGATTCCTGGGTAAAGCCATTTTTTCTTTCCTCGTTATTTTCATTAAATCTTTAAATCATTTAATATAATGCGACAAACGTGATACATAAACAAATACAGAAACGACTGTCGCTCGGGGTATGACCAACGTAATTATATTATTTAAATAATTTATCTTAAATGCCTATACCATTATTACATTTTTCCTGAAGGCCTCCGTTTCACAATAAACGGTCGTTCCAAGGCGTACCAGTTAACTTGCTGATTTAGGCGGTCATGTTTCCTTTGAGAATTAAAGTTTAAATTATGAATTATGGTTTGTTTAATTAAATTACACTCATTTTCAAATTTGTTCAGCCCTCCATTCGCCGCGAATGACCCGATGAAGACCTACAACATCATTCTGAAGGGAATCGACATCGTGGAATTCCCGCGCAAAATCCCCCGAAGCGCGGCGAACCTGATCAAGCGGCTATGTCGGGACAACCCCGCCGAGCGAATCGGGTACCAGAAGAACGGAGTCAGCGATATCAAGAAGCACAAGTAAGTACAGTTGCTGCTGCTTTTGTTAATTGTTATCATCTTCCCCTATGTCTTGTGTATCGTTATTTCATCTTCGTCTTCTAGATCATTAGTGCAAATGCTGCTTCCTCGTTATCACCCCCCCCCCCCTTTCGTTCGTCTTAGTTTCTTCTAATTAATTCTCTAATCTTCGCTTGGATCATTGTCTTTTTTTCTTTTGCAAGTAAGCGGACAAGCTCAAGTAAGGGCTGCTGTTTCCCCCCCCCCCCCCCCCCCCCGCTATTATCTCCCCTTTTGTGGATGTGGTGTGGCAAGATTGGTAGAGCGCGCGCTTTCCGATCATGAGATCCCGGGTTCGAACCCTGCCCACTGCCTTTGTCCTTCGGCAAGACAATTTATCCACAATTGCTGCTCTCTACCCAGGTGTATAAATGGGGACCCGGTAGGAGGTGAAAGCCTTTATGTGAACGATCTTCTTGAGCCCATGAGCGCTTGGAAGGAATGCTCCCCAGGGAGTGGAGATGGTGCACACAATGTGTGCTGGTCTGCATTGTATCCTATGACCGGGGGTAATATTATCATTGTAAAGCGCTTAGAGATGATTATCAATCATATTAGGCGCTATATAAATCGAGATTATTATTATTATTATTTCTATCTTCTTGTCTTTGTTTTCTCGTTTCTCCGACCTTTTTCTTGATTATTGTCTTCTACTTTTGCGAATCAAAACCAAGCCAAATATATCAATATTTAATTGTTTGATTTTTTTTCGTAGAAATATAAAGTCATGTAAATACACTTTACTTTTCATATAGCGTCTCGAGATCTTGCGGAATTATGTTTTGACTCTGAATCCAGATGATTCTTGCCAAGTGGCAACAGAAACAATTTGAATGTTTATAAATATTGTTTATCAATATGAATGTCTCGTTTAGTGGATTTATTGTTTGTTTGTTATTTTTTGCAGGTGGTTCCAGGGTTTCGACTGGGAGGGGTTGCGGAAACAGGAACTGCTTCCCCCGCTGCAGCCTAAGGTATGTATGCATCTCCCTCAGTATGTGGTGCTTTAAAGGATCTATAGTAACATTGTCCGAATCCACAAAACTTACTAAAGCTCTAGTGGTTCTATCAAACCTCGTTGTAGTCGTATTACCGACAGATGCATTAACAGGTTTGAGTTTTTCTAATTTTCCTCTCCTGAAAAAGATATTTACGATTGAAGTGAGGGAAAAGATATTTACGATTGAAGTGAAGAAAAATATGCATATATATTTTGTACCATTTTATTTTGTTAACATCGATATTAACCTAATTGTAAGATCTGTAACTTTGAGTATATTTGTCTCGTTTGTCACAGGTGTTGGGTCCGATCGATTTCAGCAACTTCGACAACTACCCCAAGGATGTCGACATCCCACCCGACGAAACGACGGGCTGGGACGAGAACTTCTAAAAAATGGACAATTACGTGATCGAGCATGTGACATTGAACTTTAATCATGTGATAAACATGTGATCTCATACAAAGGATCATGTGACGTGATCTAGTATCGACTGAAGCATCCGTTTGGGATACAATTTTGATGCTGTATTTTTAGAAGAGGATGATCACATGTGAACTAATCAACAATAAATCAAGTGATTCAATTTGCATCAGATGATGTAATGATGCGTCAGGTGATGCTGAAACATGTCAGGTGGTTTCATATTATGTATCGGGTGATACACCAGACTTGTCGATGAGGATCGGTACATGGAGGCGAGAGCTCGGCAATGACGCAGGACCAGCCCTAGTTCCACTGATCTCTAAATATGCTTGGATAAACCATCGATCACGGTTGAATGAGTAAGGAAGTTACTGTGTGCTCGGGCTACGCAATTTCAGTTAATCTATCCATCAATGAGTTAAGAGCCAATGTTCCCAATTACCCTGGTGAATGGGTTGGGCCTGTTTCGACCCCCCCCCCCCCCCCCCTTCCGTCTTGTTGAACTGAGACTGAAGCAGCAGACCTTCGTCAGGTTATACCAGTTGATGTTAGGATGGCTGATGGGTGTATGAAATGTATGTAGAAATGCATCATGCGAGTCATGTGATGGAAAATCGCATCATGCGAGTCATCATGTGATGCAACAACGCATCATGTGTTGTCGCAAAGTGTCAGCTGGTGGACGTTTTGTTCCCAAAAGGCGTAGACGGTGAAATAGAGCAGACTTAGCATCTTATCCTGCAAGCAGAATGCACAGTGAACTATACTTGTCAGAGCCTTCTGAGTTTCTCTTTGAAAGTGAACAAAAACGAAGAAAGAGTGAATACCATATTCAATGATATATGGATTGTTAACTCTCAACGTGCCAGAGGAATTCGCCTGTGTTCATTGAATGGTGCATTCAATCGGGTTCATGCAAGTACAGACATAGCTCTATAGACTACTCCTCCTATTTATTCCTCTTATTGGTCTTCTCCTTCTTCTCTTTCTACTTGTTACACCGGATAAGAGAACGAAATTGTATCACTATACATCTGACAGTATAATCTTTGTAAAGTTGTAATTCTCCTTTTTTTAACTATAAGCACGACATGAATCTGCATTGTATGCTGTGTTATATGAATTCCGATGCAAGGTACTAATAGCGTTATAACTAGAATAATACTATTTCTGTAATATTACATGGCGAATGATTTCTTATTAATTGTTTGTGAAGCAAAATAAAATATTTAGCCCACAGATTAGACCAATCCTCAAGTCAAGGCCCAGTCACATAGGCCGGATAGCGTAAACGGACACCTGACGGAGAGCACAATTTTAAATCCTTCGTCTCCGTTTGTGTGCGTTTCTAGAATATCAGGCGGTATATATTGTTCTATTCGGCGGAATGCTTTGTACAAGAAGCAATGGAGACGACTTACACCACCGGATAATTTGCTTTCGAAAATGTTCTATCCGTCGGGCGTCCTTAACGCTATCCGGCAATATGTGACCAATGCATAAATTATAAACCATTCAGTATTATAATGAAGTAAGGTAAACTTTCCCCGTCACAACATAATGTTGGCCTTTGTCCTTATCATGTTAATTTGGGTTTCCAATCTATATTTACATGTACGCCTCGATTGCAAAAAGTTGCAAGAGAAGCCTGCATTTAAAAGTAAGTAATAAAAAGGGGTAGTACAGTTTTGGTAAGGCTGAACTTTAGTAACCAAAACCTGCACAGTAACATTACAAACTAATAGTTATAACTCCACCATACTCAAAAGGTATACAAAATGACACACGACTAAGTAAAAAGCCTGTTATCATTCAAAAAGAGCCATTAAAACACAAGAGGGCGCTCTCTAAAAAGGCATTGGTTTCAACCATTTTTCATAAAAAAATTATGCATGTGATGGTTTGTTGATCATCAACAACTATTTAAAAACCGCTTTTGAAAATTTTTGAAAAAGTGTAAGCATTTAAAAAAAAAAAAATTTTAATCGAATAAATTTGGGGCCCAAATTTATTACGATCGGATATATTTATTGATATTTCAGCCATTTCTGAATCGATTTTGACCAAATAAAGTTTATTCTGCCATTAAAATTGCATGTTCTTTCAAATTCGACACTCAGTTTTTCATTATCTCACAAAAAATTGTCTTGTGCAGCGCCCTCTCTACCAAAACTGAACTACCCCTTTCAAAATCGTATATAACTACTCGGTAGCGAAGATGTAACATTCTATAGGCCTAGCAGAAGTCAACTTGAATGTTATAACATTCTGTACCATGAATAAAGGTTTGGCTGGAATTATAGAGTAGATTAATATAACTCGTGCACAATGGTTATGCATCAGAACGCAACATAATTATTAGCACTTCATTTGTTTTTCTGGATATGGTAATGTAAGAAAATTACGGGGAATAAATTCACACATATAGGTAACTGTCAGTATTCCAAAATATATACATTCAGTCACTTTCTGGACAATGGCAAAAACGTAGAACGATGAAAAATAAATATCTAACAGTTTTAAGATGATTTCCTCTTTTATATGTTGAAGATTTATTTATTTACTAATCATGACATATATTATAGTAGGTTAAAGGGTAAAAGTCAAACGTGCACAGTATGGTAAGCTG
Organism: Echinarachnius parma; assembly: GCA_037951105.1. NCBI lineage: Eukaryota > Metazoa > Echinodermata > Echinoidea > Clypeasteroida > Echinarachniidae > Echinarachnius > Echinarachnius parma. Next base: position 14,633 of record JBAMJV010000719.1, on the reverse strand, counting down.
TAACATTACAATAAGGAACATCCAGGTATTTATTTTGTTTTATGTCTGTATATACTTTTGTTACTGTACTATGCATCAAATGTAAGAAGAACTGGCATGAATCCAACTATGATTATACATGTATATTCATACTATATAGTTTGGTCAATATTGTCAGATATGTATTTTGTAAATACTTATTTTATAAGTACCTATATACAAGTTGCATTATCACAAATTTAACTTTTATACACAAAAGTAAAGCCTTTATTGTTTTTTGTTTTTTGGTCGGGGAGTGATTATTTTTTCATAAGGTGATATAATTATGTAATCTGCTATAATATAGCCGTTTAATATTACTGGACATAGGCGATGAAACTATATTTGTGTCTTATATTACATTTCAATTAAAATGTGATTTGATGATGATTATTTTATCATTGGACAATTTTGCGTACTGTGTGGATAACAAATTATAATTCCCATTACAGTTGTAAATTACTTATATTTTCTTACATGTATCAAAACTTTAATTTGACCTCTAAAAGGACAAAGTAACTACAGAATATAACTAGTAAAAGTAACTAAAATCGTAATTTAAAAAGTATTTTCTATATACGCAAACATAATTATTCTCACATCATGCTATTTGCTATTTTGGTGTTATGATCGAGATAATTGTTAATGTCAGTGTTCAATTATTTGTTTTCTTCAACTAAATAAATTGTGACGGTGTGCTAATTGACTCTTGTAGTCTTGAATTTATGCATTTCAGTCTTATCTGATAAAGAGATGCAGATAAAATCATTTTACAGTAAGCTTTAATAAATGGATAACACAGGAAGTTCCAATGGTGCTTCATGCATTTTACATGCATTTTGCACAGAATATTCATTATGCATTTTGTGTGATGATTATGATTATTTTAAACAATTATTACACTTAAACTACGCTTTTGGGTATCAGAATTCAACGTTAATATATTGCCAGCTGTGCATTTATAAGTATTGCAAGTATATTTATATAATGGGCATACATTATAGATTAGGTTTATTCAATGTTAACATTTGTAGAATAAAAAGAAGCGTTGATATGATATTTTCTTCTTCCAATTCGATTTTATTCCAGTGCTTGTTTTTAAATAGATTTAGACCATAATTATATCAGAATTAGATTATGTAGCGGGAGGCATCGTCTATGTATATATAGGGGGAGAGTGAGAAGGGCGTTAAGCCAGTTTTTGTCTAAAACTAAGTTATGCCTACAATCATGTAAAGGTTAAAGTTAAAGTAAAGTGTCAGATATTGCACAAAATGACATTTGAGACTTCAATCCTATATCAATATCATTGTAAAATACAATTGAAAGATTTGTGAAAGTTTGAAAGAAAACGAACACTGTTTACCTAGTGAAAAAAACGAATGTTGAGTTCATATTTTGTCACCGAATACTGATGGTCTGCCATACATTTGTCGCAGTAATAATCATCCATTTGAGATATTCGCACCCGTGTATGTTTACAGACGTAGTACAGAATTCATGGAATTTGTGCTCGCGTGCTGCATCCGGACGTGTTAAGCTAGGACAATTGTACTTTTTATCAAAAGCGTTGATCAACGTTTTCCAATAAAAGATTTCAATGATAATTATCTTCATACTAAAGGGACATTTGACAAAATCAAACCCTATTTTATTCTTCTTTTACCATAAGCTAAACAACACGGTAGAAGAGAAACGAGGAAGCTCCAAGTAATTTTCGTGGAGTTAGACACTTTACAGGCATGACTTTAAAGCCTTCTTTATGTGATGCCAAATTTTCAGATAATGATGCAAATTTTTCTCAATTTTGGAGAATATTTTATCGGAAATTGAAGACCTACCTCCGGTTTCTACACATGACTCCCAAACTTTTAACGTGGTTATTTCTGAAGTACAACAAATGACTTAGCGCCCTTCGCTGTCTCAACCCATCTGGTATTAATCATGTTTACGTGCATGGGGCTAACTAACATTGGGGCGTGGGTTATTTATTTATATTTAATTAAGATTAGTTGGATTTTCCCCATTTAAATGGATGATAAGTTGATAACATACAGACAGGCACTAACAAAATGTGTAAATAGTTATGTATTTATAGTGTGACTGTACAGTACAATAAATACAAACATTATACCCTTTAATTTAGATGTTTGCCCTCCCGACTTTATGACTAACTTGTTACATAAAATGGGGCAAGAAAATGTAACTTTTTATATCTGTATTATTTTGAGAACTGATGAATAAATATATATGTATTGATATTATGGTTTAACATTCTAAATACTTTGTTTCGTTTCATCTATATAAAGTTGAAGGGGTATATTTGTGTTTATACCCTATTGCCTGTACCGTTCTGTCAGCAGTTTTGTGGAAAGGCAAAATAAGGTTCGGGGTGTGATGTGTGATAATGCATTATTTTGCCAAATGTCTAATAATAATATGATAAGTTTAGGTCGACCCGTCTAATTCAGGTTTGAAATAGTTTTTACCTGATTGAAATTAACGTTTTACATTCTAACCACTTTTGTTTTACCCCTTTTGCCCTGTTCAGAGTGTCAGCAGTTTTGTGGAAAGGCCAAAAAAACTTTGGGATGTGATGTGGGATAATGCATTATTTTGCCAAATTTTCCAATACAAATACATGTATATTAATTTTAGGTCCCATCAAATTCAGGTTTGAAAACGTTTTTACCAGATTGAAGTTAAAGTTTTACATTCTAAACACTTTCGTTTATTTTCATCTATTAGTTGGTTTATATTTGTTTTACCCCTTTTGCCCTGTTCAGAGTATGTCAGCAGTTTTGTGGAAAGGCAAACAAAAAAAGGTTTGGGATGTGATGTGGGATAATGCATTATTTTTTAATTTTCCAATACAAATATATTTATTTTAGGTCCCATCAAATTCAGGTTTGTAGACGTTTTTACCTGAATGTAAAACTGAACATTTTCATATATACGGTAGACAAACAAAGAGTCATCAATATTTGTTTGTAACAGCGGTTTATTATTTTCTAGTGTAAACAAAGTAATAATTGTTATAAAAGTCACCGTTAATATCACCGTCATATATCAGTCGCGAATGTAAGATTTCTTATTTACATAAATATTTGGTCAACACCTCGCCTTATCATTCAAATCAATAAAATACATACATGACATTATTATGAAAAAGTAACATCATCAAATATATCATAAATACAAAATATCTTCTTCAGGTAGACATTTTTTGTCAAACTTGGGGTGATTTAATGTGCCCCCTTAAAGGGATAGTATAGTTTTTGTCAAACTGAATGTCAAAACTAATAGTTATAACTCCGCTATGCTCGGAAGGTATGAACAGTTACAAACGACTAAGTACAAAGCATGTTATCATTCAAAAAGAGCCGTTAAAACACAAAAGGGCGCTCTCGAAAACCGCATTGGTTTAAAACATTTGTTTATACAAAAATTGTGCATGTGATGTTTTGTTAGAATAATGATTAAATAGAGAGATCATCAACAACTATTTAAAAACGTCTTTTGTAAATGTTTGAAAAAGTGTCAACATTTTATATTTGTTTTCTTAAATCATCGATTAAATCTGGGCCCCAGATTTACTCCGATCAGATATATTTATTGATATTTCACCTGTTTCTGAACCGATAAACAAATTATATATCTTGTTTATAGCGAGTGTGTCCATACAAAATAGGATCATGAATAAACATTGTATCATGAAATTGTAAACAAAATAATATATCGACTACATAAATGTGTATATTTCTCTTTCTATCATGGTCAGCCACATCTATATCTACCTCTTATAAGCCAAATGATACCACACTACTTAGTTTGCATAGAAATATTGGTCACACTTAATTTTCCTTGAATTTATCTAAAGAATCTATTCCGAAAATATCACATAAAAATAGAACAATAAAACTGACGAACTTGGTTCATCATAATAGGCAAGATGAAGATAAAATACAGAATATACAACAACAAAAAGTAATTTAGCGTTTCGATATGGAAATAAAATGCGTAGTTAACATTTTATGTAATCATATGATATGGTATGAATGAAATTGACCAGATAAAACATGTACAATATTATTATTGTCATAGATTTGATACACATATTCCCCTAAACAAATGCATGGAGAAAAAAAAAGCACTATACAGATTGGACAGAATTATACAAAGAAATGCCGGATCACATAGACGGTTAAAAAACAATTAAACAAAATATGCATGACACCATAACATCGCAAACGCGTATTTACACATAAATGATACAACAAAAAAGTGTTTACATTTGTAAGTTGACTCAGTAGGTCCCATGAAGGTATTCATATTATTTGATAAAATACATGCAGTAATAGATAATTAATATATGTCATATATAAACGATATGAACTTATCGGTAACATTGATCGAAATTATTAATACTTCTATATCATTTTTGTTTTAATTTAAGGAAAAACAAATTGGATGTCACTAGCCTTTATTGCAAGGAAATTTGGGCAGTCAATCAGTGATTTTACACGAGTCTTCAATATAAGTAGCGTAACATATATTTAGATTTGTACACTGATTTGAATATTCTCATTAAAAAGATAGACATGAAATATTACAAATTTTATCGAAAAGGGGGTTTCCCATACATCTTGTGCTTAACTGATGTTGATTTTGATAAGAAAAACAGTTTATTATGCAGGATCGGTATTTTACTTTGGAGTACAGTGATCTCCCGTTAAATCGAGTCAGCATATTTGGTTTACAGTTAACTCCCATTAAAACGATAAAAACCGGATCAGTCTTCTATTTGTCGTTGATGCTTTTCTTCAGAACTCGGATCTTCGACAGGACGCAGTCCCAATCGACGAAACACGTCTGTAGGTGGCGCTCGACTTTTCCAGTATCAGAAGAGTAGGCGCTACGTCCGTGAAGGGTGCGGTGGTTGTCGAATGAAACGATTTCACCTGGAATACGAGAACAAAATGAGTGTATTATCAAGTTTATTCATTCTCTGAAATTTGTTTTAGTTTTCAATGATTTTTGTTTTCTCCATTCATTGCACACAAATAATAACAAAGTAATCAGAATATGACTAAGTAATCAGAACCTAAAACGATCCGCACATTAACATAAATATACAACATTTGAGTTTTCATTGGTATCAAATTAGATTATGTAATAATTATGATTACAAAATAAACTGAATTTGTACAGCAGCTGAAATGTGGATTAAAGATTGCCATGTGTCGGCAGTAGAGGGCACTGTTCGAAGTTGTACACAGTGGTTCACCATTTAAGTTAGTTTAATAGCACGTGCGCACTGTACAACAAAGATCAAGCCACATTGTGTATTTCGCACCGTGCACAAGGCGTTTGCAATATCGCGATTGGTAAATTGTATCAGAGATTTCCAGTAATTAAACAAAATTTATATAACCTGGGTGAATAAATTATAAATTTAAGGGATGCCTGTAAAGTGTCTAACTCCACGAACATTACTTGGAGCTTCCTCTTCCTCTTATACCGTGTTGTTTAGCTTATGGTAAGAGAAGAATGAAATAGGGTTTGATTTTTTCAAATGCCCCTTTATTATGACGATATCTATCATTCAGCTCAAGAGCGTTAATGAACGGTCATAAACCTCATAAACGTCATACAGTAATTCGTTGTAAAAGCTGACGCATATTTTCGCTTTTTTAACCAGGAAAGCAGTGTTCTTTTTCAATGAAACTTTCACACATCTTTCGGACATATCTTACAATGATTTTGGTACAGGAATGAAGTCTCATATGTAATTTTTGGCAATATCTAACACTTTACAGGTGCACCTTTAACCTATATACAATGTGTTATATATATATTTATGTATACATGAATAATACAAATATATTACCTGGGTTGAGCTTGTACTTAAAGACGTTGTCGTCCCTCAGGAGAATCTTGTTCAAAGCCTTGATGGCGGCGAACATGGGGATGACGTCATCGACAGGTACGCGCACCAGCGACGCGTGGTAGATCTCGTTGAACGTGATCTGCTTCAACTGGCCGAAAGCATTCAGCCTGGTACGTAATATTAAAACAAACATTTGATTTCATTTGTGTCTATTCACAGAAAAACATCGAAATAATTATACGAGAATGAATCATTGAAATGGCGGCAAACATTGGGATGACGCCATAGATGCGCTCCAGCGCGCTTCAGCGACGCGTTGTAGATCTCGTTGAACATAATCTGCTTGAGCTGACCGAAAGCATTCGAGCTCAAACGTAATACAAATAAAGTTATTTATTTATTTAATTAACTCCTTATTCCATTTACTGAAATCATCGGAATTTGCAAGAATTAATAATAAAAGTGGCGACGAACATAGGGATGACGTCATCGACGAGTACGCGCACCAGCAACGCTTGGTAGATCTCGTTGAACGAAATCTGCTTCAGCTGGCCGAAAGCATTTAACCTTGATAGTAAACATAAATATTTAAATATTTAAATTTTCGTGAGCATTCGGAAAGATTCGGGATAATTCGATTTCAGAGTGAATATGAATTAGCCTAATGTTGTTGTCTATCAACTATATAATTATTACAGACATGATGTGATTTAATCACTCTAGTAAGTAATTTATAATGCACAAACCTGATAAGCGGATGTCTCGAATGGTGGTAAAATGGATGCTGCGTTACTTTCTTGTTCGCGGCGATCGCCACGTGTTCCACGTCGTATGTCGTGAGCATTCGGAAAGCTTCGGGATCAGTCGACTTAAGTTCGACCGCGGCCTTGAACCCGTCGATCAGCAGACTGTCTCCACCTATCGTCGAAGTGTTCTTGATGCAGTGGAATAGCGCCACCTGCCGAAGATGATAATATTCAATCAAATAAACCATCATGTCACTTTTATGTGATCTGTTAATACCCCGAAAAACCTGGTATTATTTTCTCATTTTTGTATTTTGGTATTCTCATAAAAGCTCAGCTTTCCGGTAATACATTATTTATATTTAAACTGTCATATTGTATATTGGTAACAATCATATACATTCAGCAATGACAAACTATATGTACAGTGAATTTACGAAAGCAATTATTTCTCCATTTTTCCAGCTTCATATAAGGATATGGAGCCAACAAGTCACAATATGTTTTTTCATAAAGTAATAGATTTTTTCAATAAATTGAATACACTATTTTTTCAAAAATTCGGTCAATCAATCAATCAATCAATCAATCAATCAAGAAAACAATAACTTACACCTGGTGGGCTCACGTAGTAGGAGAAGTCGGTGTGGGGTTGTAGATATCCGTTGGAGAATCCCAACATGTCCCCACCATCCACGGCAATAACATCACTATGTGTTCTATACAATTATAAATAAATAGTGACAACAAGAAGATTATTGTATTATTAACTGGATCAAGTAACATTGTCCAAATCCACAAATCTTACTTAGAACTCCAGTGGTTCTATCATACCCTGTTGTATTCGTATAACCAATATAAACATGGAACAGGTTCCGTTTTTCCCCTTTAGTTAAACAGATATTTACAATTGAAGTGTTCAGATTTTTAAATATCCAATGAAAAGTAATAACTGTGTACAAAGTTAGTGCAATAAGCACACCAAAGCTACCAGATCCGTTTAAATCGATGTTCTAAAGCTTGTACAATCTTTGCTTAATATCTTTGTAAGAGTTATCTCCAAGGTACACCTAACTTCGATCACATGACTTACCCGAATGTACTGGGCATGACGTAACCGATGCGCTCAGCGAGTTGGTGGATCTGGTGTGACACGACGGGAACTTCTTTGACCAACGCTATCCCAAGAGCCTTTAAAAAGGAAATCGGACACATTTTATATCTGTTACTTTAATGTTTCTGAAATCATGTCATGCAGCAAAATGTATCATAAGTTTGATTAAATTGAGGAGAGCTGCCTTGTATTCAAATTCTCACTCACTTCATTATTAAGACCAATCATCCCTGATGATTGGATCGTGTTGACAAGACATATATGTTGTTTTACTACAGAACAATGAAACGTATATAATTATATATATGAAATGATGAACAAAATATACTATGGTGATACAGATGAACATGCTAAAGGAACTGAAACCTTCACACGTCGCTCCCTTCATACAAGGGTTAAAGTCACATAACGACAACGTCAAACATGTTAAAGGAATGTTTCGGTTCTTGCAAAGGTCTTAATGCTTTCTCTCTCAATTGTTGCAGTTCCCATAGATGTAACACATCATTGATCATAATTATATCAGGCTCTCGTTTGCCCTCGAAATACATTCAAGTGACACTTATGACACTTATTTGATGATGTATCTACTATCAAGTCCGGCAGATTCTCTTTGGATGTACAGTATACTCATTTGATGAAATGTAATTTCCGTCTTTAATTTTTGACATACAAACAAATTATTTAATTCTAATCAGTTATTTGACTCTAAAACTGATGGAATTACTTTAATTTCCGTCAGCCAGTCCAATAGGATCTCGTCTGATTCCATCAGGTCGCGGAACCGGAACGACCGGATACGACCGGTCTTCGCTACGTCGGCACCCCAGAGGTCCAGCTTGGCATCCGACACCGGATCAGCGTCCGACTGGTCGAACCGGTTGCATCGGAGCCAGTTGCTTGGGAAAGTGGTCACGTGTCCGTCGTTCCATTTGATGGAGAAAGTGTGCTTGTCCTGGTTAACGGTGAGGTCGCTCGCCTGTACATCAAGGTCTAGATGCTGCAATCACATCGGACATTGCAAAAAGAAGAATACGTATTATTATTAGTTATATTTGATAAATTTGGAATTTGCATGTACAATTAGTTGCTACTTTATCAAAATTCTTAACGATATATAAGTTCGACTATCTTTGTGAAAACACCCCCAGGGCACCCATAAACACGTTAAAGAAATGTCCCGGGGGGCCACTCAACTATATTGTTGTACACACGCGCGACCAAAAAAACGCGTAAAAAGGGTACTTTTTGCCGATCATGGCGCGTCACGCGCGTGACGCGTTTAGGGTGTTAAGAAGGCCAAAATCAGAAAAAAGGGGTATGTTTGTGGAGTTAAACAAATACGCGTTTAGGGTATCTTTTTCTCCAAACTTGTTGAGAGCAATTGATGTAGACCTTGTTTAGGGGTATATTTTAGGGGTTATACTTGTTTAGGGGGCAAAATTGTCAAAAAAGCACGCGAAAATACTTGAATAGGGTATACATTTGGCCAATGGATAAAACTTGTTTAGGGTGGGTTTGAAAAACCTGTGGTCGCGCGTGTGTACAGCAATATAGTTGAGTGGCCCCCCCGGGAGAAATGTATTGCTAACCTGTGTGTACTTCAGTTTTCCATGCGACGCCTTGCTGTAGCAGGAGTCGCAATGACAGTTGCTCCTCAGCCACACGTTGGGGTACTTCTGACTGTCGCCGTCTTCCCAATGGACGACCACCATGTTCGGGACGGAGTCCTTGTCGACGCCGGTGATGGGGATCGACTTGGTCCAGTCGAACGCTGAGTAGAGGATGGCGTCATCTTCGAAGGGCGAGCTCGGCGCCGGAATCGCCTGGTGATGAGTGGACGTATCGAGGCCTCGGCTTGGAACTAATTGAAACGATAAGTGATCCATTAAACATCCAACATGGGAAACGCCCCACACAAACACAATTAGGACAAACTTAATCAGCTACCATGGGAAAGGATATATATCATAACTTATCAGATTCTGCTTTGAAATCGAATATTTGAGCAATAAAAATGTTCAAAATAACAAATCTGTGTACCATAGATTAAATACCACCGCATATACGCTGCATGCAAAAGCCATGTAAGCGCACGTATGCACGGCATGCGGGCTTGTCGACCGTATAGCCACCACTACCCAGCCCGGCGAGGAAGGGCAAACGGGCGGTGATTTTAGGCCTGATCTCAGCGGCGTGCTGGCGGCGTTCGTAACATTTTTAACATATATTTCTAAATTTAACGATACTAAGGTTCGGATTTAACCACGTTCGCAGGCTCTTTTTATATTATATATTCCAACAATATCGATCAATTAATTTGGCCAATTCAGATGCTTTCGGTAACTTTCCCAATACTGTTATTTAGCTTTAACTTTGTCAAATTCAACAAAAATTTCGCATTGTTCTTGTTGTTACTTTATTCACTAGGCAAACTGCGGTCCTTTTCTATGAAACTTTCACACATCACGCAGATGAATCTTACGATGATATTGGTGTATGATTGGAGTCTCTCATATGTTTAAGTTAATGGATCACTAAGACGTGTTGGATTATTATAAGCACATGCTTTAAAATGTTATATATCAACATTTGTAAATACTTTCAAATACGTAACTTGCGAATAGGAGTAAACTTAAATTGTACAAGGTTTTCTTTTATTTCATCTTTCTACAAGAGCCTATATGGCAGTGCGCGGGCGATAATCTATTGATGATTTGTATTATGCTAATGAAATTGTTTTACTTTTCGAGTCCACATTGTTTCTGTTCATAACCCCTGAGTCATATTTTTGTTTGATGGCCCTTTAATTATATATTATTAGCACATTGCTTTGCATAATTGTAATAATTCGTTGAATATGTTTACTTGGGGGTTTTCTAAAGGAGAGAAAATCGTGATAGTTACAACATGTAATCTTTGGCGTGAAAGAGGACAATGGGTTGGAACTGTCAAACTTTGTACCGAAGCTGAACTTATGATATAAAATAATGATTACGTCGAATATCATGGTATCATCAAATAGAAATATAAGGAAACTGAAATATGAATATAATAATCATGGGCGTGTGGGCACATTATTTACAGGGGTATAGGGTTTTGTGCCCAAATATAATCCATTCCTATTTTCAGCTGGCAGGCAAACAAAGGCTGCCAGAAAATTATATGAATTATGATTATGTGATATGATTTTTTTTTTTCGAAAATGGCATGAGTTTGCCCGAATATAACATGGTCATGCCCGAAAATTGTCCGAATTTTAAATGCCTTGTGCTCTAATATTTATCGAGGGGGCTGAAATCATTATATTAAATATTTATCACGTCACATTCACGAGTCTATATCATGATATCTTTAAATAGAAATAATAATGATCTCAACCGATCGACCTGATATCTGATTGGCTGATATATAGTCATGAGTCATATTCACTGCCAGCACGGGCCAATGAACTTTATATGAGCTGGAATTTACAAAGGAGGAATATGATTGTAAACCATGGTCTTACAACTATGAAACATCACGTTCACGAGTCTATATCATGATATCATCAAATAGAAATATAACAATATCAATCAATCGACCTGTTATATGATCGGCTCATAGTCATGAGTCATGTTCACTGCCCGTATACTGGCCAATACACTTCAGCTAGAATTCACAAAGGAGGTTTAAATGTAAACCATGGTTTCAAACTATGAGGTGCCGTTTGCAGACATGTACAAAGTAGAAATCACATTTACTCATTTCTAATAATATGGCCGTTGGTGCTTGCTAACTGTACAGCGGCACCAAATGAAATGTCCATCTTGGAACTTAGACCTTTGTTTTGGTGGCTTTATCAAGTTAATTAATGTGTAGCTTCAACATTGTTGAAAGTTTAAAAAAGTAACCAAAAAAGTGCACATCTTTCCCAATCAGTTTACTACTGCCGCTCCAACATGGTTATGCCCGAAGATTGCATGTTTGTTCTTCTCCAAATTTGAGGTGTCTAAGTTGTGCTCTAATATATATCAAGGGGGCTACAGCCCTCTAGCCCCCCCCCCCCCCCCCCCCCCCCCCCCCACCCCCCCGCCGCATTGTACAAATATGGGAAAACTGAAAGAATGTATCCCCGAGATGCATCATTCGAGCGGGTTAAAGTGACATGAACTTCAGATAAATTTGAATACAATGAATGTATGTGGTGTGGAAAGATTGGTAGAGCGCGCCGCTTTCAATCGAGTTCGAAACCCTGCCCACAGAGTTTGTCCCTCAGCAAGACAATTTTCTACAATTGCTGCTCTCTACCCATGTGTATAAGCTTGGGACACCGTATGAGGTGAAAGCCTTTATATGAATGATCTTCTCAATGCCCATGAGTCGCTTGGAAGGAATGCTCCCCAGAGAGTGGAGATGGTGCACACATTAATGTGTGCTCGTTTGCACTGTATCCTATGACCCGGTAATAATAGTGTAAAGCGCTTAGAGATGATACAGTATCATATTAGGCGCAATATAAATCGAACCTTTTATCATTATTACAACAGGATTATCATTGCAAACACCCGTAACTGCTTTTTGCAACCCACAAACATGACAAATATACACAGAAGTTGCTTCTAAAAACCCTCGACGAACTTTGGACCCCAAACAAATTATACAGCAAAAAGAAGTGTTTGTGTTTAATTTTGCACGCGGATAATTTGTGTTTACCTTTGATAAGCAAATCCGAATATAGGTTGTACAACATTGATTCATTTGATACACATATCAAACGCATTATGATGTGACAACAGTTATGTATTATAGTGGCATATCAACACGGCCTGGATTTCACACAATACACAGGCCCGTAGCCGGGGGGGGGGGGGGGGGGGGGGGGGGGGGGGGGGTTGCTTTGGTGCGTACCCCCCCCCCCCCCCAAAAAAAAAAAAATAATAATAATAATAAAAATTAAACAAAATAAGAAAGGTCAACTTTTGCCTGTCTCGGGTCCACTTTTACCGGTTTTACTTGTTGAATGTAGAATAATCGAATACGGCATTTTCCACCTCTTATAGGGACAACGAATCGAGCAAGTTAGGGGAAATGATTAACCTCATGTGTGATTTGAGTGGCGTGTGGCACATAATATCTCAAATGTATGTAAAATATTTACAATTAATGGAGATTTTCCAATCAATTTTAATTCAATCCAATTCATATTACATCGCACTGTCATTATGGTATGTGTCATATCATATTCATTTCTAACTGATTTTCTAACTTCGCTTTGTGCAAATGAAACAAAAACATTATTCAAACCGACTACATTTTCATGAGTTGTCTTCATGGTCTTGTTTGGCACAGATAGAGTTGAACCGGTAATGTATTTTGATTGTAATTTCGAATTTGTCCCAAACATGATGACTTGTAATGTGCATCAGATTAAGGTCGATGTAAGGGGTAATACCATTGTTTCTCGTTTTCGATGACCCCTTATCACATTTATCTCAGATAACCTAAATCAATAAATGAGACATTATATTTGCACAAACTGCAATAATTACACCCTATGAGATTCGCCAAACAAACACTGTATACTGGTAGACAATCATATATGTCAAGCTTGCCAGAAAGGTACAAACCTTGGACCTGGATCAACCATGCCTCTTACCAGTGGCATAGTCATGCCGTGCAGTGGGGTAGCTACGGGTGTACAGGTGCACGTGGCCCCCCCCCCCCCCCCCCCAACTATTATGCAAACCGTGTCATCCTTCATGTTTTTCCTTTCCAATTTGCATCGCTTCACGCCTACAGGCCCTTCTCATTGATGCATGATAAAAATTAAACCCTACGCAGTATCATGATCATCTCTCTTATAGCCATACACGATCTCGAGGGGTTTAGGTTCATTCAATCTAGCAGCTACCGGGAGACCTTCCTCCTAGGACCCATACCATCCATGCATCATGAGACCTTCCAGGGCCGCTAAAAATATATACATTATGGTTCAGATTTCAGATTCATGTTCTATTTGTATAAATTGCAAACATTATTATATTCATCTTTTTAATGTGTTGTTGTCATCACTATAGTTGGCTTCTAAACGCCTGTGCATTTTTTCATCAGTCCTTTACACCATGTACACTGATATATATTTGTGGCATGATTATAGAACATGCCATGGAATGTCTAGTATATAAAACATAATTGTCAGTGCATCCGTATTTACCCTTGAACTCATAATACAATGCATGGCAAAAGCAATGCATTCTTTACAATTATTAATTGTATTTTAAACATGCGGTCTAAAGGTAACATCATAATAAATGTATATACGGTGGTAGAAGCAGTCACAAAAGTTAATACAATTAATCAATCAACATAAATTTCTAAGAAGCTATGTATTTTCCACATGTTCATATTTTAAACGAGACCCATATACTATTCTGATGAAGGGTGCACGAAAAGGTATCGAAATGAAATGAATAAAAAGAATTGGTATTTATACTACTGTGACACAAGTATTGTCGCAGTGATGATACCAAAATATTCGATCAAACGTGCGTTTCAAACCTGTTAACATGGAGTTTGAATACCAGTTATTAATCACAAGTCACAAACTGTTCAAATGTCCAACAACAACAACAAATATTTCTAGTAAATCTTGGTTAATCCTATAAAGGACTGTGATAGTGGAAAGGGCTGTTTGTTATTCTTTATTAGGATTTTAGCCATGGGGGTCTAAGGCGGGGGTATATATAGTTTTATTGTAGCAAGCCCCTTGACTTGTAGGTGGTAGGTGCTATGTGGTAAGAGGGGACTCCCTATAGGTATAGTCAATTAAAGCAAGAACGATTAATGCATTACTTTTCATTTGGTACACATAGTCATTTTCAGG